>CM067353.1:73691598-73835292 GCA_034190875.2 Urechis unicinctus | reverse complement strand
CAGCTCATGCATTACTAAGAGCCCTTCTTAATGACAAGTTTCATCTTTTTGGACAAACGTGCATTTGCATTTCTATGCAACACCAGTAACCACCTGTTTTATGGATCAAATACACTCGCTCAACGGTGAATGATTTCAAGCCCATTGACTATTTGCAAAGTTATAGTAAATTACACTTACAAATGTAAGAAAGGTCATGCAGTGCCCGATGACGATTCCAGAAGACGTAGATGGTCATATTCCATCTGCAGAAATGACTTGATGAACCCTGGTTGTATGAATATAAAATGCAGTTTGCATCTTGACATTACTATTGTAATTTCTATACGAGATAAAAGTGTGCATTTACAAAGAAACGTGCATATAAAATGCAATCACTTTAATCCTAGTAATGAAATATTGTAATGTCAATTCTGCAACAAAATGTCGCATCATTTCCAATTGACCAACTATTTTCATCCAATGGTAGACACAGTGGTAATCTAAAGTACATTTTCCATTTGTGACACTAATTCTTCTGCAGTACGGTTACTTGAATAGATATATATCTCACACACAGCGATCATCGTTCGAAACAGAAAACTATCGAAGCATTGTGTGCCGTGCTCACTTGAACAAAATGTACAAGCAATATCGATGCTGCTTTAAGTCGTGAACTAATCCAACAGCAACTTAAGATTGAATTCACTGAAAACATCATAGTTACGTTTAGTGTTACTGTTTGATCACTGTGGTTACACAATACATCTTATGATAATCCGCTAGCTGAGACGTTCCACTTCAAAACCTCCATTGATAATGTTTATTCACAGTGGGCTGTGACGAGATAGCTAGTCAACTACAGTTAACTTTGCTGTGGAGATATTTGATCGAGCACAATAACAAAGACCGCTTTGTTACCAGACAAGAGCACCAAGAAGATTGAATACCTACTCAAATGACGAGTGAACAAACGAAGTCTAACGGGAACAATTACAATGTAAACACTAATCATAAGCAGCACCGCCGGAGTCCTATATCTGGATAGTCTATTGCATCAGGATATGTCACTATTTAGTATAACTCCTTGGCGGATAATGAAACACATGACGATAAATCGGTCGATGTAATGTCAATAACTTCATCTCTTAAGGGTGTCAATTTATTTAACATATTGCGGTTCAGTTCAGTGAGCATTCCACCAGGGTTTCACTTTTGATCCTCTAAATCAAAGCACCCTCTTGCATTACAACTGTCTACTTATACCAATGAAACCAAGAGGACGTTTTTACAAATATAAAATAGTAAAGTAGAATGTGTCAGAAAAGAACAAATCCACTTAGTTTCCAAATCATTACCCCTTCTCATTCGAATGGGCGATGCCTTGTAGCGATGCCTCTCTGCCAGTGGCGCATTGATTAAGCGCAATGAATTTCATCTCTCGTAGGGCGACACAAGCAATAACAACAATGACTCTTCGACATTCTATATAAAGCATTCCACGAATTAATGAGTCTCCTATTAATAGACAAGTCTCATTTCCTGCCCTTTCATTTGAGCTGACAGGCGGTGAATACATTTTTCTTTGCTACATAGAACCTATTGTCTTGCAATATTGGCGTTAGACAGATTTGCAAATGTGTGTTGGAACGTTCCAGTGAGTTTGCGTTTCAAGATCGTAATGTAATACTGACACGCTGAGAGAACATGCAGGTGGTTATTTGGGCTATCAGAGTGTTGATATGAAGTAACGCTCGTGGCAGACTGTTGTTAAAGTCAGTGAAAATATATAGAAAAGCAGACCAACTTTGCGAGTTTTCACCATGAAATATTAAAAGGCACATTGCATTGCTATTAGTGATTCCAATGGCCGTACAGTTAAAGAGGGAAATAACAATACGTGTTTGCTTTTACCATGAATCATCGGTTGCATTGGTGGCATGCTTATTGCTATGCATATGTCGCTACTGCTAATGCGATTCGTGATATTGTGGTCACTGTCACGTTTCCAATGCTTCCAAACATATGTTCGCATATATGGTGTATTATACTTGATGGTGCCTTGTAGCGATGCTTCTCCCAGTGGCGCATTGATAAAGCGCATGGAATTCCACCTCTCGTAAAGCGACATTAGCGATAATAGCAAGGACTCTTTGAAGCATACACTGAATTAATGAGTCTCCTATATATGGACACGTCTCATTTCTTGCCCTATTATTAGAGCTGACAGGTGGCAAATTGATCATTCCTCAGCCACATAGCACCTACTGAGGGGCAATATTTGCGTTACACACGATTTTGCTATGTCTATTTGTGATTTTACTCAATAAATGAATTGTTCTCGTAATTAAAGCTCAAACTGAATCGATCAATCGGCGACATTTATCTGCTAGTAAAGTTTTATACAGATTTCTTTTGCAAGACGATAAACAGATAATGTGATGACGAATGAGTGCCAAATGATTGAAGTTCATGCGATGAGTTGACACGGTTATTTAGGGTGCAATTGGATAACAGTGATTAGACGTTGTAATCAACCAATCAATGTATCGCAGCAAGAGCAAATACATCCGTAAGTATTATTTGTCAAGCCATTCTTCCGAGTACGCTTTTCAAGTTATGGAACAGTTTGAATCCTCGAACTAAAACGAGGTTGGACGTTCGCAACCGAAAGCGGAAGGCGGTATCTTCATGAGTTTGTTAATGCACTGACTTTCTACATTTATTTGTAAAATATTATATTTTGGCGAATTTAATTATATATGTAGGGGACATATAGCAACAATGCCACATCAAGATAAGACAGCCTTTTACGCTACTCCTAAATAAAAAGTTGTTTGATGTAAATCTTCAGGTGCATCTGTTAGATGTAAGGTGAAGCCCAGTGCACGAGCGGTAATGGCTTATTTGCATATGGTGATGAACTGGGGACAAAACTAATGTTAACATTGCTTTTGCCGGATTTGTTGACTCCTGTGATAGTGGTTAAGTCATTGGAGTTGGGACTCAATCTCGTCTGTATCCGTCCCTTGTGATCAGCGGTCTTTGGTCTTGTGCTCAATCAAAGAACTCAATAACAAGTCTGAGCAGTGATTCATAGGCGACCTTTATTACCAGTGGACTCACTATCTTATCGAAAGCTGAGGTGAATGATTGTTCACAAGGGAGTGTTGAAGGGCGGTACAGCAGTAGATGAACCAATATCATCCATCACAATATTAATGTAGCTATCAGAGGGAACGTTTCGTATGGTCGGGCACATGAATGAGCAGGGTTGATGATATCGCGTACCCTGCAAGTAGAGACGGCGTAATTGCGATTAACGCCGCTGAATGCGCCAAAAATAATGGTTTCTGTAGCAACTTTACTATGATGCATTATCCCAGTACCTGTTCCGTATCTGTATTGAACAATATATAGGTTATGGTGTTAACATAAAGTATAAACTTCGTAATATAATCGTAAATGACTCGTTGAGTGGCTCACAAACTGTTGCTCAATCGTTGATACTGACCCGCTGTGTAATAGTAAGTTAATTTCACGGTATCTTCATGAGTTTCTGGTAGTAAAACTCGCATTGTGCGCAACAAGTCTGGCGTTGAGGCATTTATCTTACTGCTCTTTGCAGAACAGTAATCGCCAAAAATATGTATTGCAAATATTGGTAGACATCATAATCTTTGTCAATCAAGTCTGCAATTCTGTAGAACAATGAAGTTACATTATGCATCGCGCTTTCTCATCAAACAATGAGACCTTTATTAAAGGCGTGCAAAACAACTTGCTATCTATACTTGATTTACCTGGCATAATACGGGATTCTTCCGCTAACAGAGCACAGACTTTTACAACAAATGTAGCTGAGTCTGCTAGTAGGACTAATTCAGCTGAGTCGGCTAGGTGGGTGGATTCTGCTGAGACAGCTAGAAAGGCTAATTCAGTTGAGTCAGCCAGGTGGACTGATTCAACGTGAATCCACCAACAGCTTCAGCACCATCTACCACTTCATCTTTCGTTTAATTAAGATGATGTTTTTTTAAGCAGTGAAGTAAGTGCTAGTAAGTGACATCCTGCTGTATTTTGTCCTTACACATTTTTGCTACACATCGATATAAACTGGCCCCCACCTGCCACTAGTGACTTTCAAGCGGGTTCAGATGTTGGAATCAGCCAAAGCCATCTATTTTTATACTCAAGAGTAAATACCTAATGTTAGGAGTGCTGCTCGTTGAGACTGGAAGTATATTTTCTGTATCGATTGCACTGGAATAGTGTCATGCCATGTATTACATTATTGGATGAACGTTCATAACATAAACACATTAATACATGTACATGTTGATAGATAGTATGTCGTTCATGGGATCTTTTTGTACAGCACTGCTTCGAAAGAACTATTTGTAGTTATTTTAGCAAAGAGGGTTTGTATGGATCTGTATTCAACGACGATATAACACATTGTGTCATTGGTGATTAACAAAATCTGTATATTCGTTAATTTTAACTAAATGAAGCATTTGGTTTGGTTGCCATTTGCGATAATTGCTAAACACGCTGTCAGTATATAACACAATTAATTATGGAATGTATGAAAGAAATTTGTGAAAAAAACAGAATAAAATTTGTTGGCTATTGTTCGATATCATTGGACAATATAATTGCTCACATCTAGAAACTTAAGATTGTTTCACGCTATCTTGCATCATTCGCCAGTGTACCTGGGTCATGATCTAATCACCATATTACTGCCATTTTGGCACTGAACGTACATGGATGTTTGTTTGCCATCAGAAAGAAATTTTACTTACATACATGCACTGATGATATTTCTCAGCACATTAAATACTGTGTTCTCATTGACTTGTAAAAACATTCTAATAATGGTCTTTGCAGTTCCTTTAGCCGTGCGCAACGGCGCTGCTTCTACGATCTAAGATGATGTTCATTCATTCATTTGTCGTTGAATTTGTGGATATTCTTATTTATGAACCTAATATTGGCCAGGTAAGTGATCTCATTCAACAAAGTGATCACAGAGCATATTGAAGGAATTCAATGGCAACCGGTCATATATACATGCCCTAAATCTTAATGAAATTACCGATACTTTAAGCAATTTGTGACAATCAAGTGGTACATAACAAGTCTGTAATAAGAGAAAGGCTTTCACAAACTGTGTAAAACTCGACCAACAACCGATATAACACATAGTCAAAGGCAATGAGTATGCTTAACTGAATCATCTCTTGCTTTTTTTCAGTCAATACGAAATGAAATCAAGCACCGAAACTATTTGCAAGAAGCTAAGACAAAATAATTAGCACATGAATTATGCAGGTAACCACACATTAGAAAAATTAATTACAATGAATCTAGGGATATTGGCAAGGTCAATGAAGCGCATTATGCAGGACATACTACCTCAGTTCACATATCACAAATTGCCAATATCATACCTGACATGTTTGTAATATCGACGTTATACAACTCAATGGGACAGTTTTAACAAGGGTAACTGCATTGAGAAAAAATAACAGACAGAAGCTCATCTAGTCGTATCCATGTCTTCATCGACTGTCCACGAATCTGACACCCTCTCGGTAATTGCTTGGCATGCATGAGAAGGGCTTTGCTGAAATGAAAATGATGGAACGAGCGGCGAGAGACCACCATAATTGCTTACTAAGGCACAGTTCCAAGTGAAACATTGCCGAGATAATGATCTTGGTACTTCAACTTGTGATTTATTGTGGGACCATGGGATTCGATATGAATTATCAAGCTCCAATATAAATATAAAAAGTATGGTGGTGTCAATATTATACTGATGTCACCATCTCTCACGCATGCAATCGAAATACTGACCCTGCCAGGTTTTCGTTGGTAATTGCTTGTGTTAGGATATTTTTAATTTGTTTGCTATCATCAACATTGGGGTTTTTGCTTTTGTTATACTATCATTGTACTATTCGCGAACAGGACTATATGCCAATCGGAATATTCTAAGAGATTAAGGAGCTTGGTCAATTATCTGTCCTATGACGCTACACAGTGCACAGAACTTCTTGAAATATCATATATGAAAAGGAACTTCCTCGACTATTATTTATTGCCAGGAACTGTGTTATATGTACCTTCTGCTCCACATAAACCTGACTAAGATTTCCCATACAGTCACATTTAGTACATAGTTATTCGCCTCTTCTGGCATTCAGA
Source organism: Urechis unicinctus (assembly GCA_034190875.2). Lineage (NCBI taxonomy): Eukaryota > Metazoa > Annelida > Polychaeta > Xenopneusta > Urechidae > Urechis > Urechis unicinctus. The sequence continues at coordinate 73,829,097 of CM067353.1, read as the reverse complement.
GTTTATGTGTGCTGAGGTTAAAGCATAACTATTCCATTATGCATAATGCTTCGTCCAACGTTGAGCAATCATTAGTTTGATGAAGCTCTAGCAAACAGCTGTTCCCTGGCAGAAATTTACTAACATAGTATGACAGCGTACAAAGATGCTGGACATTTGGCTTCACAGCTAGGTAATTGCATTCTAGGCTGATGATATGACGCTAGCAAAATCTGGATTTTTTCTGCACCACAGTACAACCGTAGTGTTAAATGCAGCAGTGATGTATCTGTTTGAGTTGGTGCCATACCTCTGTTGTATTTTCATCTGACAATCTTACCAGGCAATAACTAGGCATCATGTTATGTATACCATTGTTCGCCACGGACAACATCACAATTGGCGTCTTCATTCATACTGCTACTAGTAGCAGAAATGCAAATGTACAGAAATGCGTGACCAGTAGAGTGTTTTTCATGGAAATACACAGCCAGGAGTAGCGGTCTGCGTTGGTGTTAGCTCTGGACTGACAAGGCTACATAACTGTGCTTTAATGCTAGCAATTCCTGTATCTCAGGAAAGATAGGGCACGCCGCTCAGTTACTGAACCCCGGATGTCATATCCTGTATTTGGGATATTAAGATTAACAATGCAACAATGCATTGTGTTGAGGTGCCAAGATTTACACTGTGTATATAATTGCTCATAATCTTGCTTACGTTAACTTTATTGCACTCAAATACTTTGTTGCTCGTTATGACCTGCAATTATTTATTTCCACGCAAAAACTTCAAAAGCCTTATTGCATTCTAAAACGACGTATAACTGTAATGAAAAGTAAACGCCATATCGAGGCATCCTCGCCCATTCCATGGCTGCAATGGACAAAAATTAAGAAACACTGGCTGAACCTGGACTGTATGTGTCGCACGCATGTTGGCCTGTCTGTATTTTCCCCCTTTCCAGGGTTGCATACTCAATCACTGTCCTTAAATACCTCTCATTGTCGCGCTAGACGACTGACAGAGGTTTTATCCAGGCATACTCTTTTACTGGTGCTAGTAAGTGACATCCTACTGTGTCTTGTCCCTACAAATGTTGTTATCACACAAAGAGGAACTTGCCCCAACTTGTCACCAGTCGCCTTCAAACGGGTTCTCATGTTGGCATCCTCTAACGCCATCTTCTTTTATTCAAGAGCCAATACCTCACATTGGGTGTGGTGCTCGTTGTGACTGAGAGTATCGATTGCATTCTAATGGTGGCATGCCATGTATTACGTTGTCGGATGAACGTTCATTACATAAACAAATAAGTTTATGTACACGTTTCATGATTGCATGTCATTCATGTGATCTTTACGCACGACTGTTGTGCACAGCTTTGAAGGGCCTATCTTCAGTTATATATGTTCGCACCGAGGGTTTGTATGGATGTGTGTTCAATGATGATATCATACAATGTGTTGAATTCTTGCAATGTATTTATTGAAACTAAATGAATTATTTGCTTGGGTGCCGTTTCACACGCAGTCATTGAATAACAAAATTATGCATGTGATGCATAAAAGAATCTGATGAAAATTTAAAATTGTGCTCGCATATTGAAACTGACATTTATTTTATGCTATTTCAAGGGCAACAGCAAACCAGTCGCATATTTATCACACGAAAGAAAACTCCTTGATGAATACTTGTTGTGAGAAACTATGCTATGTGTGATTGTACACTAAGGAGGAGCACAGTTGTACTTTGCTTGAAAGAACAATAGGATTAACCCTAATGTACCAAAACCAATGTACTGAAGAATGCAGTTACCATTACATGAAAACTTGTTTTTTTATACCAAATTAGACGTTGATGCCGTTTTGTGTTTATGAACCTTTTCGATTTCCAATACACGCCATTGACAAATATGGACTCTATCAATTTTTGAATAAATGATGAGGTAGGGGAAATAGATTGTCTTTATTGTCCCAGACATTGCGGCTATTTCCTAAATTGACGAAATGATGCTCCCTTTACCATAAGTCATGGCTCATAATGAAACAGATTGGGATGAAGCCTTTCTATGAGATTCACCATGTCTGATATGAGAACGGGACTGGCAATCACTTTATCAAAGTGTAAAACGCTCGAGATATCAGATTGTGCTTTGCGAAATTACAACATCATTAATGATGATTGCGTATGGTTCACATAAGTTTGTGCGATAAGTACAATGTTTCTATGTGCTGGTTGGCCGATTCGTTTAACTGTCTATCGGTTTTATGTATGTACATGGCATATGAAGCACACACTAAGTTTCTCTAGTCAGAAGGACGTCAACAGGCCGTTCTATATATTGAGACATATCAATGTTTGCGCGCACCACTCAGCACTTCAAACTAGATAGGCTGAAACCCGCAATAGCCATCATACAAATGCATTCCAAAGTTTGCACGTTCACCTTACACTTGGAGACACCCCCTCTGTGCATATAAAATCAAACACGAAAAGATACCGCGATCATTGCTGATTGCCTAGAGCTAGTTTGTATGTGGGACCCGCACCAGGTGAATTAGTGCAAGTACAATTTTTAGCATTTGTTAATTCAGGCTCCAAGATGTTTATTGTCGTTGCAGAATATGTTATTTGCACATCCTAAAATCAAGAATTCTTCCCCCAGTTATTACACTAACATCAGCTTTACGCTTCACAACACTATGGCGTAAACGTATTGATAGTTTAAAACGAAGTTTGGAATTAGCGAAAGAAGTCGAGCTAGGTGCAAAGCTCTAATAAATGCAAATAACGGCAGACAGCTACTCGAAACAAATTTACTCATTTCGTTTGATGTTCGCTGTCCGGTTAAAAGTTTGGTCCTTTGATTTCTAGAGGCTTCAGGATAGATGAAGATTAATATCCGTAATTTGTGTCATTGTTTTCGCCCGTTTATATTATATTTATTAAATTCAAGATTTCACAATATGTTTCATATCGGGCATCAAACACACTCATGTTTTTATTGTCTTCCGACAAATATCGCGAATATTACGGTCTGCAATGAACCATGGATTAGGCCATCATAGCCTTATCTAACAAAAACACCATCGTGTAGCCAGTTTCTTTACCTTTACTGTTCCATGTCCTACGCCATTGTTGTTGCTTGCCAACATCTCGGTTGCAAGCGATAGAGAATTCATTCCGTGATTTGTTATTATGCTATCTATTCCCGTGGCTATATATTGAAGTATATAATGCTGTCAAGGGCATTGGCATTCCAAAACTGTTTGTTATTTCAACGTACAAATTCAACACAAAAAATCCATTGCAAAAATCTAACAATATATTTGGCTGATATGATTGCGATGACTGGTCGAGTTTTGTAGCAACAATATCGTAGAAAATGCTATTTCATGACCAACGGAGCTTAATTGTGGTCCGAACGAAATGCCATCCCTGATAAATGTTTAAACACCACCTTAATTAAACCATACCCTTGAATGCCATCGGATCTTTACTAATGACGGGCATTTCACCTAATTCGTCATCTACGGCTACCATCTCAGAGCATTTATATAAACCGAGAAACCAATACACTCATGACGCATACTATGATAACTTTCCGAGGAAAATAATTGCATGGCAATATTATGATACAATTGTTGATAAATATAACAGCGCTTTTGATGATTGTTTTCCCACAATGCATCAAGTCTGAATGGCTAGACTTGCTCCACACTTGTAGCTGTAACTCATCAATATCGACGGGAATAAACGAGAAAATTACCATGTGCTATCCACATTCTGTCCCTGCCAATCTGCTGTCTATCAAAGCGGACAACAACGGATCGTAGTAATTCGAGCGCTACTCTTATTCTAAATTCGAGCATCAGGGAAAGAGTATAGCCGTTTCAGAAAACAATAAAACAAACGTACTACAGTTTTCAGCATTCATTGTACATCAACCTAGGGGAAATTTAAGCTTCACAGCCATGTTGCGTTTTAACTTACGCATTCACAACGTCTGCCTAGTAGATGCTAAATGCAAATGTGCCGTGGCGGGTAGGTTTGCATTTAAACTTACATGGATACCTGGGCTGCTTGCAATGCTTTTACCAAACTATGCATCCGTAACATACTATGCGGGGTTAGGCAAAGTGCATGCATAGCACTGGTTGGTGGACGAAGTAGCACTACCGCGTGGCTGAGCGGCCGTGCAGGAGGAACAACGAATGCAGAATCTAGGTGAGGTGGTTATACTACGGATGCTACATAGGCCACTAACTACACATATCATGACGTCTGCAACCATTTCATTCAAAGACACTCGAAAATGTAAGTATCAAAGCAATATTTTATTATCTAACACAAATAATATCATGTATAATAAGGTAGTACAGAGTGTGCTAAAGCCCTCCATTGCGAATGCGGTACTATATGAGTATGCTCATGTCCTACAGGGTATAAGCCAGTGGCTTGGCAAACTAGATTTGTAGCAATATATGTAAAGATAATAGTACGCACCATGAAGTGCAGTACAAAGAACAGACCACTTCAATTCACAGGTCACATATCGACAAAACCGTACCTGACATTGAAGTACTATACGTGTTACCATTGCTCACCGGTTTTCAGCCGTTTATCCCTATTCATATTGGCATGTTCTTCGATATATTGTCGAATAAAGGCCTCTGTATGTGGTATGTTCATTTCCCTAGCATTGTTTTATTCAATCTATTGTTAACCATAGTTCAAGGTCCACTGAGGGTTCTAAAATAATCTGCACATACAGCATGTCTGTGACCATACAGCCGTGTGAGACACGCATCACAAGCGCAACACGTTTTCTGCCTTGAAGCTAAATAACCGACAAAAGCTCATCCACTCCTGTCCATGTAAAATGTCTGTATCGATTGTTTCTACTTTTGATATCCTTTAGGCGCTCACTTGTCTCCCAGGGGATCACTTGCTGCTTGTTATGCATTAGAATGGCTTTGCGGGGAAGAAAAGGTCAATAGAAGCGGCGAGAGAGCACCGTTGTCGCTGAGTAAGGCACGGTTGGTATTGAAATATTGCCGAGATAATGACACAAGCGAATTTATTTATTACTCATTGTAGAACTGATGGTTTTAATACATGTTATCAAACTCTACAGTGAATATTACGAGCAAGGGGCAACACGATTATAAAATTTACCCATATCATTCATTCAGTCGACATATCGTAATTTGCACTATTATTCTTGTGGTTTGTCGCTATCCTCAACAACTACAATGGAAGCTTTTTTGTAATGACTTTGACTCTATTTGGGAATAGAACCATAAGCCTAAAGTAATATATCAAGAGGTTAATGAGCTTGGTCAGTCTAATGACGCTACACGGCGCAACCACCCAGCTATTAGTCCTATTTCTTCATTTCTTCGATGACAATTACTTATTGCCAAAATATATGTTATATAACATGTACCTTCCCTTTCTCATTAACACGAATGTCACTCAACAATCGCATTTGTTCTTCGCCAGCCACGTCATTATTATATACATGATATGCATAAACAGCGTGTGAAGTTTTTCTGCTCCATCAGGGATCTGTTGCTCTCATCGTTTACGATCATCATTCCATGTCTCACATAATTCATTCTAGCGTATTCTGTATTTTGATTTCGTATCATTTATTTCCTATAAATACACACATAACGGCCGGGCAAATGCAGATTACTGGATTATTGGTTTAGTACGTCGTCCGTTCATTTTTATCATCATCATCATTATCATCATCATCATCATCACCATCATCAATACATTCCCTTTCTCAAAAGGAATGTTAAATAACTTTGTGATTTTAACTACGTTATTATAATATCATCTTGCTTAGGGGCTATTTGTGTTTTATTGATCAGAAAATGGTGCCACAATTGCGCCTAAGCAACTCTTACAAAGTAATTGTCAATCAAAGGTGTAGTATCATCGTATAAATTGCAATTTCCTGTTATCTATGGTATATATTTGATCTATAACTGCTTCACTGATCATTGATGGTGATTGATATTGACAATATGTACACTAAACTATCATATGATCTCTAAATCCTATTGGCAATATGTAAAAATAGCGTTCACCTGGGGCAAGGTAAAGTGTTCTTATGAGACAGTGTTACCACGTAACATGCTTGGCAGTAAGGCACTGACATTGTCAGAGAGAAGAGTGTGAATTCCAGTGGCTTTAGCACCTTGTATAACAAGCCTCAGGCATTCGAGACATAAATTTATATCTTACAGCATTATGAAACCAGCTTCCTATATCTCTGAGCAGATTGGCTGACTCACTGCACTGTTATCGCGGTCGCCCCTCTTGCGATAAATATGCTGCAAGTGTTTGCTATTTTCTCGTTAGCATACCTTTAATACTCACCATTAATTACCGTTGTTAACAAGCAACAATGCGCTTCTAGCTAACACATTTCCTCCGTATCCTGATGTAAATCTTTAGGTGCATCTGTTAGATGTAAGGTGAAGCCCAGTGCACGAGCGGTAATGGCTTATTTGCATATGGTGATGAACTGGGGACAAAACTAATGTTAACATTGCTTTTGCCGGATTTGTTGACTCCTGTGATAGTGGTTAAGTCATTGGAGTTGGGACTCAATCTCGTCTGTATCCGTCCCTTGTGATCAGCGGTCTTTGGTCTTGTGCTCAATCAAAGAACTCAATAACAAGTCTGAGCAGTGATTCATAGGCGACCTTTATTACCAGTGGACTCACTATCTTATCGAAAGCTGAGGTGAATGATTGTTCACAAGGGAGTGTTGAAGGGCGGTACAGCAGTAGATGAACCAATATCATCCATCACAATATTAATGTAGCTATCAGAGGGAACGTTTCGTATGGTCGGGCACATGAATGAGCAGGGTTGATGATATCGCGTACCCTGCAAGTAGAGACGGCGTAATTGCGATTAACGCCGCTGAATGCGCCAAAAATAATGGTTTCTGTAGCAACTTTACTATGATGCATTATCCCAGTACCTGTTCCGTATCTGTATTGAACAATATATAGGTTATGGTGTTAACATAAAGTATAAACTTCGTAATATAATCGTAAATGACTCGTTGAGTGGCTCACAAACTGTTGCTCAATCGTTGATACTGACCCGCTGTGTAATAGTAAGTTAATTTCACGGTATCTTCATGAGTTTCTGGTAGTAAAACTCGCATTGTGCGCAACAAGTCTGGCGTTGAGGCATTTATCTTACTGCTCTTTGCAGAACAGTAATCGCCAAAAATATGTATTGCAAATATTGGTAGACATCATAATCTTTGTCAATCAAGTCTGCAATTCTGTAGAACAATGAAGTTACATTATGCATCGCGCTTTCTCATCAAACAATGAGACCTTTATTAAAGGCGTGCAAAACAACTTGCTATCTATACTTGATTTACCTGGCATAATACGGGATTCTTCCGCTAACAGAGCACAGACTTTTACAACAAATGTAGCTGAGTCTGCTAGTAGGACTAATTCAGCTGAGTCGGCTAGGTGGGTGGATTCTGCTGAGACAGCTAGAAAGGCTAATTCAGTTGAGTCAGCCAGGTGGACTGATTCAACGTGAATCCACCAACAGCTTCAGCACCATCTACCACTTCATCTTTCGTTTAATTAAGATGATGTTTTTTTTTTTAAGCAGTGAAGTAAGTGCTAGTAAGTGACATCCTGCTGTATTTTGTCCTTACACATTTTTGCTACACATCGATATAAAAACTGGCCCCCACCTGCCACTAGTGACTTTCAAGCGGGTTCAGATGTTGGAATCAGCCAAAGCCATCTATTTTTATACTCAAGAGTAAATACCTAATGTTAGGAGTGCTGCTCGTTGAGACTGGAAGTATATTTTCTGTATCGATTGCACTGGAATAGTGTCATGCCATGTATTACATTATTGGATGAACGTTCATAACATAAACACATTAATACATGTACATGTTGATAGATAGTATGTCGTTCATGGGATCTTTGTACAGCACTGCTTCGAAAGAACTATTTGTAGTTATTTTAGCAAAGAGGGTTTGTATGGATCTGTATTCAACGACGATATAACACATTGTGTCATTGGTGATTAACAAAATCTGTATATTCGTTAATTTTAACTAAATGAAGCATTTGGTTTGGTTGCCATTTGCGATAATTGCTAAACACGCTGTCAGTATATAACACAATTAATTATGGAATGTATGAAAGAAATTTGTGAAAAAAACAGAATAAAATTTGTTGGCTATTGTTCGATATCATTGGACAATATAATTGCTCACATCTAGAAACTTAAGATTGTTTCACGCTATCTTGCATCATTCGCCAGTGTACCTGGGTCATGATCTAATCACCATATTACTGCCATTTTGGCACTGAACGTACATGGATGTTTGTTTGCCATCAGAAAGAAATTTTACTTACATACATGCACTGATGATATTTCTCAGCACATTAAATACTGTGTTCTCATTGACTTGTAAAAACATTCTAATAATGGTCTTTGCAGTTCCTTTAGCCGTGCGCAACGGCGCTGCTTCTACGATCTAAGATGATGTTCATTCATTCATTTGTCGTTGAATTTGTGGATATTCTTATTTATGAACCTAATATTGGCCAGGTAAGTGATCTCATTCAACAAAGTGATCACAGAGCATATTGAAGGAATTCAATGGCAACCGGTCATATATACATGCCCTAAATCTTAATGAAATTACCGATACTTTAAGCAATTTGTGACAATCAAGTGGTACATAACAAGTCTGTAATAAGAGAAAGGCTTTCACAAACTGTGTAAAACTCGACCAACAACCGATATAACACATAGTCAAAGGCAATGAGTATGCTTAACTGAATCATCTCTTGCTTTTTTTCAGTCAATACGAAATGAAATCAAGCACCGAAACTATTTGCAAGAAGCTAAGACAAAATAATTAGCACATGAATTATGCAGGTAACCACACATTAGAAAAATTAATTACAATGAATCTAGGGATATTGGCAAGGTCAATGAAGCGCATTATGCAGGACATACTACCTCAGTTCACATATCACAAATTGCCAATATCATACCTGACATGTTTGTAATATCGACGTTATACAACTCAATGGGACAGTTTTAACAAGGGTAACTGCATTGAGAAAAAATAACAGACAGAAGCTCATCTAGTCGTATCCATGTCTTCATCGACTGTCCACGAATCTGACACCCTCTCGGTAATTGCTTGGCATGCATGAGAAGGGCTTTGCTGAAATGAAAATGATGGAACGAGCGGCGAGAGACCACCATAATTGCTTACTAAGGCACAGTTCCAAGTGAAACATTGCCGAGATAATGATCTTGGTACTTCAACTTGTGATTTATTGTGGGACCATGGGATTCGATATGAATTATCAAGCTCCAATATAAATATAAAAAGTATGGTGGTGTCAATATTATACTGATGTCACCATCTCTCACGCATGCAATCGAAATACTGACCCTGCCAGGTTTTCGTTGGTAATTGCTTGTGTTAGGATATTTTTAATTTGTTTGCTATCATCAACATTGGGGTTTATGCTTTTGTTATACTATCATTGTACTATTCGCGAACAGGACTATATGCCAATCGGAATATTCTAAGAGATTAAGGAGCTTGGTCAATTATCTGTCCTATGACGCTACACAGTGCACAGAACTTCTTGAAATATCATATATGAAAAGGAACTTCCTCGACTATTATTTATTGCCAGGAACTGTGTTATATGTACCTTCTGCTCCACATAAACCTGACTAAGATTTCCCATACAGTCACATTTAGTACATAGTTATTCGCCTCTTCTGGCATTCAGAGTTTATGTGTGCTGAGGTTAAAGCATAACTATTCCATTATGCATAATGCTTCGTCCAACGTTGAGCAATCATTAGTTTGATGAAGCTCTAGCAAACAGCTGTTCCCTGGCAGAAATTTACTAACATAGTATGACAGCGTACAAAGATGCTGGACATTTGGCTTCACAGCTAGGTAATTGCATTCTAGGCTGATGATATGACGCTAGCAAAATCTGGATTTTTTCTGCACCACAGTACAACCGTAGTGTTAAATGCAGCAGTGATGTATCTGTTTGAGTTGGTGCCATACCTCTGTTGTATTTTCATCTGACAATCTTACCAGGCAATAACTAGGCATCATGTTATGTATACCATTGTTCGCCACGGACAACATCACAATTGGCGTCTTCATTCATACTGCTACTAGTAGCAAATTGTACAGAAATGCGTGACCCGTGTTTTTACACAGCCAGGAGTAGCGGTCTGCGTTGGTGTTAGCTCTGGACTGACAAGGCTACATAACTGTGCTTTAATGCTAGCAATTCCTGTATCTCAGGAAAGATAGGGCACGCCGCTCAGTTACTGAACCCCGGATGTCATATCCTGTATTTGGGATATTAAGATTAACAATGCAACAATGCATTGTGTTGAGGTGCCAAGATTTACACTGTGTATATAATTGCTCATAATCTTGCTTACGTTAACTTTATTGCACTCAAATACTTTGTTGCTCGTTATGACCTGCAATTATTTATTTCCACGCAAAATGACAAAGCCTTATTGCATTCTAAAACGACGTATAACTGTAATGAAAAGTAAACGCCATATCGAGGCATCCTCGCCCATTTCCATGGCTGCAATGGACAAAAGATTAACAGCCCCGAACACTGGCTGAACCTGGACTGTATGTGTCGCACGCATGTTGGCCTGTCTGTATTTTCCCCCTTTCCAGGGTTGCATACTCAATCACTGTCCTTAAATACCTCTCATTGTCGCGCTAGACGACTGACAGAGGTTTTATCCAGGCATACTCTTTTACTGGTGCTAGTAAGTGACATCCTACTGTGTCTTGTCCCTACAAATGTTGTTATCACACAAAGAGGAACTTGCCCCAACTTGTCACCAGTCGCCTTCAAACGGGTTCTCATGTTGGCATCCTCTAACGCCATCTTCTTTTATATTCAAGAGCCAATACCTCACATTGGGTGTGGTGCTCGTTGTGACTGAGAGTATCGATTGCATTCTAATGGTGGCATGCCATGTATTACGTTGTCGGATGAACGTTCATTACATAAACAAATAAGTTTATGTACACGTTTCATGATTGCATGTCATTCATGTGATCTTTACGCACGACTGTTGTGCACAGCTTTGAAGGGCCTATCTTCAGTTATATATGTTCGCACCGAGGGTTTGTATGGATGTGTGTTCAATGATGATATCATACAATGTGTTGAATTCTTGCAATGTATTTATTGAAACTAAATGAATTATTTGCTTGGGTGCCGTTTCACACGCAGTCATTGAATAACAAAATTATGCATGTGATGCATAAAAGAATCTGATGAAAATTTAAAATTGTGCTCGCATATTGAAACTGACATTTATTTTATGCTATTTCAAGGGCAACAGCAAACCAGTCGCATATTTATCACACGAAAGAAAACTCCTTGATGAATACTTGTTGTGAGAAACTATGCTATGTGTGATTGTACACTAAGGAGGAGCACAGTTGTACTTTGCTTGAAAGAACAATAGGATTAACCCTAATGTACCAAAAACCAATGTACTGAAGAATGCAGTTACCATTACATGAAAACTTGTTTTTTTATACCAAATTAGACGTTGATGCCGTTTTGTGTTTATGAACCTTTTCGATTTCCAATACACGCCATTGACAAATATGGACTCTATCAATTTTTGAATAAATGATGAGGTAGGGGAAATAGATTGTCTTTATTGTCCCAGACATTGCGGCTATTTCCTAAATTGACGAAATGATGCTCCCTTTACCATAAGTCATGGCTCATAATGAAACAGATTGGGATGAAGCCTTTCTATGAGATTCACCATGTCTGATATGAGAACGGGACTGGCAATCACTTTATCAAAGTGTAAAACGCTCGAGATATCAGATTGTGCTTTGCGAAATTACAACATCATTAATGATGATTGCGTATGGTTCACATAAGTTTGTGCGATAAGTACAATGTTTCTATGTGCTGGTTGGCCGATTCGTTTAACTGTCTATCGGTTTTATGTATGTACATGGCATATGAAGCACACACTAAGTTTCTAGTCAGAAGGACGTCAACAGGCCGTTCTATATATTGAGACATATCAATGTTTGCGCGCACCACTCAGCACTTCAAACTAGATAGGCTGAAACCCGCAATAGCCATCATACAAATGCATTCCAAAGTTTGCACGTTCACCTTACACTTGGAGACACCCCCTCTGTGCATATAAAATCAAACACGAAAAGATACCGCGATCATTGCTGATTGCCTAGAGCTAGTTTGTATGTGGGACCCGCACCAGGTGAATTAGTGCAAGTACAATTTTTAGCATTTGTTAATTCAGGCTCCAAGATGTTTATTGTCGTTGCAGAATATGTTATTTGCACATCCTAAAATCAAGAATTCTTCCCCCAGTTATTACACTAACATCAGCTTTACGCTTCACAACACTATGGCGTAAACGTATTGATAGTTTAAAACGAAGTTTGGAATTAGCGAAAGAAGTCGAGCTAGGTGCAAAGCTCTAATAAATGCAAATAACGGCAGACAGCTACTCGAAACAAATTTACTCATTTCGTTTGATGTTCGCTGTCCGGTTAAAAGTTTGGTCCTTTGATTTCTAGAGGCTTCAGGATAGATGAAGATTAATATCCGTAATTTGTGTCATTGTTTTCGCCCGTTTATATTATATTTATTAAATTCAAGATTTCACAATATGTTTCATATCGGGCATCAAACACACTCATGTTTTTATTGTCTTCCGACAAATATCGCGAATATTACGGTCTGCAATGAACCATGGATTAGGCCATCATAGCCTTATCTAACAAAAACACCATCGTGTAGCCAGTTTCTTTACCTTTACTGTTCCATGTCCTACGCCATTGTTGCTTGCCAACATCTCGGTTGCAAGCGATAGAGAATTCATTCCGTGATTTGTTATTATGCTATCTATTCCCGTGGCTATATATTGAAGTATATAATGCTGTCAAGGGCATTGGCATTCCAAAACTGTTTGTTATTTCAACGTACAAATTCAACACAAAAAATCCATTGCAAAAATCTAACAATATATTTGGCTGATATGATTGCGATGACTGGTCGAGTTTTGTAGCAACAATATCGTAGAAAATGCTATTTCATGACCAACGGAGCTTAATTGTGGTCCGAACGAAATGCCATCCCTGATAAATGTTTAAACACCACCTTAATTAAACCATACCCTTGAATGCCATCGGATCTTTACTAATGACGGGCATTTCACCTAATTCGTCATCTACGGCTACCATCTCAGAGCATTTATATAAACGTTATACTATGATTGTACTATGCGCGAACAGGACTACATGCCAATCGGAATATTCTGTCCTATGACGCTACACAGTGCACAGAACTTCTTGAAATATTCATATATGAAAAGGAACTTCCTCGACTATTATTTATTGCCAGGAACTATGTTATATGTACCTTCTGCTCCACATAAACCTGACTAAGATTTCCTATACAGTCACATTTAGTACATAGTTATTCGCCTCTTCTGGCATTCAGAGTTTATGTGTGCTGAGGTTAAAGCATAACTATTCCATTATGCATAATGCTTCGTCCAACGTTGAGCAATCATTAGTTTGATGAAGCTCTAGCAAACAGCTGTTCCCTGGCAGAAATTTACTAACATAGTATGACAGCGTACAAAGATGCTGGACATTTGGCTTCACAGCTAGGTAATTGCATTCTAGGCTGATGATATGACGCTAGCAAAATCTGGATTTTTTCTGCACCACAGTACAACCGTAGTGCTAAATGCAGCAGTGATGTATCTGTTTGAGTTGATGCCATACCTCTGTTGTATTTTCATCTGACAATCTTACCAGGCAATAACTAGGCATCATGTTATGTATACCATTGTTCGCCACGGACAACATCACAATCGGCGTCTTCATTCATACTGCTACTAGTAGCAAATTGTACAGAAATGCAAATAGGTGACGAGAAAACTACCGCATGAAGACAGTAGAGTGTGCTTTGTTCCTAAATCATGGAAATATTTGTGGCATTATGTGTGACCCGTGTTTTAACACAGCCAGGAGTAGCGGTCTGCGTTGGTGTTAGCTCTGGACTGACAAGGCTACATAACTGTGCTTTAATGCTAGCAATTCCTGTATCTCAGGAAAGATTGGGCACGCCGCTCAGTTACTGAACCCCGGATGTCATATCCTGTATTTGGGATATTAAGATTAACAATGCAACAATGCATTGTGTTGAGGTGCCAAGATTTACACTGTGTATATAATTGCTCATAATCTTGCTTACGTTAACTTTATTGCACTCAAATACTTTGTTGCTCGTTATGACCTGCAATTATTTATCTCCACGCAAAATGACAACTTCAATTAAGATCGCAAAGCCTTATTGCATTCTAAAACGACTTATAACTGTAATGAAAAGTAAACGCCATATCGAGGCATCCTCGCCCATTCCATGGCTGCAATGGACAAAAGAACACTGGCTGAACCTGGACTGTATGTGTCGCACGCATGTTGGCATGTCTGTATTTCCCCCCTTTCCAGGGTTGCATACTCAATCACTGTCCTTAAATACCTCTCATTGTCGCGCAAGACGACTGACAGAGGTTTTATCCAGGCATACTCTTTTACTGGTGCTAGTAAGTGACATCCTACTGTGTCTTGTCCCTACAAATGTTGTTATCACACAAAGAGGAACTTGCCCCAACTTGTCACCAGTCGCCTTCAAACGGGTTCTCATGTTGGCATCCTCTACCGCCATCTTCTTTTATATTCAAGAGCCAATACCTCACATTGGGTGTGGTGCTCGTTGTGACTGAGAGTATCGATTGCATTCCAATGGTGGCATGCCATGTATTACGTTGTCGGATGAACGTTCATTACATAATCAAATAAGTTTATGTACACGTTTCATGATTGCATGTCATTCATGTGATCTTTACGCACGACTGTTGTGCACAGCTTTGAAGGGCCTATCTTCAGTTATATATGTTCGCACCGAGGGTTTGTATGGATGTGTGTTCAATGATGATATGATACAATGTGTTGAATTCTTGCAATGTATTTATTGAAACTTAATGAATTATTTGCTTGGGTGCCGTTTCACACGCAGTCATTGAATAACAAAATAATGCATGTGATGCATAAAAGAATCTGATGAAAATTTAAAATTGTGCTCGCATAATGAAACTGACATTTATTTTATGCTATTTCAAGGGCAACAGCAAACCAGTCGCATATTTATTACACGAAAGAAAACTCCTTGATGAATACTTGTTGTGAGAAACTATGCTATGTGTGATTGTACACTAAGGAGGAGCACAGTTGTACTTTGCTTGAAAGAACAATAGGATTAACCCTAATGTACCAAAACCAATGTACTGAAGAATGCAGTTACCATTACATGAAAACTTGTTTTTTTATACCAAATTAGACGTTGATGCCGTTTTGTGTTTATGAACCTTTTCGATTTCCAATACACGCCATTGACAAATATGGACTCCATCAATTTTTGAATAAATGATGAGGTAGGGGAAATAGATTGGCTTTATTGTCCCAGACATTGCGGCTATTTCCTAAATTGACGAAATGATGCTCCCTTTACCATAAGTCATGGCTCATAATGAAACAGATTGGGATGAAGCCTTTCTATGAGATTCACCATGTCTGATATGAGAACGGGACTGGTAATCACTTCATCAAAGTGTAAAACGCTCGAGATATCAGATTGTGCTTTGCGAAATTACAACATCATTAATGATGATTGCGTATGGTTCACATAAGTTTGTGCGATCAGTACAATGTTTCTATGTGCTGGTTGGCCGATTCGTTTAACTGTTAAGGTTGTAACCCCTCTCGCGATCTTCATATACCAAGTGTTTGCTATTGTCACGTTGGTATACTAACAGAACACGCAATTGATTATCGGTTTTATGTATGTACATGGCACATGAAGCACACACTAAGTTTCTAGTCAGAAGGACGTCAACAGGCCGTTCTATATATTGAGACATATCAATGTTTGCGCGCACCACTCAGCACTTCAAACTAGATAGGCTGAAACCCGCAATAGCCATCATACAAATGCATTCCAAAGTTTGCACGTTCACCTTACACTTGGAGACACCCCCTCTATGCATATAAAATCAAACACGAAAAGATACCGCGATCATTGCTGATTGCCTAGAGCTAGTTTGTATGTGGGACCCGCACCAGGTGAATTAGTGCAAGTACAATTTTTAGCATTTGTTAATTCAGGCTCCAAGATGTTTATTGTCGTTGCAGAATATGTTATTTGCACATCCTAAAATCAAGAATTCTTCCCCCAGTTATTACACTAACATCAGCTTTACGCTTCACAACACTATGGCGTAAACGTATTGATAGTTTAAAACGAAGTTTGGAATTAGCGAAAGAAGTCGAGCTAGGTGCAAAGCTCTAATAAATGCAAATAACGGCAGACAGCTACTCGAAACAAATTAACTCATTTCGTTTGATGTTCGCTGTCCGGTTAAAAGTTTGGTCCTTTGATTTCTAGAGGCTTCAGGATAGATGAAGATTAATATCCGTAATTTGTGTCATTGTTTTCGCCCGTTTATATTATATTTATTAAATTCAAGATTTCACAATATGTTTCATATCGGGCATCAAACACACTCATGTTTTTTCATTGTCTTCCAACAAATCTCGCGAATATTACGGTCTGCAATGAACCATGGATTAGGCCATCATAGCCTTATCTAACAAAAACACCATCGTGTAGCCAGTTTCTTTACCTTTACTGTTCCATGTCTTACGCCATTGTACTCTCTGTTGCTTGCCAACATCTCGGTTGCAAGCGATAGAGAATTCATTCCGTGATTTGTTATTATGCTATCTATTCCCGTGGCTATATATTGAAGTATATAATGCTGTCAAGGGCATTGGCATTCCAAAACTGTTTGTTATTTCAACGTACAAATTCAACACAAAAAATCCATTGCAAAAATCTAACAATATATTTGGCTGATATGATTGCGATGACTGGTCGAGTTTTTTTAGCAAAAATATCGTAGAAAATGCTATTTCATGACAAACGGAGCTTAATTGTGGTCCGAACGAAATGCCATCCCTGATAAATGTTTAAACACCACCTTAATTGAACCATACCGTTGAATGCCATCGGATTTTTACTAATGACGGGCATTTATATAAACCGAGAAACCAATACACTCATGACGCATACTATGATAACTTTCCGAGGAAAATAATTGCATGGCAATATTATGATAAATATAACAGCGCTTTTGATGATTGTTTTCCCACAATGCATCAAGTCTGAATGGCTAGACTTGCTCCACACTTGTAGCTGTAACTCATCAATATCGACGGGAATAAACGAGAAAATTACCATGTGCTATCCCCATTCTGTCCCTGCCAATCTGCTGTCTATCAAAGCGGACAACAACGGATCGTAGTAATTCGAGCGCTACTCTTATTCTAAATTCGAGCATCAGGGAAAGAGTATAGCCGTTTCGGAAAACAATAAAACAAACGTACTACAGTTTTCAGCATTCATTATACATCAACCTAGGGGAAATTTAAGCTTCACAGCCATGTTGCGTTTTAACTTACGCATTCACAACGTCTGCCTAGTAGATGCTAAATGCAAATGTGCCGTGGCGGGTAGGTTTGCATTTAAACTTACATGGATACCTGGGCTGCTTGCAATGCTTTTACCAGACAAACTATGCATCCGTAACATGCTATGCGGGGTTAGGCAAAGTGCATGCATAGCACTGGTTGGTGGACGAAGGAGCACTACCGCGTGGCTGAGCAAGGAGCGGCCGTGCAGGAGGAACAACGAATGCAGACAGGATCTAGGTGAGGTGGTTATACTACGGATGCTACATAGGCCACTAACTACACATATCATGACGTCTGCAACCATTTCATTCAAAGACACTCGAAAATGTAAGTATCAAAGCAATATTTTATTATCTAACACAATTAAATATCATGTATAATAAGGTGGTACAGAGTGTGCTAAAGCCCTCCATTGCGAATGCGGTACTATATGAGTATGCTCATGTCCTACAGGGTATAAGCCAGTGGCTTGGCAAACTAGATTTGTAGCAATATATGTAAGGATAATAGTACGCACCATGAAGTGCAGTATAAAGAACAGACCACTTCAATTCACAGGTAACATATCGACAATACCGTACCTGACATTGAAGTACTATTCGTGTTACCATTGCTCACCGGTTTTCAGCCGTTTATCCCTATCCATATTGGCATGTTCTTCGATATATTGCCGAATTAAGGCCTCTGTATGTGGTATGTTCATTTCCCTAGCATTGTTTTATTCAATCTATTGTTAACCATAGGTCAAGGTCCACTGAGGGATCTAAAAACAATCTGCACATACAGCATGTCTGTGACCATACAGCCATGTGAAACACGTTTCATAAGCGCAACAAGTTTTCTGCCTTGAAGCTAAATAACCGACAAAAGCTCATCCAGTCCTATCCATGTAAAATGTCTGTATCGATTGTTTCTACTTTTGATATCCTTTAGGCGCTCACTTGTCTCCCAGGGGATCACTTGCTGCTTGTTATGCATTAGAATGGCTTTGCGGGGAAGAAAAGGTCAATAGAATGGCTTTGAAGAAAGGTCAGGCGCGACGAGAGAGCACCGTTGTCGCTGAGTAAGGCACGGTGGGTATTGAAATATTGCCGAGATAATGACCCCAGCGAATTTATTTATTACTCATTGTAGAACTGAAGGTTGTAATACATGTTATCAAGCTCTACATTGAATATTACGAGCAAGGGGGCAACACGATTATAAAATTGCCCCATTATCATTCATTCAGTCGCCATATCGTAATTTGCACTATTATTCTTGTGGTTTGTCGCTATCATCAACAACTACAATGGAAGCTTTTTTGTAATGACTTTGACTCTATTTGGGAATAGGACCATAAGCCTAAAGTAATATATCAAGAGGTTAATGAGCTTGGTCAGTCTAATGACGCTACACGGCGCAACCACCCAGCTATTAGTCCTATTTCTTCATTTCTTCGATGACAATTACTTATTGCCAAAATATATGTTATATAACATGTACCTTCCCTTCCTCATTAACCCGAATGTCACTCAACAATCGCATTTGTTCTTCGTCAGCCACGTCATTATTATATACATGATATGCATAAACAGCGTGTGAAGTTTTTCTGCTCCATCAGGGATCTGTTGCTCTCATCGTGTACGATAAGTGCATCATTCCATGTCTCACATAATTCATTCTAGCGTATTCTGTATTTTGATTTCGTATCATTTATTTCCTATAAATACACACATAACGGCCGGGCAAATGCAGATTACTGGATTATTGGTTTAGTACGTCGTCCGTTCATTTTTATCATCATCATCATCATCATCATCATCACCATCATCAATACATTCCCTTTCTCAAAAGGAATGTTAAATAACTTTGTGATTTTAACTACGTTATTATAATATCATCTTGCTAGGGGGCTATTTGTGTTTTATTGATCAGAAAATGGTGCCACAATTGCGCCTAAGCAACTCTTACAAAGTAATTGTCAATCAAAGGTGTAGTATCATCGTATAAATTGCAATTTCCTGTTATCTATGGTATATATTTGATCTATAACTGCTTCACTGATCATTGATGGTGATTGATATTAACAATATGTACACTAAACTATCATATGATCTCTAAATCCTATTGGCAATATGTAAAAATAGCGTTCACCTGGGGCAAGGTAAAGTGTTCTTATGAGACAGTGTTACCACGTAACATGCTTGGCGGTAAGGCACTGACATTGTCAGAGAGAAGAGTGTGAATCTCAGTGGCTTTTGCACCTTGTATAACAAGGATCAGGCATTCGAGAAATAAATTTATATCTTACAGCATTATGAAACCAGCTTCCTATATCTCTGAGCAGATTGGCTGACTCACTGCACTGTTATCGCGGTCGCCCCTCTTGCGATAAATATGCTGCAAGTGTTTGCTATTTTCTCGTTAGCATACCTTTAATACTCACCATTAATTACCGTTGTTAACAAGCAACAATGCGCTTCTAGCTAACACATTTCCTCCGTATCCTGCAAAAGCAGTAATCAATGTGCGACAAAGACGTCACTCCAGTTATTGACGGAGATCAACACTCGAGCGCATCGCATGTGAATAGCACCAGTTAATTACACAGGATCCAAGCGGCTGTAGGTGTTCTAGTAGTTGTTATTGGTAAATCGGTAAAGTAGAAAATCAGTTCCCTTTCGAAATGATGACTAAACATTTGAGGTGACTCTGAAGCCATTAGTTATATAACTACAATCTGCTTCACGTTGCAAACCACCATGACATTTAGCCTTTTTCTCTGCCGCAATTCCATGGCAACGGATATATTACATATGCGGGTAGGCGTATGTTGTCGAGCTGGGTGTGAATGCTTATCAGTGGGAATGCCATTTCCACATATAGTCGCTTGATAATAGAGACTCGTTTCATGTTGTTGTTTGTATAGCTCGATGTGTTGTCTAGTCAAAAGTCGAACGACTGTTGATTTCAGAAGGCTTAAGTATGTATTTGCTCGCCAGCTGAGAGCTACATTCAGCTTGCGTGTATGATTCCGTGTCATTCAAATAAATCCTTTCATTGCATTTCCCTATGTGTGTCACATGTATTAATTTTGCCCCATTTATCTTTTTTCTTGATTAAATCAAGCTGTGCCATTTTCCTACTTTTTGTTCCTTAAACCCACTAATATTTCCACCGTTTTTTCAACAAAGCACGAGGATATAACAGCCTTTAATCAACCATGAATAACATCAGCAGGGCCCAGTCAGCTGTGATGACTCATGATATCGGTCATCCGTCACAACTGTGTACCCTCATTTTACTCAGCTCTTCTAATTATGTTGCTATTTGTGCATGCCACACCCAGGTGACCCTTTTGCCGTTGCTTGTTAACATCATGGCTGTAAGTGATAGTAAATCCATTCCACGATTTACTGTCAAACCGTCATCTCATGGACAATGTGATAACATATTGTGTCATAACTGTTTAATATAAGCACTTTGATATAACTCCGCCCCGAAACCCTTAGTCAAATCTATTATTCGCTCGTCTGATGACAATGACTGTGTGGGACTGTTTTTCAGCAAAGAAGGTTGGTTTATTTATTTAGATAAATTCAGGAATATTAAGCGTGATTAGACCAATAAATGACTGTTTTACACATGTCTGGAATAAAGGTTTATACCCAACTTGTCTGAAGTGCCGACAACATCATAGGCGCAAAATACATCACAGCCTTGAATATACCATACTACCAGTACTCTAGGGTTGCAATAAAAGGCAACAGCGTGATGATGATATTGATATGAGCGGAGTGCTGGATGTTTGGTGTTTTTCCCTCTTAATTCTTGCATCGGCGAAAAGAATATATTCTCTGAGAAGCAATTACATAAGCGTGCTACGGTTTGTAAATGCACCAACCCTTTATAGCTATATTTCACCAGCCTTGTTTATTCAGTAAACGCGCCATGTAATACAATACCCGAAGCCTCGGTTGTGCTATTCAGTCAATACTCGTGTATGTTACAGGTTGCCGATACAGTGCTGTAAACGATAAAACTAACGTGGGTACCTGAGTTTCTTTAATGAATTTAACAGGTAAGCTTAACAGTCATAACATGTTTTATCTATGTTGATTTGTCACCCAGCAGAAGATTGCTACTGCTAAAGGAGGGTCAGACACTGCATTGTGAACAATCCAATTACTGCATTTTTGTAACTCTCCAGAGCAGAAAGCTACAATTAACCTACCCAGTAGTTTTCAGCTAGTTGATATTACGGTCTCCAATTAACAATACTTCGCACCAGGAGGGCCCTATTCCGCCAAAACAACGCAAGTTGATGCATTATTCATGGCCGTTGCAGTCACAGATATCATTTACATGCCCATAAATGATGACAATGTTTGGTTATGATTAATTAACTTTTTTGCTAAATGTGAGCCATCTCAACAATAGAAACCCACTGTTCTTGGAATCATTGGTTGTGTAAATTAATCAGGGTTATAGTTAAGACATATAAATATTTCGAAAATGTCAGTATCGCATAACATTTTTTCGTGGTTTACATTACAATAAGATTGTGTGTACTGGAGTTAAATTGCAAAAGCGGTGCGATATGCGTGAATGGAATGTACTAATTACCTAAAGGGTATTATCAAGCAGCTAAGCAAACGTAAGGCACCAAATACGGAGTCATGTATTACACACAAACACGCATGCACACGCACACACACACGCGCACGCACACACACACGCGCGCACACGCACACACACACACACACACACACACACACACACACACACAACACACACACACACACACACACACACACACGATCATCAGTTATGCGCGACATATGCCGTATCTGGGATTTGGAGATTAAAACAATGTGATGAGGTGCTAAATCTGGAGCGTTTACACTACGTTGATGACTGCTCACAGTCTTGTTTACGCTTGATATTGCCGAAGACAAACCGTAATTCAATTGTGCTAGCCCTTCAATACGATATTATTCCTCGGGACATATTCAGTAATATTTATAAAGTTTAATATCCGGCGGCAGAATGGTACGTATATCGAAACTGACGTTTGTTATATGCCATGCTGAGCACAAGGTTTTAGCCTGTGTCTTTTTCAAATGACTGAACCCTACCTTTATAGAAGATGTGGTATTGTCTAGCAATGATTGTTCCTTCAAGTAATAAACTTTCAGTCTGGATGCATGTTCTGATGCTATTTCAGCGCCAATGAAATACCACGTGTTCCGTCAAAGTTACATCCCCTAGTCTAATCCAAGAGGGTGTTTATCCCTTCTGTGTCATTCAAGTTGTCAATAGTTTAATGGCCCTAATATTGGCAGGTAAACTCTCATTCGACTTAGTGCCCACAGGATAAATGTTATGTCTTCAATGGCCACCGGTCACATATTTATGCCCTAAGGTTTCGAATAATAATTATGCTCTTACTAATATAAATTAAATTGTTTGGTCGAACATGATATGGCATTTATGTGGTAAATATTATGTCTCTGAGAGATAAATGAGTTATGTCAAAATGTCTAGGGTATACCATCTATATATATCTATTTGTATTGGATGTTTCCACCTGTGTCAATCTCGATCAAGCGCCGATATAACAGATGGTCAATGGCAATATGTATGCCAAGGTCATTCGTCTCGAGTTATTCTCAGTATACAGGAATATATGTATAATTGTAGACAATTGAGCTCAAACGCACAATTAGCACACAGTTTGTATGGCCCGCCGTGTTTAGCGGGAAGAAATAAAACTGAATGTGGGGCATATATTTCATGCTTTTATTTCATTTCATATCAGCAGATATAAATGCACACTGCTCCTTAGATTAACAAATTAATCGATGATGTACTTCTGTTGCAGTTGAGACGGTAAAATAAAATCGACTCAGTGTTTGTACATCGCAGTATCGTGCTGTTCCATGATGTATGGACCATGAGACGTTTTGGTCATGAGAAGTTTTTCTGACCTGATACAGATACAGGAAGGGTCTTCAAGCGCAGTATGCCGAGCATGTCCCTAATCGCCACCACCAACCTTGACATTATAACAGAATTTGTAACGCTAGCGCTCTTCCGTCATCCCACGTTTATCCCGTTCTAGACTGACATTGTTGCACTTGGTATGTTCCTCCATATATTGCTGGATAAAGGCCTTGAAATGTTATAGTTTCATATTCCTACTGGCGGTTGTGAATTATTAAATAGTTACTAATAGGTCCAGGTCCGTTGAGGCATCCATAGACCACCCGCACATCAAGTGTGCCTGCGACCGTACCAACAAGCGGGGACATATATGTCACAAACGGCAGAAGTTGTCTGTATTGAGGCTACAAACACCCTCACCTCGTGCTAATCATTAGAGAGGTCATTATCGATTGTCCATTGGGCGCTTGCTAGTCACCAAAGGGACCACTTACTGCTTGTAATGCATTTAGATGGCTTCGCGGAGTTAAACTCGGCAAAGCGTGAGATTTTTAAAGCAACGTTATCGCTTAATGAGGTACTGTTGTAGCAGTAATATTTCCAAGATAAGTATCCCAGCGCATTTATACATGACACTACATTGAATGTCACATGCTTAGTGGAAGCACTATCAGACAGCCATTTATACCGTCGGGATACTTACCCTGCCAGGTATTTTTTTTAATTTGCGCTAAAATATATTTGGTTTGTCGCTATCATGAACGATGGATTGCAATGCCAATGTGCAAACAAGACCACAGACTTATCGGAATATAGACAGAGGTGAAGGAGCTTGGCCGTTTCTGAGTCTTTTGACGCTGCATGGTACAATCACACAACATTGTTACAGTATTTCTATAGTTGAGGGATTTTCTGGACGAAACTAAGACGGACATACTCAGTTCCACATATACACGAATAACATCACCCAAACAGCAACATGGTGTATAAAGTTATTCGCCTCTTCTGGCATTTAGTTTTTGTATGCGCTGAGGATAAAGTGTTACTATTTCACTCCATATTGGGCTTCATCACACACGGAGCGATCATAATTTGGATCAAGCTTGAGCAGAAAGCTGTTCCCCAGTAAGATTCCAGCACCTAGTTATAGTTTATATCGAGGCCACGCAATCGGCGGTACAGCAACATCTGGGTTTCGACGTTGATAATTAGATGCACTGCATCAGTTAGCTCGATGATTTGTACACGGCTTTACAACAATGTGGATGCAACAATGGAATCAACCATAGTGGACAAAACTGATGCACCAAACTAAGCAGTTACTCAACAATGCAGTCACCATTACATGCGTATTTTCATTGTTGAGTAACACGCCGTCGCCGGGGTGTGTGGATGTACTTTTTTAATGTCCATCATGAAGCGAGCCATAATTCCCACCAGCAAAGTCCCTTCGTTCCCTTCCTCCTTGCAGATGGTTTGAGAGCTTCTAAATTCCCGTTTCCATCATATCCCTTGAAACAACCTTTGCCGCCTGCGTAGAATAACCGAATAACCTATATTCACTCACATTTCACTACGCCCACGAATACCCAGACAAATGTGACACCATATATTATATATTAATAACTTGAAATGGGAATGTCCATGGCATCACGACATTTAATTTGATAGACAATTATGTTGTATCAACTTATTAGCCTCAGGTGCACTGGGCGTGTTTGCCTCTTGACAGAAGGGTCGACTGACGCGGATGATGAACCTGCGTTCTTGCAACAAAACCGCAACCCAATCAGGCAGTTGGGATCTCAAAGGAGGAAGCATTTATCCACATGCTAAACTTCAATTCCACGCCCATCTTGACACATCTTTATGATGTGTCTGGCAAACCTAGGACACGTGCTTGTCATCCCAAGCCGCGGTCAATACCTGTCATTAATGAGACAAACTTCGCAAATGTGTCGACGGATAATTAACCCGCATTCTCTCAGCATAACAGCTGCTCAATCAGGCAGTTGGGCGAAGATATCTACGGACGAACCATTTGTCTATATGCTGAATTCCCAATCCACGCCCATCATGTCCCATCTTTGCGATTTGTTTGTCATCCGAAGCAGCAGTTACTGCCTGTCATTAATGAGACAAGCTTCGCAATATAGTTAGAGTTGAGTAAATTCAACCGTTGTACTCTCAATCGACGACCTAATGGTCCCGACATTAGTATCATGGTTAAATTATGTAACATATTGCGGTGCAACATTCCGCTATACGATGGATTAAAAGGACGGGTAACATTCACATTGGTGTGTAACCCTTTGGTATGGGCGGCATTTGAATATGGGCGCACTGCGACCGTTTTAATATGACTATTAGCGGTTTATAATCGACGTGAAGCTGAATCGACTGATGATGATGATGATGATGATGATGATGATGATGATGATGATGATGATGATGATGATGATGATGATGATGATGATGATGATGATTATAAACAGGCACAGTGGCATGGCACTTTAATGGCAGTAAGCAGAATTGGGATTACGCACCTGGTAACATAATCGTAGGCCACTCAAGATATAATTTATACCATTATGACGTCATCAATCGATGATCGCGCATAGTTAACAGCAGGTTATGCGACCAGCATTATGTATCTATGTGCAGATTGCCTGACTCTTCAGACCGTTAACGCAGTCACACCTCTCGCTATAATAATACCCCAGGTGTTTGCCATTGTTCCGTTGGTATTATCATAATACTCACCATTCCATATCGGTAGTAGAGAGCTGCATTGTGGATCTAGCAAACACTTAGTTGAGAATATCACGTTCCTTGTAGTGGTCTGCGATAACAGTAATCCCTACGTCACAAAGACGTCAACTAGCCACTCCTGGTAATGACGCAGGTTAATACCCGCGCGCAAAACCCAGCCCTTCTAGCTGCACATGCTAAAACCCAACATTGCTATCGTACAAATCCGCACATTGCGGCAAATCCTACCGACATTTAAAATACAATAGAATTGGGCTTACTATAATTAACACGGATTTCCTAAAACTAGTTTATATGCATCAATCGTGTCAGATGTCCGTCATGGAACATGTTAATTGGCATGAATGCGGCATGCACCGTTTGATCATTCGGGCTCCACGCTGTCTTCTTTTGTTCAAGCATATTTTACTTGCACAGTGCAAAATCAGGAGTATATCTTGTTGCCCAACTTATATGTACATTTAGCTTCCATGTATGATTTTGTACAGATTGTATCAATCCCTTCCTTACATTTTGTTGCATGTAATCCAATTCCAACCCTCCCAATAATTTTTCATATCATTCCTAAAACCCACTCTTATTTTCATTATTAATCAACAAGGCACGTTAATATAATGTTCTATGATCAGCCATGAACCACACCAACAGGGCCCAATTCAGCTAAAAGACGCGGTTATTATATCGACTCCTTCATCCCTCGTGACGCCAGTTCTTCTACCAACGCAAATATTGATCCATGCCACCCACGGCTACACCCCCTGTCGGTGCTTGTTAGCATTCTGGCTACAAGCGATAGCCAATCAATTCAATGCATTATAATGGAGCAATCGAATTCCGCGAACTTGGGATGAATGTGAAGCGAATATGAATAGAACTCGGGGTGGGCTGATTCAGCTTGCCTGAGTCAACATCTACGTAGTAAAATGCTTGTTATTGCAACGCAAAACGATCAACACAAAATCTCATTCGCTAATATGATCATTATGGCATGGTGTTCTTGGTAGCGATAAAAAAATTTGCCTTGTTCAACTTAAAGAAAAAATATCAAGCGAGATCACAATCTTTTTTTATCCTAAGGCGCAAAAGTAACCATTAGCTGTATTGGACCACAAGGTTCAGTACCCTAAGATTGTATGAAGGGCATTTAACCTAATTTGCAATCCACGACCACGGTAACTGAGCATTGATGTCGGTACAGATACGGCACCCCTGATTAATACAATAATAAGTTTCCCAGGTAAAACATACACGACAATATCACGATACAGTAGTTGATTCATATAACTGCGTGTTTGGCGTTTGTTTTCCCATAATGCATCGCGTCTGAATGCTTGTCCCAGACTCGCAGCTGTTAAACATAAATATCGTAGAGAATTAACGCGAAAACTAGTATGCGATATCCGCATTCGCCCTCTACCAATCAACTGCCTGCTACACAAGACAACAGTGCGCGGGTATTAATGGTGCGAACACCGTGCGTCACGCTTTTGTTTGTTTAGTTCAACAATTAGCGAAATTGCATTTGTTCTCACAGAACCAAGTAAACAAATGTACCACAGTTTTCAGCATTTTTACAACATCAACTTGGGGTAGATATTTAACTTCATATCTCTGCAGGTGGGTTGGACCAGAATGTTGCTTGGTTCTGCAGCAAAAAACAATTCACAATCTACTTGCTTATTACTCATGTGTTTGGTCGCCCAAGTCCTTCATGTCTATAACCACAGTTGTTGTCAATTAAAGCATAGTAGTGATCAGAAGCTGTGGATATGAACTAATGCCATTGAGTATAAATGGGCAGGTATTCCCTGTTGTACTTTTTCTCTATTTGTTACTGTTCGCATAAGAGGACCCATTTTCAAATCGGTGTTGTGTAGTTTCACCTTAAGACTAATTAATTGAACCCAAAACTGGCTTGTAATAATTGTTATTGCGTTTTCACCCTCCCCAAATATCATCAGAAAAAATGTAGTCTCCAGATGGAAGGTGCAAGCAGCACCTAGCCCATTAATTCGCACTTGCGTTGTGTCTCATAACTCAAAATCCACTAAGAGCGCAGCATGTTGACGCGTAGTAGGGTAGACAACAAATAGTCGACGCATCATCAAACAAGTAGTCACAAATTATAGAATGGCTGAACATCGACGATTTTATAATTCTGCACACTGTTTAACCCTCCGTCGTTGTCTTTACAACTGCATATATATATATATATTTATATATATATATATATATATATATATAATATATATATATATATATATATATATATATATATATATATATATATATATATATATATATATATATATATATATATATATATATATATACTGCATATTTATTGATAGGGGGTCTTCCTAGTTGCTATGCACTAGGATGATTTCCCACAATTGCCATAATAATGACTTGAAATATTTCATATACAACGTTATGCACCTATGGGTCAGTGATGCTTCATTATAGGTAATTGGGCTTGTGTCTTGTGGTATTGATATGTGGTATGTGTGTCTTTAACCATCATTGATTTCTTATACGCGAGGTAATTTCCGTCCCCAATAAAACCAACAAACGTCACCTTAAGAGCAAGTTAATGCATGTGTTGGAGCTCGTAGAATAAGTTTACGGTGTGTTCATGGGGTGGCTTTTAAAAGGGCTAAATCCACCGTAGGGCCATTATAAATTCCTAAAGCAAAAGTAGAGATTCTGCCCAGCTAATATTAGGCATAAGGGAACACGACGGTGCATTTCGATGTGCCATAAAGGAATTATCACATAGCGCCTAACCAATAATTTAATTATTATCATATCTCAGTGATGATCTGTTCAAATGGGCAGAGAATGTGTCATCTAATGAACCAGTTGATAGGTATTGTGGCTGGAATTATGCTGGTAGCTTTATCCACATTGTCACACAATCAAAGAGCTATCACTTAAGGCTGGGTAAGTGAGCAATCTCCGATAACGTTTCATTATCAATGTAACCTTTTAGGATGGTGTACCAATAGATTCTTGAATCCAAAAGCGACAAATGCAGTCAAATTCAATATTGATAAATCTTCCTTCCGGATTAATTCTACCTATTGTATCTTCTTTTGTTTACACAGACTTTGAATTTATAATTCAACTCATTTATGTAAAGGGGCAATGTTCTGAGAGCATTTTGTATTCAATTTAGCACTTTTATCAGTGTGATAGTCAAAACTAAGCAGGACTCTTCCTGCATGAGAAGATAAGTGCGTATTATATTATTCTTCCTCAGATGAATAGATGCTTAATATCTAGATATATCAAAAATAAATGTGTCGACATTAGGCAGCACCTTGTAGAGAGATTCTGCCTTGCACGAAACATAGCCCACTTGAAATACTGGGCTTTTGTTTCAAAATTATCGCGTACTAGTCGACAGCTTTTGTGGGCTATAAGATCTCAGTCAAGGATAATGGGTAAAATATTTGAGCATAAATTAGACGGATGGTTGTTTAACTGATTTTTAGAGCACGGGCAATATTTGCAGAATTGTTTTCAAAGCGCCTTTGTAACAGGCACACAACGCTGATATTTGATTCTGGAAAATCCCAAAACAAATGTATGTAGTTCGTATAGTTCTACCACTAATATAATTGTTTGTTTTGGTTAGTACAAAGTCAATAAGGTCTTTCGCGTATATGGTTACAAGTAATTATTGTTCATTAGGTAGCCATACGATGTACCAATTTTTGACACAAGGCCGATGGGTTCGCTCAGTTACCACATTTGTTCCTATTTAAGCTCGGGTGCTGTCTTGGATTGAGTGAAGTTTTTGCACGATGGGCTTAACACTCCCACTTCATGGCAATGCAATAACACGGAAGCATATGCTTAAACAACGTTAGAACGCGACTGATGGTTCTGTTGCCAATTCAGAAATAATGCTGGAGATTGGGGCGTGCTAGAGGGGAAATGCAATTTTAGCTTCTTTGACAGTTGTAACGACTGCAACATTGACTATCCATATGCTTGCTTGGATATTAGATCGACGTTGCGGACATCCAATGCTTGGATTCGTGCGTTGAGTTTGTCCTGCACTTAACAAATGTTATATGCGTACCACATATATGAACTGGTTCCAAGACGCTCCCGTGATGAAAACATCCGCAGAGCTATACGTACCTTTTCCATATTTGGCCAAATTTCCGTGAAAATATCTCCACATCACAATTCAGTTCAATGTATAACAACGAATTGTTTGGCAATCTATATCTAAACAAATATTAAGGGGTTGTAAGCCATGTTATTACAGTGTGAAGACCAAGCAATTGTCAGCAACTTTAACAAGTCCATATGAAATAACCTTCTACGTAGAGTATATAAATCTACCACTCAGCCAAGTGGTACGATTATTTGCATTGCTCCAAAAACTATAACAGTATACGAGCAAGGTGATTACCAAACAATACGTCACTGACGGTATAGAGTTAGTACTGAATATCACATATCCTTTATCAGCCAATCGTATAGTAAAAGGTACCGGGATCCTTTCTTCTAGGTAACACAATACAGGTAATGACCACATTGTTACAGTAAACATTGTCATAGACATCAGACCAGTGATGTTACAACGCTTTATTTTCTCCAGGGTTCTTCAAAAGGACGTTCGTCACCAAATCCTCTATAAGATAATCTCTATCGCACATCAGATCATGATCAACTTAGAATTCCTGCAACACATTTAATGGCGAAGAAGCATTATCCACATATAGAATATATGTGGAGCAGAATGTGGATGATTCAAGCCTAAAAAATGTCAGATTCGTTGATGATTGGCAGTTTTAAGAAAGCTACCAGCGGAATGAGTAGAAAATGTTTGGGGCTTATTGTTATCAACATGATGCTCTTTAATGCATTACGGATCTGCCACGTAGCACAATATGCAGCATCCTGTGGACGTTTGCATCAGCAGATCGCAGATTGCACCGTTAACAAAATCAATCTAGTGACTATCTCACGTAGTAAATTATTTGATATTGATATCAGAGCACAGATATGAAATTGTGTTTGGTGTGATCATTCACCATTTAAAAGGGCCCCAGTGCATCATCTATCCTCATTCTGTTGCGTTATATTGATCGATCACGGTTGAGGATTGACACATTTCGAATAACTTACTGGGCTGAAAATATCATGTACTTTCCCAGATCAATCGGGTTGCAAAGTAATATAATCAGGGTAGTGAACTGAAGTCTCTAAAATGGGTACATATGTTGAGCGATAAAAGCGCGCCAAGCAATAGAAAAATGTCGGCTTGGTTGATAAAGACCTCAACCAAAAGTATACTTAAATCTGTTTCAGTGGTTTGTTATTGCCATTATATATAACAAGACGCATGGGCAAACGTTATAGGTATAACGAAACATCTGCATGCTTTTTAGGCAACACAACTGAACAGCAGAAAGACTATTTCAATGATGTTATGCGCACGTGTCACTAACCGCAGCAGGGTCAAAATCAAAAGTCAACGCCATCTTGCAGATAATGGCGCGATATAGCACAGCATAAACCCAATTGCAAATGTGAAGGCTGCTTTAAGATATCATAACATGGTAAATCTGCGAGGGAGGAGGGATAGCAGAATTTTCTGTATGAATACTTTCACTTTCCGGCCCCTGAATTGCAAAGATCAGATAGCCCGTTCCATTACCTGACAATCATGTATATGTTAAACGCGTGAAAGCCTATCGCCAATCGCTCGTGATGGCGTCAAATGATGACATTTCAAGCAGCATACATACATTCCCTTTTAACATGAACATTTTGTTTGTAGGTATATTGTTTTCTTATTACCCTTATCTTGCAGAGCCAAACCATTGTGGATAATGGCCTGAGGGACGTCTTCTATAAACACCTCACAGTAATGTGTCCATTAAATCTTTGGAAAGCAAAATGTAAGATACTTAGCAGGAGATATTATCAGACAAAGCACAATAGAGAAATAATAATAGACTTCGGTGCAAATTCGCGCATGCTATATTCTCAGCCATATCCACACCTGACGGGTCCGAGTGTGTTACCCTATATCATCCGCGTGACCATGCGATGATTAATATAAAACAACGATAGCTTTAAATAGGTTTACACTTGATTAAAGCCGAGTTCATATATCTGTTGAGTAGCAAACATACTGTAATAGAAAAAAAGAAGCAAAATATAAAGACGTTTGCATCCGTAAGTAACTTACGAATAAAACAACTTGGTACTATAAGTGCATCATGAAAAAAGTCATAATATATGCACTATATTCTTTTTATTAGTAGTTGTAACACGCTTAACAGGGCAGGGCACATGACGGAAAGAGTACCAAAGTAATAATGTGCAATGTGTATACATTTCTTAATTGATGTATGCAAGCCTGTGTATTCATTAAACAACACTATGTCATCGTTGTCAGTATAGCTTTGCAATATAAATTTGAAAGGCACGTACACTTACTTGAATGCAAACAAAGATAAGTGAGTTTTGATATATCCAACCAATCAAACGACAAAATGATTTAACTGTTTTGTAGTGTGTGAATACAATGCAACAATGGTTGCATTTATATAATGCACATGATCGTTGTGTTTATTCACAACTTAAACAGCGCACTTTAACTTGTAATCTTATACGAGTTATTACCAAGTAATAGTTTAAGTACTATTACCTTTATGTATAGCGAAAGAGCTATCAGTCACCAACAGTGGTGAAGGAACAATGAATTTGCTGGTAATGACCGTTTGATTGTAAAGATGGCCGCTGATTATTTTGTTTCAATAGTGCATTGCGCTTTGCATTACTGTACCATACCTCCAATCCATCTTATCCTTGATAAATTGATCAAGAAGTTACTCATGTGAAGAATATCTAAAATCCATCGTCAGGAATTTTAGTATTTTATATACGGTATGTCATTTTTCGGCTATGTGGTGAAAGGAACCAAAGGTGCACATACGAGTGGCCATAACATATTGTCCTAAATTCATACAAAAAAGCTTGGGGAAAGAGGAATAGCATCCCTTACTGCATGAATATTTCCAATATCCGGGTCCTAAAGTACACAGTGTGAAAGGCCAAATAATCCATCTCCTTTCTTGACAAGCCTTATAATGGATGCCTCATGAAGGATAAGCCGATAATAGCCCTGTTAGTCGAGGATATATGACGCATTGGGTATAATGCAAAATGTAGGGATGGATGAACAAAGCTCATATATTTTATCCCTTTATGATTGAGGTCAATGTCGGACATTATGTGATGGCATTTTCATTCCTTTCGTTCCCGAACCCATAACCTGCAACACTCAAATGAAAACACTCAACTGGCTTTGTTAAGATTCCCATAACTGATATTATTTTATTCCTCATTGACACGCGACAGATGGTACGAATATCGAGTACACTATGATTTCAGCTGTTAGTACAAAACGTGATATGTATCTGCGTCCTCTCCTGTACCTTAACTTCTCTATTTCTACCCACAGTTAATCAATCTGACTGTAGATAGCTTTTTTCGAGTGAAGAAATATTCGCATTTATTTGAGATACCACCTGATCATGCAGGAAGGAAAGGAAACACTGTTCGAGGGCGGTCGTTCGAATACCTTATGTACTCTTACATTCTGCTTGACACTGACTCGCGACCATTGTACCTTTTATTTAGGAATATTTTATGTCATTAGGCTTGATTATCATACCCATTGGGTCTAAGCTGCATGTTAGTTGTCCAGTGGGCATAGTTCATTAACCTTATAACTACGGAAATATTAATGAGAAAGACAAACCCGTTTTACTTCTTTCCACAAAGTTGAATGCATAGATTTCATACCAAATATGAGGGCGTTTCATGTTATAAGCAATAAGGTTCAGAGACATGTGTAGCATTGACACATAAAGAGTAACCATAATTGACAAGGAAAGGACCATTTTGGCGCTTGGATGTTCGATAGCCTTGAACTACCGCAGCACTATTACAGCGACATGAACGCTAACAACCTTGTTCGCTTTCTTGATAAAGACGGTATTATCTGCCTCATCACAGACAACGTTTCTGAAATACTGCAATATTTGTGTGTAGTTTGCGCAAAAGGAATCATATTAAAAGTTGCTTTTGTGTTTCTGCTAAATATAATGTTGAACATTTGTATTCCATCTGCAAGGAATAGCATAGATGATATAATGTTCCAAAGCTAATTCTAGGAGATGGGGTTGGTTGGGCAGAAACCACTTATTGAACCCTGTTCGTATAAATATAAGATGCAATTGTACTGCGATATAAAAGTGTTCAGCTACATATCTCATTAACACAAGCAACGTGACGAACCCTGATCGCATGTGAAACAGATGCAATATGCATTAAATGAAATATGAATCTCATTTCACAGCGAGATAACTACAATCAAATATTGTGGTGTAAAATTTTGTGTAAATCAACTGTCAAGAAATGAGTCGAAACCTTTTCGACATATACATAATAACTATCATCCGCATTTGCAAATGTAGAATATTCGAATTAATGGTGTTCAATTTGTACTTAATTATTGACACGTGACTGCAGTACTAATCAGGTTATAAATTGCATACGCATCGTGATGACTCAACTGTCCACTATTGGATAAATGTATTTGACAATGTTGATTGATCGACCGAAAGTGGTGCTACAATGTGAACGATGTGTCAAATAGCCCCAATTTTGTGCAAGATAGTCATATTCAGATAGCAGGAGTTAATGAATGCCTCGAGTGAAACCTGAAAGTATGATATGTACGTCATTGTAGTCATGAAAGGAAATTGGACTTGAATATTATCGAGAACCCTAAACAAATAGTTGATCATGGTACGCAAATAGTTGATCATGGTACGATATCCAAGATACATCTATCTATGAAATGAATGAAGCATCATTTCAGAGACAAACAATTGTCTTCATATTTACAATACAGCCATGCGTTTTTATAAGGTAAATATACCGTTTGCGACACCAATTCTGCAATAGAATGGGTACTTGAATTAACACATTTCTAGAATGTCTCTTACACAGAGACCATCCTTCGAGCATGAAAACCCAAACAATTCAGCGATGTTTTCTCATTAAAACACTAAATAGGCTGCAATGAAGTGTGAGCTTATCCAACATTCAGTTACGGCTGAATTAATTTAGAATATATTGGGACAAACAATAAATATTATTATACAATACTCCTAAGGATAATCACCTTTTACCTGAAATATTCCGTTTTTAAAACACATTTCACTCACAACGGGTTTTGACAAAACAGTGAGTCCATTAATGCTGGCTTTGTAATCGAGATATTTGATTAAGCACGTTATCAATGACCGCTGATTACTGGAGAAGGGCACCGAGATGATTAGCTATCATCCCAAATGTCGAGTGAACATATGAAGCAAAACGGGAACAATTGCAACTCAAACACTTATCACTTGCATTATCGCCTATACCTGGATAGTCTATTACGTTATTAAATGGCTACCTTTAACAAAGCTCATTGAAGGATTCTGAAAGACACGTCAACAAATCATCGCATGCAAAGTAGATTATTTCATTCATCAACGGGGTAAATATACAGCACAATGTTTCTCATACGATAAGAATGCTCTATTCTCACTCCTACAATGCAACAACCGGTATTTCTCAATTCGAAGGTAAGACCCTTGTTATGCAGTCTACAAAAGTATGCTTTATATTGGATGTTAATGGGGAGCATTGGCCTGTGTAGAGACTTGGCGGCTACTAACATTCATTTTCATCAAACGTCCCCATATCTGTCACTGTCAACTTTCGCTGTAAACGATGACTTCATGTAGCGATTATATAAAAAAATCGTCCTTACAAGCACTCACATGAATATCGAGCCACAAAGCCAGAATGGGCTCGTGCAGAGTTAGGTTGTACGTTTTGTTTTAAGTCAGTTTTTTCACCATTACGTTCCATGTGGTTCATGATATGCTAGATAATGGTAATAGTATTTTGGTTAATATTCGTCATGGCTAATAACCGCAACCCGATATCATTCACCATCGCCTACGTAGACTACATAACATAATAAGCAATAAGCATTATCTTGGTGATAAGAGAATATACACGTCATGTGGATCTGGAAAACTAGCTGTAAAGCCAAGTGGGTTTTTCTCATAAATATTGATTAATATGGTAAAATATGGTGATTCATATTCATATCCATATATTCTTCTATGATTTGTAGCAGCTATTAGTTTAAAAGCAAAGCTAGTGGTAATGGAAAAATCACTGTGCCTCTCCGTATCTATACTTCGTTAGTCATGAATATGTTAAAACTGTTGCATCTGGGTACTCTCGAACGAGCCTAGCAATTGATTGGCGATCATACATCACTGCTGACTTGGATTATCAGTGCATGCAGGTCAATTGTTAAGAAATAGAAACGAACAATATGTCAGAATTGGAACCACCTCAAACACAAATCATCTTAGATGCAAAATCATTTCTTCGTCTCATTCAACTTGTTGGTGTTTGGTTGCGAATCTTTTTTCACGAGCCGAATTAATGAAACGTATTTAATTTCTCCTCTCGTAGAGCGACACTAGCAACAGCATCAACGACTCTTTGACATCCTATATGAGGAATACAGAGAACTAATGAGTCTCCTATCTATGATCACGTGTCATTTCTTGCCTTTTACAGTACAGCTGACAGGCGATGAATCCATCATCCAGAGCTACATAGAGTCTATTGTCGGGCTGAATTGGTATCACTCAGATTTGACTCTATCGCTTGATGATTTGGCTCAAAGGATTGGCTCTGTTTTGAACACCTGAGAATATTCCTCTCCTGGTATTCGAATCATTATTGTGTATTTAGAGGGTTATATCCACTATATCTCAAAAGGTACTGCACCTATTATCATAGCGTTTAGTATAAGAATTTTCGACTCTAATGTTATGTTTTGAACAGTGCCCATTAAGATGGCCAAAGCTGTATCGATCGTGAGAGATCAACAAAATGTCGCATCATTTCCAATTGACCAACTATTTTCATCCAATGGCAGACACAGTGGTAATCTAAAGTACTCCTTTGTGACACTATTCTGAGTACGGTTTTGAATAGTATATATCTCACACACACAGCGATCATCGTTCGAAACAGAAAACTATCGAAGCATTGTGTGCCGTGCTCACTTGAACAAAGGGTACTGCACCTATTATCATAGCGTTTAGTATAATGAATGAAAACATTTCGTCAGAATATCTTCAATGTTATGTTTCGAACAGTTGCCCAAGTGGTAAACCATAGAAGCTAAGATGCCAAAGCTGTATCGATCGTGAGAGAAAATCAACCAAATTAACGACCATTTCGCAGCCATACATTTATGTCACTAGGTGCCTAATTTTGTCTCACTTTTTAATAAGGTACGAAGCCAAGTAATTATCCGTCTTGTTCTTAAAATACCTCTCTTTTTCACATTGAGATTCAGTTGAGGAGAGGTAAATCGATCAATCGTGGCTGCACTTCAGTCTCTCTGTAAGCAATGTTTTCTTTAAACCGTCTAGGAGGGACTGCAAGATGTTGAAGTTCAATCCATCTATTGATAGAAGCGTCTCAAGTATTACTTGTCAGTCCTTTGCAATCGGGCCATGTCGTCATCATGTTGTTGAATTAATCATAGTTTATTTTATGTTTAAATAGGCATCTGTAGTTTAGAATACTCCTGATCCACCTGTGGTATCATTGCGTTGGTTTGATGGGTGGGCCCTTATGACTACGAAAACATACAGAATACAAAGGGGTTCCTTCAAAGAGGTAATTCCCAAATGTAAATGTTTTACTCTAAATCTTCTAGTGTCGGAAAACCGTTTATGCCACTTTAGTAATATTACATATTGCATTTAATGAAACAGCAACCCTTTGTTACTCAACCATGGTTTCTGCTTTTACCATGCACAATGCATACACAGATCATGACCGTTAGTTCTCAGGAATGTGCGATAGCTGATCATAAGCAGCGTTTGCATTGCATTTTGCAAAACGCCTGATCCGCGTAATTTACCAACGGCCTTTATTTTGAATGTTAGGCCGTAAGTCAAGCTCATTGTATCAATCTATAAGGTATCCGTCGACCAAGTACATATTTACTGCGATACCAATACCTACTGTCACACCGTAATATTATCCTAATCGTAGTCCAGTGTATGCTGTGAAACATGCAATCTAAAGATGAAGGATGACAACAATGACCCACACACGACAGCGCAGAACGAGGTTAACTGTAAGGTTCCTTGCTGAATATACGTCTGTTCCCTGAACTGTAGTCACAGATGCGAGAAACAGCTCATGCATTACCTAACTCATGATTTTGAATGCTTCACAATAATTGTGGTATAAGAGCCCTTCTTAATGAGAAGTTTCATCTTTTGGGACAAACGTGCATTTGCATTTCTATGCAACACCAGTGACCACCTGTTTTATGGATCAAATACACTCGCTCAACGGTGAATGATTTCAAGCCCATTGACTATTTGCAAAGTTATAGTAAATTACACTTACAAATGTAAGAAAGGTCATGCAGTGCCCGATGACGATTCCAGAAGACGTAGATGGTCATATTCCATCTGCAGAAATTACTTGATGAACCCTGGTTGTATGAATATAAAATGCAGTTTGCATCTTGACATTACTAATGTTATTTCTATACGAGATAAAAGTGTGCATTTACAAAGAAACGTGCATATAAAATGCAATTACACCAATCCTATTAATGAAATATTGCAATTTCAATTCTGCAACAAAATGTCGCATCATTTTCAATTGACCAACTATTTTCTTCCAAAGGCAGACACAGGGTAATCTAAAGTACATTTTCCATTTGTGACACTAATTCTTCTGCAGTACGGTTACTTGAATAGATATATATCTCACACACAGCGATCATCGTTCGAAACAGAAAACTATCGAAGCATTGTGTGCCGTGCTCACTTGAACAAAATGTACAAGCAATATCGATGCTGCTTTAAGTCGTGAACTAATCCAACAGCAACTTAAGATTGAATTCACTGAAAACATCATGGTTACGTTTAGCCTTACTGTTTGAGCACAGTGGTTACACAATACATCTTATGATAATCCGCTAGCTGAGACGTTCCACTTCATAACCTCCATTGATAACGTTTATTCACAGTGGGCTGTGACGAGATAGTTAGTCAACTACTGTTAGCCTTGTTGTGGAGATATTTGATCGAGCACAATAACAAAGACCGCTGTTTACCCGACAAGAGCACCAAGAAAATTGAAAACCTACTCAAATGACGAGTGAACAAATGACGCCAAACGGGAACAATTACTACGTAAACACTAATCACAAGCAACACCGCCGGAGTCCTATATCTGGATAGTCTATTGCTTCAGAAAATGTAACTCCTTGGCGGATAATGAAACACATGACGATAAATCGGTCGATGTAATGTCAATAACCTCATCTCTTAAGAATGTCAATTTATTTAACATATTGCGGTTCAGTTCAGTGAGCATTCCACCAGGGTTTCACTTTTGATCCTCTAAATCAAAGCACCCTCTTGCATTGCAACTGTCTATTTATACCAATGAAGCCAAGAGGACGTTTGTACAAATATAAAATTGTAGAATGTGTCAGAAAAGAACAAATCCACTTAGTTTCCAAATCATTACCCCTTCTCATTTGAATTGGCGATGCCTTGTAGCGATGCCTTTCTGCCAGTGGCGCATTGATTAATTGCAATGAATTTCACCTCTCGAAGGGCGACACAAGCAATAACAACAATGACTCTTTTACATTCTATATAAAGCATTCCACGAATTAATGAGTCTCCTATTAATAGACAAGTCTCATTTCCTGCCCTTTCATTTGAGCTGACAGGCGGTGAACATATTTTCTTTGCTACATAGCACCTACTGTCTGGCAATATTGGCGTTAGACAGATTTGCAAATGTGTGTTGGAACGTTCCAGTGAGTTTGCGTTTCAAGATCGTAAAGTAATACTGACACGCTGAGAGAACATGCAGGTGGTTATTTGGGCTATCAGAGTGTTGATATGAAGTAACGCTCGCGGCAGACTGTTGTTAAAGTCAGTGAAAATATATAGAAAAGCAGGCTACTTGAAAATCTCAACCAACTTTGTAAGTTTTTACCATTGCTGTTAGTGATTCCAATGGCCGTACAGTTAAAGAGGGAAATAACAATACGTGTTTGCTTTCAACAATAAATTATCGGTTGCGTTGGTGACATGCTTATTGCTATGCATATGTCGCTACTGCTAATGTAATTCGTGATATTGTGGTCACTATCACGTTTCCAATTCTTCCAAACATATGTTCGCATATATGGTGTATTATACTTGATGGTGCCTTGTAGCGATGCTTCTCCCAGTGGCGCATTGATAAAGCGCATGGGATTCCACCTCTAGTAAGGCGACAATGGCGATAACAGCAATGACCCTTTGAAGCATACACCGAATTAATGAGTCTTCTATATATGGACACGTCTCATTTTTTGCCCTTTTATTAGAGCTGACAGGCGGCAAATTGATCATCCTCAGCCACATAGCACCTACTGAGGGGCAATATTTGCGTTACACAGAGTTTGCAATGTGTGTTTGTGATTTTACTCAATAAATGAATTTTTCTCGTAATTAAAGCTCAAAGTAAATCGATCAATCGGCGACATTTATCTGCTAATAAAGTTTTACACAGATTTTAAGTCCTTTAAATCTTTTGCAAGACGATGAACAGATTATATGATGACCTATATGTGCCAAATGATTGAAGTTCATGCGATGAGTTGACACCGTTATTTAGGGTGCAATTGGATAACAGTGATTAGACGTTGTAATCAACCAATCAATGTATCGCAGCAAG
This sequence comes from Urechis unicinctus, assembly GCA_034190875.2. Lineage (NCBI taxonomy): Eukaryota > Metazoa > Annelida > Polychaeta > Xenopneusta > Urechidae > Urechis > Urechis unicinctus. Next base: position 73,787,816 of record CM067353.1, on the reverse strand, counting down.
AGCAAATACATCCGTAAGTATTATTTGTCAAAACTTTCAAGTTATGGAACAGTTTGAATCCTCAAACTAAAACAACGAGGTTGGACGTTCGCAACCGAAAGCGAAAGGCGGTATCTTGATGAGTTTGTTATTGAACTGACTTTTTACATTTATTTGTAAAATATTATATTTTGGCGAATTTAGTTATATATGTAGGGGACATATAGCAACAATGCCACATCAAGATAAGACAGCCTTTTACGCTACTCCTCCATAAAACGTTGTTCGATGTAAATCTTCAGGTGCATCTGTTAGATGTAAGGTGTAGCCCAGTGCACGAGCGGTAATGGCTTCGTTGCATATGGTGATGAACTGGGGACAAAACTAATGTTAACATTGTTTTTGCCGGATTTGTTGACTCCTGAGATAGTGGTTAAGTCATTGGAGTTGGGACTCAATCTCATCTGTATCCGTCCCTTGTGATCAGCGGTCTTTGGTCTTGTGCTCAATCAAAGAAGTCTGAGCAGTGATTCATAGGCGACCTTTGTAATCAGTGGACTCACTATCTTATCGACAAGCTGAGGTGAATGATTGTTCACAAGGGGGTGTTGAAGGGCGGTACATCAGTAGATGAACGAATATCATTCATCACAATGTTAATGTAGCTATCACAGAGAACGTTTCGTATGGTCGGGCACTTGAATGAGCAAGCAAGTAGAGACGGCGTAATTGCGATTAACGCTGCTGAATACGCCAAACATAATGGTTTCTGTAGCAACCTTATTACGATGCATTATCCCAATACCGGTCCCGTATCTGTATTGAACATTATATAGGTTATGGTGTTAAAATAAAGTATATACTTCGTAATATAATCGTAAATGATCCGTTGAGTGGCTCACAAACTGTTGCTCCATCTTTGATAGGATGCATGGTGTCATGCCATGTTTTATATAATTGGATGAACGTTCATTACATAAACACATTAATACATGTACATGTTTATAGATAGTATGTCGTTCATGGGATCTATACCTACTTCTTTGTACTGCACTACTTTGAAAGGACATCTAGAAACTTACGTTAGGGTACCTGTGTCATGATTTAATCGTTATATTACTGCCAATATGGCACTGAGCGGCTGGTATACGGATGTTTGTTTGCCCTCAGAAAGAAATTTTGCTTTGATAAACGCACTTATGATATTTCATAGCAAACTTGTATAAACATTTAAATAATGGTCCTTGCAGTTCCACCGCCTCCGGCGACAGCACTGCTTCGTACGATAAAAGATGGTGTTCATTGATTCATTTGTTGTTGAATTTGTGAATATTCCTATTTGTGAACTTAATACTGGCCGGGTCAGTGATCTCATTCAACTAAGTGATCACAGAACATATTGAACGAATTCAACGGCAACCGGTCATATAAACATGCCCTAAATCTTGACAAAAATTACGGATACTTTTAGCTATTTAAGTGGTGATTAGAGAAAGATTTTTACAAACTGTGTAAACTCGACCAACAGTCGATATAATAGATGGTCAATGGCAATGAGTATGCTTAACTGATAGATCTCTTGGTTGTACTCAGTCAATGCGAAATGGTATCAAGCACCGAAACCACACTCTTTGCAAGAAGCTGAGTCAAATAATTAGCACATGAATTATACAGGTAACCACACATTAGGAATAGTAATTACAATGAATGTAGAGAAGGTCCATGAAGCGCAGTATGCAGGACACTACCTCAGTTCAAAAATTGCCAATACCATACTAGCTCCGGTCAGACGGTAATATAGATATATACCGTTCTGCTCCGATATTTTTTGCGCACATTCAAACATGCGTTTGACTAAAGTGCTGGGTTACGCATCTAGAAAACAACATATATCAAGAGCCTGTACAAAAATAAGTCACAGCGCCCCGAAAAGCTTGCCCCCGATCGATGCTATTCTTTAAGAAATGCCATATATATCCTTTCCGAAAGTCGCTTGATTTCCCGTGATTTCCCGCCACCTCGTCCCGCATTGCCTACCTGCTAAGGTTGCGAAGCACGTTGACACACGTTGAATACAATATGCTGTATCTTATCGAGTTCAGACGCAGGAAGCAATAGTCGCCGATGGGTCACTTCATTCTGAGCATGCGCGATGTACATGGGCTTGACTTGACAACAAACATGGTGCTGTGTTTCAGTCTTTCTACCGCTTCCAAATTTATCGAACTATTACTTATTACCATGGATGAAATCCCCCGCCACAAAGGAATAAACTTTCAGTGAAAATCAGTGCATTCTAAACTCCGTCACGTGGTATGTTGGTGTTTGGTAGTAGTCTGAATCGATCTCAAAATTTATAACATTGCGACTAATACCATACCTGACATTTTTGTCATATCGATTTTTATACAACTCCATTGAGTCAAGATAACGGAGAGTCAAGATAACGTCTAGTCGTATCCATTGTGAAAAGTCTTCATCGTTGTCCACGAATCTGACATCTTTCCGGCAATTGCTTGTCACCCAGGAGGACACTTCCTGCTTGGCATGCATGAGTAGGGCTTCGCTGAAATTAGAAGGATAGAACGAGCGGCGAGAGAGCACCATAATAGCTGAATAAGGCAACGACCTTGGTACTGCAACTTGTTATTCATTGTGGGACAGTAAGATTTAATAGGAATTATCAATATAAATGTAACAATTATGGTGGTATCAATATTATACTGATGTCACCATCTCTCACGCATTCCATCGAAATACTGACCCTGAAAAGTTTCCGTTTGTAATTACTTGTGTTATGATATTTTTGGTTTGTCGTGATCATCAACATTGGGTTTATGCTTTTGTAAGGGATGGTTATACTATGATAAGACTATGCGCTAACAGGACTACATGTCAATCGGAATATGCTAAGAGATTAAGGAGCTAGGTCAATTATCTGTCCGATGACGCTACACAGTGCAAGCACAAAACTTCTTGAAATATTCATATATGAATAGGAACTTCCTCGACTACTATTCATTGCCGGGAAGCAAGTTTTATCTACCTTCTGCTCCACATATACCTGACTAACATCTCCTATACAGTCGTATTTAGTACAAACTTATTCGCCTCGTCTGGCATTCAGGGCTTATGTGCGCTGATGTTAAAGCATAACTATTTCACTATGCATAATGCTTCGTCCAATCATTAGTTTCATGAAGCTGTAGCAGACAGCTGTTCCCTGGAATGTAATGCCCGATGCATCAGTAGTGTTATACATCTGGACCCCGTGTATGTATCAGGCTGGCGGTGTAGTGCTATAAATGATGCAGCCCATGTGGATACCTGGGCTGCTTGTAGTGACTTTAACAGGTAAGCTAAGCATTCATAACATACTTTTTGTGTTAATGAATGGTCCCCATTTCCGCACAAGACACTTACTGCTCTTTCGTTCATCGCGTGTGTAACTGTAGTCGCGGTTTTAGACAAGACCTAGAAACTTTTCAAAAATGTAAGAAACTGATGGAGCAATCATTGATTATATAACATATTTATATATCATTCCATTTCGTATCGCATCGAAATTTAACTTAAGTACACTCGGCGAGTCTGGGTTTACGAAGCCTTGCATAGTGAAGGTGGCGCTATTTGCATGGGTAAAGGGTATACGCAAGCGACTGGGCACGTCGCTCAGTTGCTGAACCCCGGATATTTCTGCCTATATAGAGTTGTTTTGTTAAACATATAATCAAGGAAATTTGTTTATAGTTATGCAAATAAGTGGTATGGAGTATGTGCATGCTGAGTGAATGAATTGTGACTGTTTTCCCATCCATTCTATCATTAAATGTTATCTTATTACAGCCTATGTAAAACTCGACCAAATTCCCATGTTACTGACGCGAATGACAATGTGTTATTTGAACTCATCATGCCTAGGTAAACAGGACTGAAGATATAATCACATGCTTAATCAAGCATTGAATGCTCAATAGGATTGTGCAGGTAACCGCACCTTGCGAGGGTAGCAATATATGTAAGGATTATAGTAAGCACCATGAAGTGCAGTATGAAGAACATACTGCCTCAATTCACAGGTCACATATCGACAATACCATACCAGACATTTAAGTACTTTTGGTGTTATCCATTGCTCACCGGTTTTCAGTCGTTTATCCCTATCCATATTGGCATGTTCCTCGATAACTTGCCGAATAAAGGCCTCTGTATGTAGTATGTTCATTTCCCTAGCAATTAATTTATTGTTAACCATAGGTCAAGGTCCACTGAGGGATCTAAAAACATTCTGCACATACAGCATGTCTGTGACCATACAGCCGTGCGAGACACGTTTCAGAACCGAAACAAGTTTTCTGCCTTGAACCGACCAAATCTCAGCCACTGCTATCCATGTAAAATGTCTTTATCGATTGTTTCCACATTTGATATCCTTTAGGCGCTCACTTGTCTCCAGGGGATCACTTGCTGCTTGTTATGCATTCGAATGGCTTTGCGGAGAAGCAAAGTTCAAAAGGAGCGGCGAGAGAGCACCGTTGTCGCTGAGTAAGGCACGGTTGGTATTGAAATGTTGCCGAGATAAGACATCAGCGAATTTATTTATCACTCAATGTGTAACTGATGGTGTTAATACATGTTATCAAACTCTACATTGAATATTACGAGCAAGGGGGCAACACGATTATAAAATTGGCCCATATCATTCATTCAGTCGACATATCGTAATTTGCACTATTATACTTGTGGTTTGTCGCTATCATTAACAACTGCAATGAGATGCTTTAGTAATGACTTCGACTGCATGATTAGTTTCGTTGGGAATGGACCATAAGCCTTAATTAATATATCAAGAGGTTAATGAGCTTGGCCATTCCTCAGTCCAATGACGCTGCACCGCGCAATCAGTCCTATTTCTACATTTCTTCGATGACAATTACTTATTGCCGAAAAATATATTGTATAACATGTACCCTCCTTCCTCATTAACCTGAATGTCAACTGAACAATCGCATATGATCATCGTCAGCCACGTCATTATTGGAAACATGCTATGCATAAACAGCGTGTGAAGTTTTAGTACTCTATCAGGGATCGGTTGCTCTCATCGAGTACGATAAGTGCATCATTCCATGATGTCTCACGCAATTCATTCTAGCGAATTTTGTATTTTGATTTCGTATCATTTATTTCTTATAAATACACTCATAACGGCCGCGCAAATGCAGATTACTGGATTCATTTGTTTAGTACGTCGTCCGTTTACTTTTATCATCATCATCATCATCATCATTATCATCATCATCACCATCATCAATACATTCCCTTTCTCAAAAGAGATGTTAAATGACTTTGTGATCTGAATTAAATTATTATAATAGAGGCTATATGTGTTTTATTGATCAGAAAATGGTGCCTCAATCGCGACTAAGCAGCTCTCACAAAGTAATTGTCAATCAAATGTGTAGTATCATTGTAGAAATTGCAATTTCCTGTTATCTATGGTATATTTTTGATCTACAACTGCTTCACCGATCATTGATGGTGATTGATATTAACAATATGTACTCTAAACCCTAATGGTCAATATGTATCAATAGCGTTCACCTTGGGCGAGGTAAAGTGCTCTTATGAGACAGTGTTACCACGTTACATGCTTAGCGGCAAGGCACTGACATTGTCAGAGAGAAGAGTGTGAATTCCAGTGGCTTTAGCACCTTGTATATCAAGCCTCAGGCATGCGAGACATAAGTTTATATCTTACAGCATTATGAGACCAGCTTCCTATATTGGCTGACTTACTGCACTGTTACCGCGGTCGCCCCTCTTGCGATAAGCATGCTACAAGTGTTTGCTATTGTCTCGTTAGCATACGTTTAATACTCACCCTTCCTTATCGTTGTTAACTAGCAACAATGCGCATATAGCAAACACATTTCCTCCGTATCCTCAAAAAGCAGTAATCTATGTGCGACAAAGACGTCACTCCAGTTATTGACGGAGATCAAAACTCGAGCGCAACGCATGTGAATAGCACCAGTACATTATACAGGATTCAAGCAGCTGTAAGTGTTCCAGTAGTTGTTATTGAATAATCGGTAAAGTAGAAAATCAGTTCCCTTTCCAAATGATGACTTAACATTTGAGGTGACTGAAGCCATAAGTTATATAAACTATCTGCTTCACTTTGCAAACCACCATGAAACTTAGCCTTTTCTCTCTGCCGCAATTCAATGGCAACGTGATATCGCTGGAAATGCAATTTCAACATGTAGTCTATTGATAATAGAGACTTAATTCATGCTGCTGTTCGTGTAGCTTGATGAGTTGTCTGGTCAAAAGTCGAACGACCGTTTATTTCAAGAAGCTTAAGTATATATTTGCTTGCCAGCTGAGAGCTACATTTAGCTTGCGTGTATGATTCCTTGTCAATAAAATTAATCATTTCATTGCATTCCGCTATGTGTGTCATATGTAGTAATTTTGCACCATTGTAAAAGGCAACAGTGTGAAGATGATATTGATGTGTGCGCGATGCTGGATGTTAGTTGTTTTTTCCTCTTAATTCTAGCATCTCTGAAAAACAATTACATAAGCGTTCTACAGTTTTTAAATACACCAACCCTTTATAGCCATATTACCTTTAAAGTTACGAACACAAGTCATTTTGTAACAGAGCAGAAAGTGACATTGAACGTACCCTGTAATGTTATAGACGTGAGTCTAGCTGCGAGTATTTTATTTTCAGCTAGTCGATGTTACGGTCTTCATTTACCATGTTTCGTACCAGGAGGGCCCTATTCAGCCAAAACAACGCGGGCTGATGCATTATTCATGGCCGTTGCAGTCACAGATATCATTAACTATCTATACAATAGACACTCAATGTTTTTGGAATCATTGGTTGTGTAAATTAATCAGGATTTTAGAAAAGGCCTAGAAATGTTTCGAAAATGTTAGTATCGCATAATATGCTTTCGGGGTTTACATTACAAAAAGATTTTGTGTACTGGAGTCTTTAACTGCAAAGACGGTGAGATATGCGTGGACTGAATGTACTCATTATTTATGGGGTATTATCAAGCGGCTGGGCAAACGTAGTGCGCCAAATAAGGATTCACGTATCACACACACAAACACACACACACTCACACACACACACACACACACACACACACACACACACACACACACACACACACACACACACACACACACACACACACACACACACACACACACACACACACACACACACACACACACACACACACACACACACACACACACACACACACACACACACACACACACACACACACACAACTCGCGCATATGTGCGACATATGCCGTACCTAAGATTTGGAGATTAAAACGATGTGACGAGGTGCTAATCTGGATCATTAACACTACGTTGATGGCTGCTCACGATCGTGTTTACGATTGATATCCAATCGTGATAGCCCTTAAATAGGATATTATTCCTCATGACATATTGAGTATCAATATCCGGCTGAAGATAGGCTCTCATATCGAAACTGACGTTTGGTATATGCCATGTTGAGCACATGGTTAGTGGTAGCAAGCACTTTTAGCCCGTGAACATTGTGATTTGTTTCTTTTTCAAATGATACTGTTCCTCCCTCAATGGAACATGTCGTATTGTCCAGCAATGATTGTTCCCTCAGGTAATGAAATTGATGCATGTTCTGATGCGCCAATCACATGCCGTGCGTTCCGTTAAAGTTACGTCCCCTTGTCTAATCCAAGAGGGTGTTTATCCCTTCTGTGTCATTCAAGTTGTCAGTAGTTTAAATGACCCTAATATTGGCAGGGTACTGTCATGGCTTCAACGGCAACCTGTTACATATTTATGTCCTAATGTTTTGAATAATACTAGTGCTCTTACTAATATAAACAATATTGTTAGGTCGAACATGATATGGCAATAATGTGGTAAATAGTAATGTCACCGAGAGATAAATGAGTTATGTCCAACTGTCTAGGGTATAATAACATCATATATAATATTATTGTTTGTTGTATGTTACAACCTGCGTCAATCTCGATCAAGCCCTGATATCATAGATGGTTATTGGTAATGTGTATGCCAAGCCTATTCGTCTCGAGTTGTTCTCGGTATACGGGATGCACAATTGTAGACGATGGAGGATCAAAACGTCACTAAATACAACAAGTTGGGACGCACAATTAGCACAAGGATTGTATGGCCCACCGTATTTTGTAACGCCAGAACACATCCGATATCCTCCGTTTATCCCGTTCTAGACTGACATTGCGTCACTTGGTATGTTCCTCCATATATTGCTGGATAAAGGCCTTGGAATGTTATAGTTTTATATTCCTACTGGCGGTTGTGAATTATTAAATAGTTACTAATAGGTCCAGGTTCGTTCAGGCAGCCATAGACCACCCGCACATGAAGTGTACCTGCGACCATACCAACAAGAGGGGACTTATATGTCACAAACGGAAGAAGTTGTCGGCATTGAGGCTACATACACCCTCATCTAGTGCTAATCATTACTGATTGTCCATTTGGGCGCTCGCTAGTCACCAAAAGGGACCACTTACTGCTTGTTATGCATTTAGATGGCTTCGCGGAGTAGAAATCGGCACAGCAGGAGATTGTTAAAGTAAGGTTACCGCTTTATGAGGTACTGTTGTAACAGTAATATTTCCAACATAGATATCCCGGCGCATTTATATATGACTCTACATTGAATGTTACATGCTTCATGATAGCACTATCAGACAGTCATTTATACCGTCCGGATACTTACCCTGCCAGGTATCTTTTTTTAATTTGCGCTATAATATGTTTGGTTTGTCGCTATCATGAACAATGGATTGCAATGCCAATGTGCATACAAGTCCACAGACCAATCGGAATATAGACAGAGGTGAACGAACTTGTTCGATTCTAAGTCCTTTGACGCTACATGGTGCAATCACGTACATTTCTTACACTATTTCTATAGTTGAGAGATTTTCTGGACGAAACTATGTTCTAAGACAGGCATACTCCGTTCCACATATACACGAATAACATCACCCAAACAGCAATACAGTGTATTAAGTTATTCGCCTCTTCTGGCATTTAGCTTTTGTGTGCGCTGAGGATAAAGTGTTACTATTTCATTCCATATTGTGCTTCATCACACAAGGAGCGATCATTATTTGGATCAAGCTTGAGCAGAAAGCTGTTCCCCAGTGAGATACAAGCACCTAGTTATAGTTTATATATAGGCCACGCAATCGGCTGTCCAGCAAGCATCTGGGTTTCTACGTTGATAATTTGATGCACTGCATCAGTTAATTCGATGATTTGTACAATCAGGTGAATGTAATAATGGAGTCAACCATAGTGAACAACATTGATGCACCAAACAACGAAGTTACTCAACAATGCAGTCACCATTACATGCGTATTTTCATTGTGGAGTAACACGCCGTCGCCGGGGCTTGTGGTCGTACTTTCGTAATGTCCATCATAAAGCGAGCCATAATTCCCACCAGTAAAGTCCTTACGTTCCTTTCCTTCTTGCAGATGGTTTGGGAGCATATTCATGAGACAAATGTATCAGATGATTAACCCATAATCACTCACATTTCACTACGCCAACGAAAACCCAGACAAATGCAACAGACAATTAACCTATTATCGCTCACATTTCACCACACCCAAGAATACCAGACAAATATATCAGACGATCAACCTATAATCACTCACATTTCACTACGCCCACGAATACCCACAAAAAAAAGTTTCTATTACAGCAGCCGTATCACAAATGACGTGTATCGATGGAAGTGATTATTACCGCTAAGGCATACAAAGGGATCCCACTATTCATCTGAGATTGTGGAGACATATATTGTAGGCAAACAACCAGTTTGGGGTTTGAAGTCAGATATTGAACTTTCTCGTATATCCTGTAATTTGATCTCATATCATTGATACCCTTAAGATACACATTTCATGGTCGCTCATATCCGACACATGAGCACATCACGACAACTGCGTCCAGGGCGGTAGGTAACGTTAGTGATGTATGTTGATAGACGCATTGAGTACCATGTAAACCGTCAGCGTTTGGATATTAGAAAAAATTATAGCGTACATATTGCTAATACAATCCAAAATTACAAGATGCCTTGCTAGATCATATATTATATATCAATAATATGAAATGAGAATATCCATAGCATCACAACGACATTTAATTTGACAGACTATTATATTGCCTCAACTAATTAACTTCAGGTTCCCAGGGCGTATTTACCTCTTGACAGGGGTGTCGACTGACGCGGATGATTAACTTGCGTTCTTGCAACAAAACTGCAACCCAATCAGGCAGTTGGGATCTCAAAGGAAGAAGCATTTATCCACATACTAAACTTCAATACCACGCCCATCTTGACACTTCTTTATGATGTGTCTGGCAAACCTGGAACACGTGCTTGTCATCCCAAGCCGCGGTCAATACCTGTCATTAATGAGACAAACTTCGCACAATGTGTCGACTAACGCAGATAATTAACCCGCTTTCATGCAACATAACAGCTGCTCAATCAGACAGTTGGGCGAGGATCTCTAAGGACGAACCATTTGTCTATATGCTGAATTCCCATTCCACGCCCATCATGTCCAATCTTTGTGATTTGTTTGTTATCCGAAGCAGCAGTTAATGCCTGTCATGAATGAGACAAGCTTCGCAATATAGTTAGAGTTGAGTAAATGGTTGTGGTGAAATAGACTGACGTTATTCTAAACTCAAACGCAAATTCAACAGTTGTACTCTCAATCGACGACCTAATGGTCCCGATATTAGTATTCATGGTTTATTATGTAACATATTGCGGAGCAGCATTCCGCTATACGATGGACGAATAGGAAAGGGCAACCTTCATATGACGTGTTTAATCCTCTGGTATGGACGGCTTATATATATATATGCGTACTGCGACCGTTTCAATATAACTATTAGCAGTTTACAATCGACTTTGATGATGATGATGATGATGATGATGATGATGATGATGATGATGATGATGATGATGATGATGATTATAAACAGGCACAGTGGCATGGCGCTTTAATATCAGTAAGCAGAATTGGGATTACGCACCTGGTAACATAATCGTAGGCCACTCAAGGTATAATTTATACTATTATGACGTCATCAATCGATGATCGCGCATAGTTTACAGCAGGTTATGCGACCAGCATTATGTATCTATGTGCAGATTGTCTGACTCTTCAGACCGTTAACGCAGTCGCACCTCTCGCGAATATAATGCCCCAGGTGTTTGCCATTGTTCCGTTGGTATTATCATAATATTCACCATTCCATATCGGTAGTAGAGAGCTGCATTGTGGATCTAACAAACACTTAGTTGAGAGTATCACGTCCCTTGTAGTGGCCCGCGATAACAGTAATCCCTACGTCATAAAGACGTCAACTAGCCACTCCTGGTAATGACGCAGGTTAATACCCGCGCGCAAAACTAGCTGCACATGCTAAAACCCAAAATCGCTATCGTACAAATCCGCACATGGCGGCAAATCCTACCGACATTTAAAATGCAATAATAATTGGGCTTACTATGATTAACACCGATTTCCTAATGCACAGTTTAAAATCCAGAGTATGTTTTGTTGCCCAATTTATTCGTACATTTAGCTTCTATGTATGATTTTGTACAGATTGTATCAATCCATTCCCTGTATTTCCTTGTTTGTAATCCAATTCCAACCTTCCCAATAATTTTTCATGTCGTTCCTCAAACCCACTCATATTTTCATTATTTTCCTACAAAGCACGTTAATATAATGTTCTATAATCATCATGAAACACACCAACAGGGCTCAATTCAGCTAAAACGACGCTGTTATTATATCGACCCCTTTATCCCTCGTGACGCCAGTTCTTCTACCACCGCAAATATTGACTCATGCCACACACAGTTACACCCCCTGTCGATGCTTGTTAGCATCATCGCTACAAGCGATATTCAATCAATTCAATGCATTACAATTCAATGCATTACAATTACATTGGGATGAATGTGAAGCGAATATGAATAGAACTCGGGGTGGGCTGATTCATCTTGCCTGAGGCAACATCTACGTGATAAGATGCTTGTTATTGCAACGCAAAACGATCAACACAAAGCCTCATTCTCTAATATGATCATGATGCAGTAGTTGATTCATATAACTGTGTGTTCGGCGTTTGTTTCCCCATTATGCATCGCGTCTGAATGCGTGTCCCAGACTCGCAGCTATTACACATAAATTTCGTAGAGAATTTACGCGAAAACTACTATGCGCTATCCCCATTCAGCCTCTACCAATCAACTGTCTGCTACACAAGACAACAGTGCGCGAACGCTGTGCTTCACGCTTTAGTTTTTTTACTTCTACCATCAATGAAATCACCTTTGTTCTCCCAGAACCAAGTAAACCATTTTTACAACATCAACAGAAATACAAAAAAAATTTTTTTTTTCAAAATAACTCTCATTCGATGCTGCTCCAATCTCATGGTACCGGGCGAAACAGGACTGCTGTATATCGTCCATCAAACAAGAAATTCCCCAAACAATGTTTTTCATCAGAAACACGTCTAAAACATGTAGTAGATATTTAGCTTCAAAGTCGTCGTTGTAGCTTACGTACTTAAATTTTCTGGCTAGTGGATGATAATACACCGTACAGTAGTGTTTTGCATTGAGAGTTCGTGTAAGTTTGAGGGTGGCTGTGCACATATTTTAGCGATGGAACTTATCTGGATATATATAAATATATATATATATATAATATATATATATATATATATATATATATATATATATATAGATATATATATATATATATATATATATAATATATATATATATATATATATATATATATATATATATATATATATATATATATATATATATATATATATATATATATATATATATATATATATATATATATATATATATATCCACCGTAGGGCCATTATAAATTCATAAAGCAAAGGTAGCGATCATGCCCAGCAAATGCCGTGCATAAGGGCAAACGACTGTGCATTTCAATGTCCCATACATTTTTTTAATAATCCTGCATTTAATCTAGTTTTCCAATTATTGTTCATATAATGAAAAACTTTTTGAAACTCAACCGCATTAAGATTGTCGGGGCTCACATTTATCCTAGAATTATCACATAAGACCTGCGTTCAGCTCAAAAGACGATGTCGTTAACCAATAATTTAATTAATATCATATATCAGTTATTGTGGACTGATGTATGCCAGTCGATTTATTTCCATTGACACACAATCAAAGAGCCATTACTTAAGGCCGGGTAAGTGAACAATCGCCAATCAAGTTTCATTATAAATGCTACCCTTGTGGATGGTGTACCAATGCATTTTTGAAAATCCAAATTCACTTTCGATAAATCTTCCTTCCGAATTAATTCTACTGATTGTTTTGTTTACACAGTCTTTGAATTCGTAAATGATTCAACTTATTAATGTAAGGGGGCAATGTTCTGATAGCATTTTCTATTCAATTTAGTACATTTATCAAAGTAATAGTAAAAAAAGAGCGAGTTTCTTCCTACATGAGAAGATAAGAAATTATGTTTTATTCTTCCCCAGATGAATAGATGCAAGATATCTAGAAATATAAAACATAAATGTGTCAACATTGATCATCACTCTTTAGAGAGATTCTGGCGTGCACGAGACATGGCCCGCTTGAAGTACTGGGTTTTTGTTTCAAAATTATCGACTACTTTGTCAAGGATAATGGGTAAAATATTTGAGTATATATTAGTCGGATTATTGTTTAACTGATTTTTAGAGAACGGGTGATATTTGGAGAGTTGTTTACACAGCGCCTTTGCATCAGGCACACAACGGTGATATTTGATTCTTGAAAAGCCCAATCAAACAAATTTATGTAGTTCGTATAGTTCTAGCACTAATGTAATTTTTTGTTTTGGTTAATAGGAAATCAATTAGGTGACTTTTGCGTGTATGGTTACTTGCAATTAATGTTAATTAGGTAGCCATCCGATGTACCAATTTTTTAATCAAAGCCGATGGGTTCGCTCAGTTTCCACATTTGTTCCTATTTAAGCTCGGGTGCTGTCTTGGATTGAGTGCAGTGTTTGCACGATGGGTTTAACACCACTACTTGATGTCAATACAATAACACGGAAGCAAATGTTTATACTACATTAGTTGTTGTGGATTTATTGCCAATTCTGAAATAATGCTGGAGATTGGGGCGTGCTCGAGTGGAACTGCAATTTTAGCTTCTTTGACAATTGTAACGACTGCAACACTGACTATCCATATACTTTCTTGGATTTTAGATCGACAATTAGTTTGGACAAACATTGCACGCCATGGTGCCGCATTACAGGTAGGCATGAACATACACACATGCAGTGTCTCCATCCAGCTGTAAGACAGTGCCAATATTAACATGCTAAGAATATCCGAGCGTTTTCTTTCCCGTTAATTAATACATTATATTTGGCGCCTTCCAGAGTGGTCTGGTAGCCGATTCATGTCACCACTTACTGCAAAATCATTCTATTTGCCCTGACAAGGAGATTCCATTTCAAAGCTCTTTTGATTAAGACCGAAGCCAACCAGGAACCCAAACAACATCAATGACATAAGCTTAATGAGGATCTGGGCAACTTCATACCATAATGACCTTCTGGATACCACGCGTTTCTTCAGCATACTTTCTCATGTCTCATACTTACTAAATATTCATGAAAGATCGCAAAACAAATTTCCCGTTTGCACACATCAGCTGCCCTATTGATCATACCCGAGTTGCGGATTTAGCTCCCTGCTCGAATACGTGTGCTGTTATTCCTCGAACATGCCATGTTTGTATTACTACTTATATTTTACATTACGTCTAGATGCTGGTTATATAGTCATATTCCTTAGTGTATTACCTACGAGATTACAAACATCCGCCGAGCTATACGTACCTTTTTTGAGCAAGGTGATTACCATACAATACGTAAATTATTAATAACAGTAAATTATTTGTTCGCTCACGGTTGAAGATTGACACATTTCGAATATCTTACTGGGCTGAATATATCATGGACTTCTTCCAAATCCATTGGGTTACAAAGTAATATAATTAGGATGGTGAACTGAAGCCTCTAAAATGGGTACATATGGCGAGCGATCAAAACTCGTCAATCAATAGAAAATGTCGGCAATACCATGCTGTAAAATTTTTGCTTAACATTGCGCATAGGCAAACGTAATAGGTATAACGAATCATCTGCGTGACGCATTTGTTTTCTAGGCAACACAACTGACACAGCAGAAAGACTATTTCAATGATGTTATGCGCACGTGTCACTAACCGCAGCTGGGTCAAAATCAAAAGTCAACGCCATCTTGCAGATAGTGGCGCGGTTTACCACAGCATAAACCCAATTTCAAAGTTGAAGGCTGCTTTAAGATATCATAACATGGTTACTCTGCATGAATACTTTCAATTTCCGGCCCTTAAAACGCAAAGGAATGTAGATCAGATAGCCCGTTCCATTACCCGACAATGATGTATATGTAAAACGCGTGAAAGCCTATCACTAATCGCTCTTGATGGCGTCATACAGCATACATATATTCCCTTTTAATACTAACGTGCTGCTAGATTTCAACAGCCGAATGGGGCTGTTTGTAGGTATATTGTTTTCTTATTACCCTTATCTTGCAGAGGCAAACCATTGTGGATAATGGTCTGAGAGACGTCTTCTATCAACACCTCACAGTAATGTCTTCATAACGGCCTTGTCGAGCAAAATGTAAAATACTTAGCTTGAGATTTTATCAGACAAAGCACAAGAGAGAAACGATAGACTTCAGTGCAGCTTCGTGCATACTATGTTCTCAGCCATATCCACCCCTAACGGGTCCCAGTGTATTACCCCATATCGTCCGCTTGACCATGCGATAACTGATATAGAACAATAGCTAAAGTTTACGCTCGAATTAAAGCCGATTTCAAATATCCGGTGAGTAGCAAACATAAAAAAGAAAGCAAAATATAACGACGTTTGCAGCCGTAAGTAACTGACGAATAAAACAACTTGGCAATATGAGTGCATCCATGAAAAACAAAAAGTCATAATAAATGCACTATATTCTTTTTATTAGTAATTGTAACACGCTTAAACCACGTATGTGTCATAATGAATGATATATACAATTTGCATACTACATTACGTGTGCTAGCCAAACATTGTGTGAAAAGAGAATGAGAATGCGATGCAAGTATTCTACAAAGGCTCAAAGTATATGTATGGTCATTCAACGCTTCTTCCATTTAAAAATGTTTCTCGTTTACTCATAATTGATGGCCCCAAGTAGTTGTCACATAACGCGTATAAGTAGATGAGACATAATTCCAAATGCAATCATTCAGTCCCGCAAGCTGCATCCATTATGCTCGTGACCGCGCTCTGGCAGTAACAGCACTGATATATAGCCACCCTACACCTCTTTTGAGGGCCGTCAGTCACCTACACTGTGACAATAAATGCATCCACGGGTAATATCCATACCTCGACGGTAATTCGTGGTAATGAGATCGTGGACTATGCACACCTTTAACGATTATTCTCTACAGGGAATGGCTTAGCTGCAAGGTACATTTTCCTGATTTATTTTTATGTAAACATAATATTGGTTTACACTTATAACAACCACGCCTTGCCAATTAATATTCGAAAACAAAAAGAAATAAATCATCACCAGTTATTGCGCTACTTTGCTTCTATACAGGGTCAAACGACACACGCAATACCTCACAAAGCCAGCATGATACAATTCCAGGCACATTTTAGTTATTTAATATTATTACTGTAATATTTTACGGATGGGAGTCTAACAGCAATGTCACCTCTGGAATATGGGTATCAAAAACATTTGACAGCTATATTTCATCTAAGATCTTAACTAACTATTGTACAAGAAATAAGTGTAATAAATCTGATTCATTGATCACATGCCCATTTTTATTATGATTAACTTACTTACTGGTCTTCTTTCTATTTAGGTTTACAGTTTCACGGTTTCAAAATCAATTTTGTTTAGATAAACCATCATATGATAATATGTTATGAACATTTTGCATACATAATGGACATGCTTTGCCTGATTTCACATATAGACACTTGTTCGGGGGCAAGTGGAACAGGGCACATGACGGAAAGAGTACCAAAGTTATAATGTGCAATGTGTATACATTTCTTAATTGATGTATGCAAGCCTGTGTATTCATTAAACCACACTATGTCATCGTTGTCAGTATAGCTTTGCAATATAAGTTTGAAAGGCACGTACACTTACTTGGATGCAAACAAAGATAAGTGAGTTTTGATATATCGACAAACGACATAATGATTTAACTGTTTTGTAGTGTGTGAATACAATGCAACAATGGTTGCATTTATATAATGCACATGATCGAAGTGTTTATTCACAACTTAAACAGCGCACTTTAACTTGTAATCTTATACCCGAGTTATTACTAAGTAATAGTTTAAGTACTATTACCTTTATGTATAGCGAAAGAGCTATCAGTCACCAACAGTGGTGAAGGAACAATGAATTTGCTGGTAATGTCCGTTTGATTGTAAAGATGGCCGCTGATTATTTTGTTTTAATAGTGCATTGCGCTTTACATTACTGTGACCCACCTCCAATCTATCGTATCCTTCATAAATTGGTCAAGAAGTTACTCATACAAAGAATATCTAAATTCCATCGTCAGGAATTTTAGTATCTTATATAAAGTATGTCATTTTTCGGTTATGTGGTGAAAGGAACCAAAGGTGCACATACGAGTGACCATAAAATATTGTTCTAGAGCCATACAAAAAGGCTTGAGGAAAGAGGAATAGCATCCCTTACTGCATGAATATTTCCAATATCCGGGTCCTAAAGTACACAGTGTGAAAGGCCAAATAATCCATCTCCTTTCTTGACAAGCCTTATAATGGATGCCTCATGAAGGATAAGCCGATAATAGCCCTGTTAGTCGAGGATATATGACGCATTGAGTAAAATGCAAAATGTAGGGATGGATGAACAAAGCTCATATATTTTATCCCTTTATGATTGAGGTCAATGTCGGACATTATGTGATGGCATTTTCATTCCTTTCGTTCCCGAACCCATAACCTGCAACACTCAAATGAAAACACTCAGCTGGCTTTGTTAAGATTCCCATAACTGATATTATGTTATTCCATGTCTCACCTCCTTGACACGCGACAGATGGTACGAATATCGAGTACACTATGATTTCAGCTGTTTGTACAAAACGTGATATGTATCTGCGTCCTCTCCTGTACCTTAACTTCTCTTTATCTACCCACAGTTAATCAATCTGACTGTAGATATCTTTTTCGAGTGAAGAAATATTCGTGTTTATTTTAGATACCACTTGATTACGCAGGGAGGAAAGGGAACACGCTTCGAGGGCGGTCGTTCGAATACCTTATGTACTCTTACATTCTGCTTGACACTGACTCGCGACCATTGTACCTTTTATTTAAGAATATCCGCTTCAGTTTGATGTCATTAGGCTTGTTCGTCATACGCATTGGGTCTAAGCTGCATGTTAGTTGTCCAGTAGGCATAGTTCATTAACCTTATAACTACGGAAATATCAATGAGCAACACAAACCCGATTTACTTCTTTCCACAAAGTTGAATGCATAGACAGCATACCAAATATGAGGGCGTTTCATGTTATAAGTAATAAGGTTCAGAGACAAGTGTAGCATTGACACATAAAGAGTAACCACTGTGGATTTTAATAATTATTTGTAAATGCGGCACGAACTACTCCCGCGTTCCTCCCTGCTTGATCAATTAACTTCTCAGGCGGTCTCCCGCCAAGCAGCCTCTGCATTCCCTTGACTTCTTCCCCTCGGGATCCTAGCCTGCCGGTCTCTGCCCCCGCAACCCAGGTATAAGCCTTGCCTCATACATTCCCCTTCACTCATCCTCCGTCGCTTCTCCAATCACCCCCGGATGGCAACCTTGAAGTTTACAAACCAACGCCTGCCTGTCACCGGAAATATTCTGAGCTAGCTGTGCGTAGTGTGAGACACTATTAGTAACATCGATACAATACTCAAAGTAGCTTTCCTGTGCGGATACTTAAGCTTCTTACGCCTCTCAAATAAAATCCCGGCATCCCGCCATTTTTACCTCATACGTCACGCTTGTAGATATCCTGCTGCGTCCCACTTAACTAATCATTATCCTCAAATGGGCAAAAAACCTTGAGCGTTCCCCCCTGCCTGCACCCGACAAGCCTATCTCGATAAGCTTTTGCTCCAACAGCTACCCCTGTCGCGATCATCACCTCATTACACCTCCGTCGCGCCTCTGAATTAGTCAACGAACGCTTTGGCCTCTCACAGTGCGACTACTCTCTCCATTCCCTGCGCATAGAGGGTGCCACTGACACGTTCATCGCAGGTATTGATTTCACGCGCATTGGGCGCTATGGCAGCTGGTGCAGTTGCTCTTTCTAATCATATTTTGCCAATATCTCGGCAGAAACCACACCCGTCGTACTCGACACTCGCAGACAAGCCTTTTCCCATACTTTCTTTGACAATGACCACTTCACCACTTCTGTCTATGACACTTGAACAACATTGATTTAACGTCTTCTTTTATCACCGCATCTTACATGTAGTTGTTTTTGATAACCCCGTGGAAACCGAAGTGTACCTTACGTTATTTGTTTCCATCGCCTATGCATGCTCTTCTGTGTATGTTTTGTGAAAGATGCTATGCCGCAGTTTTATGGCATTAATACAGCGTATTTCTCTCTGTCACTAAGCGAGTTACAGCAATTATGGATATAATGTGTGTAATTATAACCATTTGCGGCATGAGCTACTCCCGAGCGTGATTCCTCAACACTCCAAACGGTTGGACACCGAGCAGCCTCCGCTATTCCTGGACACCTCCGCTCTCAAGCCTCGCCCGCCACTCTCTGCCCCATTGCCCTTATAAAACATTTAAGCATTCTAGGCATTTTAAAAAGAAGCTGTTGATATGCCTTATAAGTAAAATAAATTCTTGCAAATGGATTTGCTGATCCTCAATAGACAGAGCACAATATATGTAATTATAATAATAATCATTGCACGTCTACATGAGCCAGTCTTATCCTAGCTAATCCTGTGATAGCGTTACTGATTCATTCCACCATAATTACAACAGTTCGAAGGAGTAGCAAGTATTTACATTGAACAAAGATCGTGAATATCTGATAACTACTAGATACAAACTTTGATATGAAGCCTTTGATATACCTGGTGGCCTCAGGTTCTTTTTGTCTTCATTGGTTTGTCATAAGTAGCCCCATCGGCTCCAGACACTCTATTTCAGACGCCCGACAAGCATTAATAGGGTATATTGAATGATTGTTATTTTCATATATGTATATAGGGTCATACAACATATTAACATGAACACCTCCGTGATCGGTAATGTTCTGCAGGCAGCGATGATAAATATGCAAGGAAGAACTTTACCCGGGTAGTTCAGCTTTTATGAGATAATCCTTGACGCCGTCTGGCTCCGTTAGACGTGTTCAGCAGTTATTATGTCGCCATTTAGTGTCATTACGTTGATCAAATTACCACCCTCAAGGTTGAAGCTGTTTGCCCAATCCTACTTCTTCCCTCTTAGAAGTCGATGTGCTTGAGAGACTAATAATCGCGGTGTGACTTGAAGTGCTCACACGGTCACCTTGATAGAATACAAATTACGGAACACGTGTGAGATATTCATACTTTCACATCATAGCGTCGACCTGCTTATCGCCATTCATACCACATTGGGTAACTAGTATAAATCATGGTTTGTGTAAAGGCCTATTATCTGTTTAGCCTTGCAATGATCGCGGTATGGGACACAATGTATGATCCAAAGGTGTTTACTTTTGAATGGCATCTGTACAGCAGCCAGCGACGAATTCGATGCCATCAACAGATAATACATACCTATTCACATGAGTCAGGCTTGAAACTTGGTGTTTGGTTCTTTTAGAGACCAGTTTAGAGGGGATAATTTATGTCGAGCAATACGCGAAAACGTCATCTTTATTAAAGGCTCCTACAACTATTGCATAATTGGCTGCTCCATGTCGTTCACGCATGCTGCTGCTAAAAAGGTAAGGAACCAACCTCGTAGCATACGTTATTTGGAATGCTTCTCATAGATACTAAATTGAAACGTCTTCAGAAGTACTTTGGAAAATGTTTTTGTCTTTAAATATCTTTGTTCCGCACCTCAAACAACAATTACATTGTGCACTAGTAGTATAGAGAGTGCGGGTTCTGGAACACATCTTCTCATCTATACTATTCCCTTAATTACAGCTTATACCGGAATTTGATTTTTGTAAATGGCGGGATGACAGGAGGTGTTCCAGAACTCATACTCTCTAAACAACTACATATGTTTTTATTCAAAATGCCTGCCTTTTTATGGTAACGGTGGTTAATGGTGAAATAATTGATAAGTATAGGACTATTTTGGCCCCTGAATTTTCGATAGCCTTGAATTACCGCAGCACTATTACCGCGTCATGAACGCTAACAATGATAACACCTTTTTCTGTTCTTGATAAAGACGGTGTCATCTGCCTAATCACAGACAACGTTTCTGAAATACAGCAATATTTGTGTGTAGCTTGCGCTAAGGAAATCATATAAAAGTTGCTTCTGTTTTTCTGCTAAATATAATGTTGAACATTTGTATTTCATTTGTTAGGAATAGCATAGATGAGATTATGTTCCACAGAAAATTTTAGGAAACGGGGATTGTCATATTCCATGTGCAGAACCAACTTATTGAACCGTGTTTGTATGAATATAAGATGTAATTGTACTGCGACATAAAAAGTGTTCAGCTACATATCTCATTAACACAAGAAACTTGATGAACCCTGATCGTATGTGAAACAGATGCAATGTGCATTAAATAATTACGAATCCCATTTCACAGCGAGATAACATATGCTTACAATCCAATAACTAACTAAATCCATCAAATATTGTAATGTCAAATTTTGTATATCCAACTGTCAAGAAATAACTCGAAAACCTTATCGAAATATACATAATAATTATTTGGGAAATCATTCACATTAGCAAATGTGGAATATTCAATGAGGTTCAATTTGTACTTAATTGTCGACACGTGACTGCAGTTCTAATCAGATTATAAATTGCACTCACATCTTGAATACCCAACTGTCCACTATTGGATTAATGTATTGACCATGTTGGTTGATCGACCGAAAGTGGTGCTACAATGTGAACGATGTGTCGAATAGCACCAATATTGTACATTTATGTCACTGGGTGCATAATTTTGTCTCACTTTTCAATTGGGTACGAAGCCAAGTAACCATCCGCCTTAATCTTAACATACCTCTCTTTTCACGTTGTGATGCATTTGAGGATCACTTATGGGTGCACTACATTATGTCAGATAGCAATTCGTCCTCTCTCGGCGGGACTGTATGATGAGGATGTTCTATCCATCCTTTTATACTCTCAATGTTTTCGATTTACTTTTATAAGAACAGCGTGTCTACAAAGCATTGATGCATCGAATTTGTCCCAGTAATGTTACACTTCTCATATTATGAAGCAGCTTCCCCGTATAACTTAACAATGATTGCTGCCTTTACAAATGCATACCATATAGCATGGCCGTTACTTCTCAGTAACGTGCATTAGTGATAGAGGATTACAAGCAGCGTTTCTTTTGAATTCAACGTATTTTGTTCAGCAGAACGAGTCACCCGCGACTTGGTCATCATTGTTCACATGCCCCAGCAGGCATTATTTTCATTTCGAGACTCTAAGTCATACTCATTGTATTTAGCCTGATGGAATCCGTCAACAAAGATTGGATGCGATACTTATATCTAGTGCCACACTCAAATATTGCCATAATTGCAGAAACGTGTATGGCAAAGGCAGACAACAATGTCACACACACACAACAGCACCACACAGTCGGGTTCCTTGCAGTTTATATATCTCCATCTTCCTGTTTTAACACTGTAGTCACAGAGGCGAGGAACAGCTCACCAATTACCTTGCTCGTGATCTTGGATGTTTCACGAAGCATTGTAATAGGAAACTTTCTTGATGAAGTTTTATATTTTTGTACAAACGTCAATTTGCATTTATATGAAACACCCGTTGCCACCTGTTTCATGTTGCAAGGGAATAATACCCTGGCCTCATGGTGAATGATTTCATGCCAACTGCCTATACGCGCAGTTTCTGTAAATTATACTTACGGCTGTAAGATAGGTAATGCAGTACCCTTTGAATATTCCAGGAGACGCGGTTGGTCATAATCAATGTGCATAAACTTCTTGATGGACCCTGGTCGCGTGAATATAAGATACAGTTTGCTTCTAGAAAATACTAGAGATAAATGTGTGTATATACAAGAAATAAATACAATAACTATATTTATAGGATATGGTGGTGGCAGTTCTGCATCAAACTGTCGCATCATTTATAAGAGACCAACAATTGCCTTCCAATGTCAGACACTGTCAAGTGGTAATCGAAAGTACATTTTCCGCTTGTGACACTAATTATGCAATGGTACGGTTACTTGAGTAAATATATATCGTGAATGTCTTCTACAGAGAAAAGAATCAAACCTCAGTGTATTGTGCTCACCTGAACAAAATGAACTAAACACCAAAGATGATGAACTAATCCAATAGCTACTTAAAATTTGGTTCACTGAGAACATAATCGGTAGAACCAAAACTACGGTTAGCCTTGTTGTTCGATCACCGTGGTTACACAGTACAACTTATGATACTCTTCCAGGTGAGATATCCCATTTAACAAACCCCTATTGATAACTAATACTCACAATGGGTTTTGACATGATAGCGAGTAAACTACCGCTGGGCTTGTTGTGGAAATATTTGATTGAGCACAATATGGAAGACCGTGGTTTACCAGATAAGGGCAAAAGGGAACAATTGTAACGAAAACTGGATGGTCTATTGCATTAAACTATCCTTTGCAAAACTCTTTGACGGATAATGAAACAAATGATACCAAACCTTCGATGTAATATCAATAGCTTCATCTCTTAAGGGGTAAAATTATTTTAAAATATCTCAATAGATACGCTTTATACTCATTCCGATAATACAGTTGCTTGAAATACACGATTTGTGGTCGATATTGTCAATTACAAAATGTAATAGCCTGGATATGGAGCCTACAAATCGTATATCCCATATTGGATGTTCACATGGACTGTTCCATTCGTATTATTGGGAGCACTGGCCTGTGTAGATATCCGTTTTTTCATCTAGTGCCCATCTGTATGTTTATATTACCTCTCGCTTATTAACAATGACATGTAGTGAGTACATAAAGACTTATCCTTACAAACATTGACATGAATATTAAACTTCATATAATTTGGCTTCTCTATCATTATGTTCCATGTGGTTGATGTGATTATATTTACGATGAAAGGCAACACTTTTCTTTGTTCCAAGTGATAAGGACAGTTACCCAATAATATTCAATGTAACCTATTTCGATCATATTACATAAAAATCAACAAGCAGTGCTTAAATGTTATGTGGGGGAGAATGCGACTGTAATGGTTGCTCACGGCTTCATTTACTTGCTATTTTGAAGCAGCCTAGCGGTTCACATCTATGGCCACGCCAACGTTGCAGCGACGGTGGGTGAAAATTGCTGAAGCCATTGATCCAATTAACCACATGAACAGCCCTTAAAGGGCTTCAAATAAGGTGCTTGGGAATGTTATCCATCAATGACACTGGCTGCATTATGTGGTTGTACTCGGGGTACATTGCAAAGTAATGAAGTATCCTATCTGTGGGATGTCCCCTCTTCTCTTTACAATACAATGACAAGTGTTGAATTCATCATGTGTGGGTGCGTACATCCTCGAAGACAGCTTTTTCTATTTCATACCTCAGCAGTATGATTTTCATGTCCAATTAATTAACGTGTGACTGCGCGGCTATGCATTAGGCATCACTTCTTTAAAAAAACTCAGCATATTTCTCGCTATGTTTTAAATGATCGGATTATCACTTATTCGATAACAGCAAATACAGTTTCAAACATCACCTTTATGGACATGGATATAACTGCTTGGCATTAAAAATGACGAAACCAAACACAGATTAGTCGTGAAACGTTTATGACATCTTTTCATTAAGGTAGTCGCAGTCTAGTGGTCTCCTCTGCAATATAGGTGTTGTTGTAGCATTTCCAGGGAACTGATCTGGTGAGGTAGATAACGTTGAGAGTCTAAACCTAGGCATTCTTATGTATAATCATTCCAATAGTGTAATATTTCAGTTGAGTGTAAGACGGGTCCATTTGACTTTGTCTACATATCGCAGCATCTTATTCACTCGAAAATCCTAAAGCATGGTTTGCAGCAATCCAACTCTCAGGTACATAAATGATGTACAACATGTTTAAGAAATGTTGTCATGCATATCATTGCTTCTTAGATTTAGGAAAAATATTAACCATCGCCCGATTGTCTCTGGCAAGTAGGTGAAGCCGTCGGACAAGTGAAGCTGTCATCAATATTCTATATTGATTAAACAAAGCATATTAAGATCTATCGGCGATTCCTGGGAACGTGCGCTCAGTATACCGAGAAAGAAAACTCCAATGGTCTGTATGCGAGCTCATGGCTAAACTAACTGCGTTGCGAGATTCATCAACTCAGCGCGTGATCAGCGATTCCGCTAAATTCCGCGTTAATCACATTTTCATACTATGACTGGGCAAGTAAGTTTTTCGATCGGACAAGTAAACATTAGCAGGACTTGCCCGACTGGTCAAGCATTTTTCAGAGTTAGTGTTTCTCCCTGGATTATGACACGTTTGTCCTCCGGCACATCCGCCAATGACATCATATACATTTACAAAATCAGTTAAGCTCAGTAAACATGTCCATAAGGGTTTCACTGTCAGTCCATCACTTCAAACTATCATGCAGGCAAATTGTAGAATACGTCAGAATAGAACCATCTCTAGCACAAATCAACAATGATGCCACGACATTGGCCCGTTTCATTCTGCTTGTTGGTGTCTTGTTGCAAACCTGCTTTTTGCGAAGAGCATTAATGAAAGGCATTTATTTTCTCCTCTCGAAGGGCAACACTAGCAACAGCAGCAACGACTCTATGACATCTCATGTGAATTACACAACAACAATGAGTTTCCTATCGTTAGACACGTTTTCTTGCTTTTCAGTAACGCTGGCAGGAGGTAAAGCCATCATTCTTAGCTACATAGGATCTATTGTCTGGCTAAATTGGCGACACATAGATATGACGTGCTGATATGGCTCTGTGGTGAACACCCGCGAATATTCCTCTCCTGGTATTCGAGTCACTATGTCGAATTTACTGATTTATGTCCACTTTATCTTAAAAGACACTGCGCTGTTTATAATAAATTTCCGCATAACAAATGGAAATATTTGGCCAGCATATATTCAACCCGACGCACGATGGTCTGCAACCAATTTAGCGACCATTTCGCTGCTATACGTTCATGTCGCTCAGATCCTAATTTTGTCTCACTTTTCAATAAGGTACAAAGCCAAGTAATAATCCGTCTTATCCTTAAAATACCTCTCGTCTCACTTTGTGATGTAGCTGAGAAGACATAAATCGGCCAATCATGGGTGCGCGACAGTCTCTCAAATAGTATTTTTTACTTCGAACTGTCTCAGCACGATGGCGATGTACAATCCATCCATTGATAGTACCATCCCTAGCTTTACGTGTCAGTCCATAGCAATCAGGCCATGTCTTTAATATTTTTTTATTCTATCATCGTTTATTTTATGTTTTACTAGAGAATATTACTTGTTGTACTCTAAGTCTTGTACTGTTGGGAAAGCGTTGATGCATAAATATTTTATTACTGATGGTACATTTCTCATATAATAAAGCAGCAACCCCATTACAGCAATAACCATTACCGCTGTTTTAAACATGAATAATGCATAAACAAAGCATTGCCGCTAGTTCTCAGGAACGTACAGTAGTGATAGGGGATCACAAGCAGCGTTTGCATTGCATTTAGCCTAATGACCTTTTGTTTAATTTAAGGCTATAAGTCATGCTCGTTGTATTAAAACTTATGGTAGCCGTCGACCAAGTAAATATTTTCTGCCGTACTAATACCGACTAACACACTCCAATGTTGTCATAATTGTAGTAAAGTGTATGCCATGAAACATGCACTCTGAAGGCAGAGGCAGACAATAATGTCCCATACACGACAGCGATAAGTGGTGAGTTCATCATCTGTGAGTGCCGTACGTCCGCAAAGATAATTGGTGCACGGCCATGCATTATGCATCGCTTCTTTTTAAAAGCTTTACTTATTTCACAATATGTTTTAGATGATCTCATTATCACTTATTATATATAAAATGGGCAGGGCAAATGCAGTAACTCTAAATTACCTTAATTATTCTCGGAATATTACTGATTGGCACCGCTAATGACGAAAACAATACAACACATTATGTGTGAGATTTGTGAAACGTTTATGTCATTATTCAATGAAAGAAGCGTGATCCTAGTGGACCCAATGCAAAGTATTGATGATTTAATCATAAAATATTGTCGCAGTTTCGAGGAAATTGACATGCTTAGGTAGATAATGTTAACAGTCAGAACCTAGACACTTGTTTGTTCAATTATTTGCTTGTTTAAGTGTGATGTTTCAGTTGACAGTAAAGACCTAGTTCACTTTGTCTACATACCGTAGTATCTTTGTCACTCGTCCCAATCCCATTCTCAGGTAAAAAGATATGATGCCCAACATATTTGGGAAATGTTGTCATGCGTATCTTTGCTTTTTTTATTATATATCCATTGTTTTCCGTCGAAACCGCCAATGACATCGCATATAATTGAGCCGTCGGTTCACTTTAGTAAACATTCCATCCGCGTTTCACTTCATATCAAGGCACCGTCTTGTAATGCAATTGTCCCCTTATACGGTGAATTCGATTTTCATAAAATGTAGCTTTACTGCGACAATTGTAGCAATCACATTCTCAGTTTAAAAATGATGCCCAGCATATTTGTAAAACGTGGTCGTGCATTTCATTGCTGCTTAGATTATGTCACAATTGTTCTCCGGCACAACCGCCAAAGACAGCATATATTTGAACAGTCAGTCAATTTCAGTAAACCTGTTCACCGGGGTTCAGTCCTCCATATCAACGCACTGTCTAGCTCTGAATTTTTCTCAATATACCATGAAGTAGATTTTCAACAAACGCAACTTTCTTCTGATAATACGTTTGCGTGTTAAAAATTTACCAACAACGACTACTTAATATTTATTTCACATTGCAATTATAAATGGTGAAGATACATTAATGGGTCGATTCATACAAACTCCAGCAAAGATTCTAGCATAGTAATGATGATGCTGAAGCGTATCATAGAAAGCAGATCTACTGACCATAAGCAGCATGAACAATGACAAATTTAAATCTATAAGACCACATTACTTGGACAACGAATTGGGTTAATTTACAACGACTGGATTCGTTGGACATTTGTCGTGCACGAATGATGTTACATTCAAATATACAGCAAACTAACAATTTTGAATTATGTATCTGTGCTCTTGGCCATGCTACAATGCAGAGCAGGTATGTAAAATGGCAACATATTTATTGCTTTCTGTGCTGCATGTTTCTATACTTTGGTCCGTTTCCATGGTGCTAAAAATCACACAATGCCCCGCTTTTTTAAAGATTGCACTACCTTTCAAACGGCCACCGCTACTCTAAAGTGTATCATCATGTGTTTTCTTACCGCCGAGTGGCGCCTCATTTACTGTTTGCGTTTGAAAGCTGCGATAATGTTTTGCTAGTCTGGCAATTTAACTAACTATGTGTCTCGTCTGATGAAAACTGCGAAGCACCAATGAACAAATATAGCCATTAATTTATTGGTCGGTTTAGTTAAGTACATTTGTTCCCTATACGTTGACCTGTGTTATTGTGCCCTGTAATTGTGGAATGTACCTATTTACTTATCACAAATGTGGACCCATTACTAAATTGAATCTAGTACTTCAAATATGTAATAACAAATAATGCATGATATCCTGATACCCTGACTGCCTAAAATCTGAACGCCTGGCGACTGGCCACGTGAATAAGGAGACTAGTCCTTATTCATTTCGTTGATGGTCCTTTATACGCAATTATTATGAAAAAGATATTTCTATGACGCACCCATTTAAGTATGTTATTATCCAAGGAAGTGTGATTTACAAATCAATATCACTTTCGCTCCAGTTAAGCATAGTACTGAGGAAATAGTGTCAGTAAAATTATCAATGAAGCCAAATGGGCTTTTTTTACCTATAATTCAATTATATCGAATAACACCGTGATATCATATCCATATTATTACTGCGTATGTGTTATGGCATTTTGTTTACATGCAATGCTGGTGGCAATAAAAGTCCATGTGGCTTCTACAATTCATCTCTCATCATCGATATGCTTTGATTGTATGTCACACTCAAGTACGTTTCCACAGAGTTGGCACGGCGTTGTGAAATTTCTCAGAGCGCCGTGGGATGGAGGAAAATTTACGCAACTGAGGTGTTTCTACGGAGCGCGCGCGGCGTGCTACCGCGTTTCCACAGAGTTCTAGTTGGCAATTGACTGCGCTCAAGGCGTGCTAGGAGTTGTAACTGTGCATCCACGGCTCGCACACTGCGCTGACGGTATGCCCAAAACGGTCGCACTGTGTGCGCGAAGTGTATACAAACACCATCATCAGGTTCTATTATGCTCGTCGCACGTCCACGTGAAAAACCTCATGGCCGACAAGAGGGGTAATACAGGCAGAAGTAAGACAACAACAGTCCACCGCCATCGTTTCATCAAGCAGGGGAGGAGTCACCTCATAAAGCAGGGGAGTAGTCACATCCGACATCTCGGGGAGTAGTACATCCAACTTGACAGCACCTGTGAGGCTGTAGAATACCTTACTGAGCTGCTACGGCGACCCCACGGCATGTCAGAACGCAGAGCAAATCAGAACACAGTACATGCTCGACGTGCACGCCCTCGCATGACGTTCCAGGCGACCCCATAGCGTAGATGCCACCTCGTTGCTGCTGCACCCTACTGCGCACACTTCGTCGTTCTGCATTTGTCGTGGACGCCGCGGAACCCTGGTGTGACAGCTGTATAAGCTGTAAAATAGTAATGTAGTATATATTCGAATAGAGCCACTTCAGTTTAGTTTCTAAATCATTTCCTCTTCTCATTCTACTTGTCGATGCCTTGTAGCGACTCCTCTCCCTCAAATGCGCATTTGTGAGGATTCAGATTTGAATTGTCATAGCTTGCAGACCATTTACTAATAAATCGAAGTAGAATATCTCAGGGTAAAACCATCTGTAACACAAATCAACTCATATCCCAGGTCATTTCCTCGTCTCATTCTACTTGTTTATGTCTTGTTGCAAATCTTCTTTTCAAGAGACGCATTAATAAAACGCATTCGATTTCTCCTCTCGTAGAGCGACACTGGCAATAGCAGTAACGATTCTTTGACGGCCTTAATGAAGCATACAGCAAAATGGGTTTCGTATCTTTGGTCACGTCTCATTTCATGCATTTTCAGTAAAGCTGACAGGCGGTGAATCCATCACCCTTAGCAACATAAAATCTATTGTCGGGGAAATTGGAGAGACATTGATTGACTATGTAGCTTGTTAATTTGGCAAATATGTTGGTCCATTCTCAATTTAAGATACATGCATCCTTCACTTGAAAGAAAGTTCTAAGGCCAGCCGAATTTGCGCATGCTATGTTTTTCATCTTAAAGTTTCATTTTTCAGCACCTCGAGCATTAATTACGCATACAAAGCGTTGGCTTATATTAATTAAATCGTAATGAATTCTTGCATCGATTAAATGTTCAAACACTTGCCTTTCCGGATTAAGACGGTTATTTCAATTTGTCACAGAAAATGTCCATGCAATAATGCTACCCTGATGTGTCGATTTGCGCAAAAGGCAAAATATGAAAAGTTGTTCCTACTAAATTGAATGACGAGCATTCATGTTCCGTTTGTCGGGGTTCGCTTCGATACGTTAATGGATCCTTTGCTCCAATAAATATTCACGAATACGGGAGGGGTGGTCATATTCCATCTGATAAAATAACTTGATGAACCCTGCTTGTAAGAATATACGTTTTTATAACATGCAATTCACTACGAGATAAAAGTGTACAGCCAAGTGTCTCATAAACACAAACAACTTGAATCATATGAATATGAACTGCATTTTGCATCTAGCAAATACTAATGCAATTTTACAGCAAGATGAATGTATGCATATCAAATAAACAATGCAATCACTACAATCCAAGTTATGAAATATTGTAATGTCAATTCTGCATTAAAATGTCGCATCATTTCCAATTGACCAACTATTTCCCTAGAATATCAGACATAGATAAGCGGTAATCTTAATTAAATTCTCCCGTTGTGACACTAATTATGCTGTATCACGGTAACTTGAATAAACATATATCTTCCACACATCGATTACAATGTACAATAACTCCAGTTATTGCAATAAGGCGTGAACTAATCCAGTAGCCATTTAAGATTGGGTTCAATGAGAACATCATGGTCCAAACCATAACTGCGATAAGCCTTGTTGTTCGATCACCGTGGTTATACAGTATACCTTACGATAATCCACCAGCTGAGACATCTCACTTCAGAACCTCCATCGAGATATTTTACTCTCAGTGGGTTTTGTCATGATAGTTAGTCAACTACCGTTAGCCTTGTTGTGGAGATATTTGATCGAGCGCAATATGGAAGACCGTTGTTTACCGGACAAGGGCTCTAAGAAGATTGAATACATACATACACTCGTCAAATGACGAGTGAACAAATGAAGCCAAACGCGAACAATTGCAATGTAAACACTAATCATTAGCAACACCGCCGGAGTCCTATATCTAGATGGTCTGTGGCATCAAAACTATGTTATTCTTTCGTAAAACTCCTCTGCGGATAATGAAACACATGACGACAAAACTTTCGATTTCAATAACTCCATCTCTTAAGGGGTGGGGGGGTTAATTCATATTAAAATATTGCCCGTAAAAAAGAAACTTTCTGTTCTCACCCCGATAATGATGTTGCTGGAAATACACGATTCGTAGTTGGTTTTTTCAATTCATATGTAATACCCTTGGCATGCTGTCTACGTTTCCCGCATTGGACGTTTTCAGGAGGCAGTTATCATCATATTATTGGTAACACCGGCCTGTGTAGATATTTGGCAGCCAATAAATCCGTTTTTTATTTAGCGTCCCTCTATCTGTCTATAATATCTCTCGCTTATTTACTGTTACTTCATGTTGTGAGTTTATGAGAATATTTCCTTACAAGCATTCACTCTTTCATCATAATGCTCTATGTGGTATCTGATATATTAAATGATAATCATTGTCTTTATTGTTGATATGAATAAATTTACTAGGAAAGACAACAGGATCCCCTTGCTCCTAAGGCTTATGACCAAATATTATTCAACGTTACCTGTTTTGAAACTGAAACTGCTTCACTGTGATGTGGGGGAAATGCAACTGTCATGGTTGCCCGCGTATTCATTTATTTGCTCACAAGCTGTTCAAAATAACCAGTGCTACGCCATCATTGTAGCGGCGGTGGGTGACCAATATGGAAGCCACAGATTCGATTTACTCCGTGCTTAGTGCTTTCAAGACTTCAAATAACCTGCTTTGGGCTGTTATCCATCACTGACACGGGGTGCATTATAGGGGTGCACTTTATGATTGGGTACACTGCAAAGTTATGACGCATCCTATCTGCGGGATGTACTCCCTCTTCTCTTTACAATACAACTGATAAGTGGTGAATTCATCATGGATGGGTGCCGTTCATCCTCGAAGATAACTGTTTCCATTTAACACCTGAGCAGCATGATTGTGTTGTCCAATCAATCAACCTGTGATTGCACGGCCATGCATTATGCATCGCTTCTTTCAAAGAGCTCAACGTAATGCACTACATGTTTTAAAGGATCTGTATAAGCTTGGTGGGACAAATGCAATTCCAAATGTCGATGTACAGGGATACAACTGATTGGCATCGCTAATGACGACAACGAAAAGAAACATACATAATATGCGAGAATTGTGAAACGTGTATGTCACTATTCACGTAATCGAGCGTAATATTACTTATACATATATACTTTATAGCAAATAGTGCATGATACACTGACCGCCTAAAACCATCAATCCAAGATTAGATAAATTCAAAACACATCTTTTATTGCAGAATCAATGTTAAATATTTCAGGTTAACTTATGTAGACCTGTACGCGGGCCATAGAAATAATCTATTCTTGTCACACAAGATATCAACTTGTAAACATGAAAATAATTTTTTGTATCAGATTGAGAAGCAGATAATCACATGTTGTATGCTCCAAATATCTGCTTACATGACACGCGTACAACAATGACGTCCCAATTGTATAGTCGCCATCCCAGCCATTGGCTGAGTTTCAACTTGATTTGGATAAACACAACCACCCGAATAGACATAAGAAACAATGTGCTTATGTTATTTTTTCAAAAAGTAACTCTTATGTGATGCTGAAATATAGTGTAGTAATATTAATTTTGCAAGAGCTATTTCAATTCATCAAATATACGACAGCCACAATGGTGATGTTTGATAGTTTTTTGCAAATGTATTTTATATGTATGAGTGGCTTATTTCTGGTTTTTTTTCGCATGTCTTATGAGTTATTGAATATTAACGCTCCAGTAAAGCATGGTACAAAGGAAAAAGTGTCAGTAAAATGCTTATGCAGCGAAATGGTCGTTTTCTCAAATTTTTCTATTTGATGGTATGATACAGTGATATTACCTCGATACGATCATTATCTATGTCCATTCTGTTCACGGGCAATGCTGGTGGTAATAGAAAACCATGTGGCCTCTACAATTCATCCCTCGTATATCATCGATATGTTTTGTTTATCACATCTGGCTACTCTCGGGCGAGCCTGGTTTTAGTTGAAATCATGCTTCATTAGTTCAATATGTCATAATAGAGCCACTTTAAATGCAAGTCAGCTGAGATCCAAAATCATTTCTCCGTGTCATTCCACTTGTCAGTGCCTTTTAGTTATGCTTCTGTCCCAGTGGGGCATCGATTAAGCGCATCGAATTTTATCTCTTGTGGGGTAACACTAGCAATGACATCAATGACTCCTTGGCATCTGAAGCATACCCCGAAGTAATGAGTCTCCTATCTATAGACACGTCTCATTTCCCGAAGTAATGAGTCTCCTATCTATAGACACGTCTCATTTCCCGAAGTAATGAGTCTCCTATCTATAGACACGTCTCATTTCCCGAAGTAATGAGTCTCCTATCTATAGACACGTCTCATTTCCTGCCTTTTCATTAGGAATGACTCCCGGTGAATATATCATCCTTATCTACATAGTGTCTACCTTCTGGTACAATTGGCGTCGCTCACATTTTTCAATGTTGTTGATCTGGCGCAATAAATAAATTAGGCCCTTAATTAAACTTTTGTATCAAACTGCGGAATATGGCTGTCAGTTTAGTTTTACACACATGTTATGCCCTTCGCGAGTTTTGCAAAAAGTGCATAGATTCTATGACGAGCAATGTGTGCCAAATACATGAAAAGGGACAGTTCATTAATAAGTTATTTAGGGTGCACTTATGTAGAGCCGGAAGAGCATACTCATCCGAAAGCTTTATTTGCCAAACTATTATTCCAAGTAGGTTTTTTAATTGAAGGAACAGTTTGAATACTCAAACCAAAGCAACGAGGATGGTCGTACACAACCTATTTTGGCGAGGCTTGATATAAATATAGGCAACGTTATCTTCTGCTTTCACTCGTGTTATACAGCAACAGTGCCACAACAAGATTATATAATGGTTTACTGTATACCTCAGTCAACAATGGGACCATATCAATCTTCACGTGTCACTGATAGATATTAAGTGAACGTCATGTGAAATGCGTGTGCAAAAATGGCTTTGTTGCATATGGTTGTAAACTGAGGACAAAATTCCGGTAAAAATTGTTTTAGCCGGATTTGTTAACTCCTCGTGAGATAGTGGTAAAGCCATTGGAGTGGGTATTCAATCTCATCTGTATCCGTCCTAAGCGATAGGCAGTCTTGCTCAATGATAGATCTCAATAATAAGCCCCATCAGTGATTCATGGGCGACCTTTATTACCTTAAGACTCATTATCTTATCAGAACCTGAGGTAAATGATAGACCTCAAGGGGGTGTTTAAAGGCGATGCATCAGTGGATGAGCGGATAACATTCATCGTATTGTTAATATAGCAATCAAAAGGAATATTTCGTGTGGTTGGACACACGTTCGTGTCGGGTTGATGAAATCGCGTGCCCAACAGAAAGAGATCAACGCCGCACATCACGCTAAGAATTTATCTTTGCCACAACTTGGCAGCAAGGATTTATCCCTAGACCGGTACCTTATCTCTATCTAACAATTGATAGGCTATGGTG
Organism: Urechis unicinctus; assembly: GCA_034190875.2. NCBI lineage: Eukaryota > Metazoa > Annelida > Polychaeta > Xenopneusta > Urechidae > Urechis > Urechis unicinctus. The sequence continues at coordinate 73,752,027 of CM067353.1, read as the reverse complement.
TTGTCATAGAGTGTATACTTCGATATCCAAGTGTAATCAACTTGTTGAGTGACTCGCAAGCTATTGCCGAATCGTTGCAAACGAATACTTGATTATTTTAAAGATTGTATTAACAGTCTGTCTTATGTGTACTATATTCCAGTGATGCTTCATGTAGCAATGGTTAAAAATTAACCCATTTGATGTGTACAATTTGGCCGCCATTGTCATTTGCGTATAATAAGCACAACACCATGAATGCCGAGATAAGAAGCAAGCGTTGTCCGCATACTTCATGCGATGGTGAAGGCGTTTATTATATTCCTTGCTTAAAAAATGGGCATTTGTCCCCTTGCTTTCCACTAAGACAAATTTTTTACATGTTTGCAAATTTACGTCTTGTGTGGCAAAGGCCGTATTGTTAACTCAGTATCTTATATTGTTGTCAATGCGAATCGAGTTGGATGACAAAACAAAAAACATATTTTGGCTATAACATTACAGCTGTACCCTTAATGGCCAATCTCCAATCGCTTATAAAAAGATTCGCAATTCAGTTAACGCACCGAAATCTCGGGTGATGCACACCCCTTCATTTGTTTAAATGCAGCTAAATCGCATATATAGCATTGAGTTTATCCATGGCCTGACAACATGTAGACATAAGTAGGCGATAAATATTTTACATTGCATGCAAATAAATCTTGATATTGGTGGATTGTGAATGAGTAAGTAAAAAAAACAGTACAGGCAACAATGTACGTTAATAACTGTAAACCTAACCATACGCTGTCTTGTACATACTGAAGCATTGCGAACTACACTAATGCCCCAATACATGCAGCGTTTTATGTTTTTAAATAATGGGTATCGGTGATCCTGGACGTTTGCCCCTGTTTCCTATGGGACAGCTGCGAGGTCCAGTGCAGTAGGGATGAGATGTGTTTTGTGCGAGCAGCAGCTAGTATTTGTTAAATTATCTAATAGAATATGTAATTAGAGCAGTCGATGAAAGGATGAGGGAAGAACAGTCGTGGTATTGTTGCCGTAATATATAAATGCCTACCTCACAGTAGATAACGTCGATTATTTTCATCACAAACATTCGCCATAATTTGAGTATCCACAGGAAGTCAGCTTTATAACAAACTGCAGCATCTCATTGATGTGGGTACGTCCAACCTAATTGATTTGGTTGTGAATCCAAACATTTCCCGTAATAACAAAACTTTGCCGGCTGTGGAATGGCTTTGCTATTAAGCTTGAGGATGCGTTTGCTCTAGCAACGGGGAATATTTGCACCCCAAACAAAGAAACTATGGCAACCCATTGTATCAACTGCCCTTTTCCATTGATTTGGCACACCATATTAATCATTGAATCCATTCACCTACTTACAATACATATAGCAAACAAATACTAGTGATTGGTTGATACGATTCCTAACGAACCAATCTATATTTTCAGACAGGATGTTACCCTGATTGACTATCACGATTACACAAACGCATGCTGGGATATATTGGACTTACCTATCTAAGTACAAAATGTGCCTAAAATACCCGGGGAGGATTATTCGTGGGTTTGCACCACACAACCAATATATTTAATTAAATCAACAACCCACGTTGCCAAATATGTGTAACACCAATATTGCCTGAAGGTAGATGCCATATAGCTAAAGATGATAGATTCGCCGCATGTCAGCGTTCATGAAAGGAGAGGAAATTGGACGTGTCCATTGAAAAGGAATACTCATTACTTCGGCGAATGCGTCATTTATAATGTCAATGAGTCATTGCTGGCTGTTATTGCTAATGTCGCCTTACGAGTGGTAAGACTAAATTAGCTTAATCAATGTTTAATCAGCAGTTGATAACAAGCATCGCTAAAAGACACCATGAAGTAGAATCACCATAACAAGACCAGTGCTATGGGATTCAGTATATTGTCAGAACCCGTTGTGAGTAATTGTTCTCAACGGGAGCTTTGAAATGAGATATCACAGCAAGTAGGCGATTATTCTTAGAAGTATTGTGTAGCCATGGTGATCAAGTAAAAAATACCAATCATCAATATGGTTAGACCCGATATCAATTACCCACGTACTGTAGAGAAACTCTTTTCGGATTGTGTAGTTCGTAGCCTCGCTGTATACACAACTCAAAAGTACAACTCTCTAATGCACCCGGTGTCATCGATGGATAACAGCACAAATCACGTTATTTTGAAGCGCTATGTACGGGGTAAATTAGATCTCTGGCTTCAAATCGTTTAACCCGCGGTCGCTGAGCACCAGCCTTACACCGCGTTCTGGGCTAATTCGAATGGGGCGAATAAATGAAACAAATCACAATGATCACCACATTTATCACCACATAGCATTTCAGCTGTTTCTTCTCTCATCACAGCCGTTTGTTAATTAATGCGCCTTGGGAACGAGGAAAACATGCGGTCTTTCTTCGTAAATCAATTCAAGGAATACGACAATCTTCTTACATATCAGATACAACATGAAACATTATGATGAAAAATGTACGTGTAATGACGATGTGTTATATACACCATGAAGTGAATAAGTAAGAAGTGAGGTAGAGATAGAAAGATATACATTGGATAAAAACGGATTTATAAGCTATCAATATGAGGCATACGTTTGTAGACTGCATATTAAAGGTCTTGCATTCAAATAGAAAATGTCAAGTACAGATAGTGTATAGCCAACAGCGGCATTATTGAGTTTTCTTATCGTACAAGCAATATTGCACTACACATTTACCCAATTGATAGATAAGTTCCTTACATTGCATCCCAACCTTTGTTAACGCGTGTTTCATAATCCGTCAAGGAGCTTTATTATCGGTTAATATATAGTAATACAAAAGTGCATTGAGATTTACGACCTTGTGTTGCTTATGACATCATTTAATCCTTGTTGCCTGATATTCATATAAGCACATTTGCTTCAATTGTTCACTCTTCCTGTGAGGAGGTTTTCAATTTTCGCATTGCCGATTCCCCTGCGATCAGCGGTCTTTGATGGTGTGTTCTATCCAATATCGCAATAATGATATCAGTGCTACGGGCCTTGCTGTCATGTCCAAAGCGGTTGTTAGGGATAGTTCTCAAAAGGAGCTTTCAAATGGAATATCTCAGCAAATAGGCTATTATCTTTAAAAGTATTGTGCAGCCACGGTGATTAAATAAAAAATCGGCTAGGCAGGTCGTGCTCACTAAATCAACATAGATTAAAGCGTATAAATATTTGCCCGAATTAAGTCTCTTTTAAAACGCAACCCTACTATATTTCTTTGATTAATATTTTCAAAGACTGGATAAATGTCACAGAAGCTCGATGTAAGAGTCTATGAGTAGGTGTATTTACAACATTAGGACTGTTGCGCGTCGGTTGAGATCCATAATTAATCAGCAAAGATACGATCAGTGTATTGTTCCTACAGCTTTTGGTGCGGCAAGTGTGACAAGTAACATCATGGACCTTAACCCTAGATTGCCTATTCGTACTTGACATTTTCTCTTTGAATGTAAGACCCTTGGTATGCAGTCTACACATGCATGCGTTGTACATTTACTAGGAGTGGTGGCCTGTGTAGAGATTTGTCAGCTTATAAATTCGTTTTGATCCAACGATTATCTTTCTGTCTCTATGTCACCTTTAACTTCATTTTGTATGCACCAATTTATTCTTACACGTACTCACGTCAATATAAAGAAAAAAAGAATATTCGTTTAGAGTGCACGATGTTTCATTATAATGTTTTATGTCGTATCTCATATGTAAGATTGTCGTTGTTCTTTAATCAATTTACGACAAAAGACAACATTTGTTCCTCGTGCCCAAGGCTACATTACACAACAAACGGCTTCGGTGCGAGGGGAAACAGCTCAAATGTTATTAGGTGAAAAGTGTGGTATCTTGCACACCGTTTCAGTTACTCGCTTGATTCGAATCAATCCAGAAAGCGGGTGAAGGCTGGTGCTCATCCAACGTTGTAGTAAATTGGGGTTAAAAAAGAGATCCAATTTACCCCGTACATAGAGCTTCAAATAACGTGATTTGTGCTGTTATCCATTGCTGACACTGGGTGCATTAGAGCGTTGTACTTACGAGTGGTGTATACAGCGAAGCCACGAAGTATCCAATCTGAAGGGAGTTTTTCTACAATACAACTGGTAAGTGGTTAATTCCTGTCGGGTCTAACCATAATGATGATTTGCGTTTTTACTTGATTGACGTGGCTACACAATACTCTTAAGGATAATCGTCTGCTAGCTGAGATATCCCATTTGTAAGCTCCCATAGAGAACTGTTACTCACAACGGGTTTGACATGATAGCAAGTCCAGTAGCATTGGTTGTGGCGATATATGACTAAACACACTATCAAAGACCGCTGATTACAAGGGAAGGGCAAGAAGATTGAAAACCTACTCAAATGAAGAATGATCAATTGAGGAAGAGTGCTCAGATGAATATCAAGCAACAAAGATGACTTTCATTTAGAATGACGATGTTTCATTAAAATGTTCCATGGTGTATATTTGTTACATGATTGCCGTAGTCGTTTGATTACCATGGAACAATATGAAACACAACATGTTTTCTTTGTGACCAAGGCTGATGACTAAAACCCATTTTTTGCCACATTTTAAACAACATTACGTAACAAACGGCAAACATTGCTTCGATGAAAAGAGAAATTGCTTAAATATTACGTGGTGAATAATGCGTTGTGTTAAAAAAAAAATTATGCTGCAGATCCCATTTGCCCCGTACATAGTGCTTACAAAGGGCTTGAAATAACGTGGTTTGGGCTGTTATCCATCATTGACACGGAGTGCTTTATAGGGTCGCTCCTTCTGAATGGCGGAAGCAGCGAAGCCATGAAGTATCCAACCTGAGGGATGTTTCTCTACAATACAACTGATAAGTGGGTAATTCATCACATGTAGATGCCATACATTACCAAAGATAGCTATTTCCTGTTCACGTCTAGGCTGCGTGATAGACTTATCCAATCAATCAAGGTGTTATTGTAAGGCCATGCATTATATATGACTCCTTTTCACACCATGATTTCATATTTTACAATATTTATAGAGAATCTCATAACTGATCATTTTTTATTAGCTTGGCTAAGCAAATGCAAAATTGCGCCTGAGCTCTGTGAAAAATTTATCAGTCCACAATGGATGCGTAAGCTAAGTGGACCTCAATGAAGTATTCATGATTTATTAACAGATACGCTGTAGTCGTAAAACTAAGTGAATCTCACCTGCTAAAATATATAAACTTAAAGGTTAAATCGAGAGAAACTCCTGTGTTCAACTATCAGTTCATTTCAATCGACTGTACCTTTCCTTTGACATAATTATTGCATGTGAACAGAACCGCTATATCATTTACTGTTCAATATCTGCGTCGTTTAAAATAGAAAAGGTGGAGAAACTAGAAGCGATCTGTTCCTTTTGCGAGCATTGTCTAATTTGGAAAGCGGGTTTTTTTCGGTTGGAGCACTTGGTCACATGTATTGCAGCCTCTGAGGCGGTGGAGATAAGCGAACCCCCAGAGTCAAGGGATGTGGACTAGTGCAGGAACCAATGCTGTTCAATATGCTTTTTTGTCCATGATACATGGTACAGCACACAGAAATCAGTCGTTTTAAATCATTATATTTATAGTGACTTTAAGTGCTATGCAAACATTGATTTAAATTACAAGGAACTGGGCGTCATGCGTTACCTGCAGCAAACGGCTGGTTCCACTTAGTTATCACATTCTATACTGCCTGGATCGCGACTTTGCTACCATATCGATGATGCTAATAATCACGTCCTGCAGTGACAGAAAATCAACCATTTAAGGGGCCATCACAATTCTCAATTCTTAAATCTAAGGGGAACCTTGTTTACCGTTTGCTTTTAGTATAAGCTAGAATGATGTTTTGTATGCGTGGTAGTTAACTGAATCGGATGATTTGTCAAGACGCGTCTCGTTTGATGAAAGCTGCAAAGCACCAATTAAAGAAAGTGTCATTAACTGATTGGTCGGTTAAGTGCAGAACATTTCTACCAATATGTTAGTCATTGTGACATGCATTCTGATTTTAGCTGAATACCTCTGGTACAAATACTGACCCCGTAACTAAATCTAATCTTATACTTTGATTATGTTATATCAAATAATGCATGATATTGATTGACCAAAACGCTAGGCGTCACTCTAATGACCTCAAATTCTTGGACAGATACAATATTACACATGCATCGTTGTATGTTACTGAATTTCACAAAGTCACCGAATGTGCACAAAATGGCGCGACGTTACCACAACGTTTGTCGCGAGATACATTCGCATATATTTAGATTTGTTGGCAAATTTGATTTTAATATTTGTTTTATAATAAACGGTTTGTTTGTATGAGTTTGATTCATAAGTTGAATAACTCGCTTAATCGTCCAATGTTATGTATCTGAACTTATTGAAGTACCATTAACAATGGTCACATATTTATCATCTTAAAACTTGCTTGCTATGTAAACACGAAGGCTTTAATCAAATCTAAACAATCTTGCAAGTTCTTAAGACAAATTTAATCTAATCTGAAGTACAATGAAGGCTATGATGTATACATCCCACCGTAATATTTGTAATATCTTAGTTACTCATCAATGAAATAATCAAGGATATGTACAAAGACTGACAGTCATACATGAACTAGAGTCAATAAATCTTTTGTTCGAATGGTTCTCAGATCTCCAGATACCATTCATTTGGCATATTCAATAATGATTGAATTGCAACTTTTCCGCAAGCAAACTGTCATAGTATTAGGTCACATTATGATTAAGTACAATATGTTGTCAACGATTTCCATAAATATCATTCCTTTTGTTACATCATTGATGCTGAGTGTATGTAAATCCTTTTCATCTTTGTTGCATCTAAATAACCTTACTTTTGAGTAATGGTACCGCTGTGTGTCGATATAACTACTCTGTTTTAGTCTCATTTTGTACACTATATTGTAAGGAACACATATTAAAAACAGATCCTACTGCACATCATCATTTGCTACATCCGTAGACACACACGTATCATTAATTCACCTTGTACCGAGATTGTGGCTAAAGGGTTGTGCAAACACAATCTCTAGGCACATCTATCATCTCTTGAAGAATATCCATCTACTATCCAGTGACGCAGGTTATAACGCAGATGCTTACATGCTTTCATTATCGTCTCAGTTCTCTTTATGTTATTAGATGCAATCATTATAGAGACAGCTATTGCATCACTGAGATATTGCTACTAACTCCTCATTAGGAAGCTACCACTCATCGAAGGTAATTACAAAGGGTGCACCCGCTGGTAATATCTGAGCATGAATCAGCGTTGACGCATGATGGATTCTGAAGAGATGTGATATGTTCGAAAATAAGTAAAAACATCAGAATGACCCGTTAACCGATCAAAAACACCGATTCTACATTGTTGCCAGTACACCTAACACGTGTTAAGCTAATGAATACTGCTTGAACCACTACTTGAATATTACCACACTCATCTCCCTATTGAAGCACACTTAGACACGCATGCCCCCGATCCCCGTTCTGTATTGCAGTTGTCAATTCATAAATCAAGCCGTTTTAGCAAAGGCTAGTTCGATAGAGCTGATACAGTATCTAATAGCATGGTATGTAAAGCGGCACTTTAAAACGACACCAAGACAATCTATAGTACATGACTGAGGAGCATATGTACCTTTACAGTCGTGCAATATCACCATGCTATAGTAATTGTAACAAATAACACGTTATTATGAATTGCCTTTCGCACACATTCTAATATAATTCAAGAATCATTTGATATTTCAGTAGCAACAAACCAAAAGTCAATTACGATTGGAGCATTATTGTAGCTTGTAATGTTTCAATTGTCCATGTTTGCGTAAATTGATCATTGGTCTACTGCTAAGTTATCTGAACTGTCTTTACTGTTATACTTACTCATTCACAGTCCACGAACAGCAAGATTCGAGACTTTGTTTGCATGCAATGTCCAATATGCCGAGGTACAGCCGTAATTTAATTGCCAAATATATGTTTGTGTTTTGTCTTGTATCATCTGATTCGATTTGCAAAGAATATATACATACGGCCTTTGTAACGCACATTTCCTACCATGAAAAAATATTCTTTTGTGTATTCTGCGTGGTCTCTTTCTGTTGATCACGTGATTTAATTAACCACACCAATTCATGTGCCCAATCATACGAAGCGTTCCCTATGATAGCTATATTAAAAATATGATGAATGATATTAATTCATAAACTGATGTATCGCATTTCAACTTCCCATTTAAGATCTATCAATCACTTGAGGTTTTGATAAGAAAGTGAGCTAATGGTTATAAAGGTCACACACAAATCACTGATGCTTGTTATTGAGTTATTTGATTGAGCACAAAACAAGGGACGGATAAAGACGAGATTGAGTACCCACTCCATTGGCTTAATCACTATTTCACGTTGTCAACCAATCCGGCAAAAACGTTACATTGTTTGTGTCCTAAGTCCACCACCATATGCAATTAAGCCATTATCGCTCATTCATTAAGCTTCATCTAACATCAATCAGTGACACCTGAAGATATATATCATCGTGCGTTTGATTGAGGTATACAGTAAAGCATGATTGAATCTTGATGTAGCATTGTTGCTATAACTTCGCCAAAATATTAAATGTAACAAATAAAGGAATAATCAACTATTGTATTTCCAGTCAAAACGCAAACACTGTGCCTCTCGCTATGGTTGTGTACGTCCAACATCATTGTTTGGGTTTGTAAAATTCAAACTGTTACTTCAATTGAAATAAAGAATGTCTTGACAAGTACAGCTTGCGGATGTGTTTGCGCTTGCTACGGGACTTACATTAGTTTAATATAAGAAACTAAGCCCTGTAATCCAAATGCACCCTAGAACACCATGACTACGTATTGCATGAACTGTTGTTATTCATTTATTTGGCACACATTGTTCATAATAGAATCTGTTTACCTTCTTGGAAAACTCACGAAGGACATAAAATATGTGTAACACTTAACTGAGAGATATATGCCGCAGTTCTATAGATACAGAGCCTTAATTACGAGACTATTTAATTGACTGGGCCAGATCAACAACACACATTGCAAAATCTGAGTAACGCCAATATTGCCCGAGAGTGATAGTCCGACTAGGTAATGATGTGTAATTTCAACTAACACTAGGCTAGCCCGAGAGTAGCCAAATGTGAAAAAACAAAACATATCGATGATATATGAGGGACGAATAGTGAAGGCCACATAGTTTTCTATTGCCACCAGCATTGCCCGTGAACAAAATGAACATAGATAGTGATCGTATGGACGTAGTTTCACGGTATCATATCATAGAATGGAAATATTGTGAAAAAAGACCATTTGGCTGCATTTTAAATTTGTGCCATGCTTTACTGGAGCGAAAGTGACATTGTTTTGTTGAACAGCATTTAGCATCCCAAATGAACTTAGTGATACTATAAAATTCTACAGGGCCTTGAATAATAATCTCAAATGGGTGCGTTTAAGAATATCTTGCTAACAACTTTAGCGTATTTAGGGAATGATTAGGGAATAGTGTGCTTGTTCGCGTGGTCCGTCGCCAGGCTTCAAGGTTTCAGGCTGCCAGTGTTTCATTGTATCATGCATGATTTGTTATATCGTATTTGAAGTACTAGATTCGATTTAGTTAAGGAGTCCACATGTGTGTTGGAACAAATTCAACAATTACAGGACAGCATAAAGCAGACCCATATATCATCGGGAACAAATGTACTGAACTAAGCTGACCAATCAGTTAAAGGCCAGTTTTGTTCATCATTCCTTCACAGGTTTCATCGGTTTCATCGAGATCCGTCGTGGCAAATATACGATGTAATTAATTGCCAGACTCGCAAAACCTTCTTGGATCCATATCGCCAGCTACCAAATACTCAGGTCGCTCCAACTCGGAGTTGGTGTAGCAACTTGGATGAGTGGGTTGTAGTGCATCTCAGTAACTGCTGTTTATTCCATGATTATTACCACGATGAAAATCGGACCAACGTATTGAACTATACAACACTGAAAGCAATAAGCATGTTACTCGCTCGATGTCATACAGAACGCCCAATTACTTCCATTTACTCACTGCAATATCTATAATGCTTCCTCTTCACGCATATTGTACAAAATATAAGTTGTGAGAATGAATGATTCGACTCATACGAGCAGCAAGAAAGTAACACCTATTCCAGTCTTTGACGCGATTAACCTCAAACTAGAGACTATATATACTTGCTTCAGTTTAAATGGCTTATGAGGACTAAAATTTACATGATCATGTACTTTTTTACGCCGTTCTACGCTGCTGAACACAAATATATACCAAAAAGACCAGTGATTATTCTGACTTCATGCAAGACTTATCTGTTATATGGTTCATACTTTATTGACGCAAATGTTGCGATTGTATCTGTTTATGTATATGCCATAAACTATACCTTTTATGCGATCAAAGCCGAGTGAGCAAAACGCGTCTCGATTCGCTCCTCCTTCATGACTGAGTCATTCATTTGACGCATCGATTCTTTTTAACCATAAGTTAAAGTAGTTACCATTATCCAAAGAAGAAATCTTTGCATTGAACAAATTAACTTATATTGAATTATTGAAATATTAAGCCACTATATGTTTGTGTTACGTGTCGCTTATTGGCACTGCCCGGGTAAATGGTTCACTACAAAGTAAGCATTAAATTACTGATCATGTCATCGGTAGGCACGCATTACAGCTGAAGCGATGAATTTTTCGATAGTGAATGTTCTCTTAGCGTGATATGATATAACATAGAATGCATTTGTACAGCGCCTGTTTCCAAGGACACAATCCTGCTCAAAGGCGCTGAAGCTGACAGTTAATTTGTATAGCACTGATTGAAAAAAATGTCTTGAGATTGGATTTGAATGTATCAAGCGTATTTAACCGACAAACGGCGGTAGGAAGTGCGTTTCACAAACTCTGGCACCGATTAAAGACATATTGGGGTATTTGGGAACTTGTAGCAGATGCTTGTCCATAGATTACAGACCCCTTGCAGGTTGGTATTCAGCAGTTAGGTCCTGTAGTAGCTTGGCGCGGTCCCATTTACAGTCTGAGTTAAGGTGAGTGGAATAATTTTGTATATAATGAATGGTACGCATGATTTGTCGAATGTTATCCCCGTGTTTTCCTTTTGCATCTCTTCTATTATTCATGTTGAGTGTTCTAATGCTATAATTTCATCCAGTAAGCCGACTTTGGCTTAGCTGCATATAGTGGGGGATTGAGAACAAAACTAATGTTCACGTTGTGGGTACTCAGTCTCCTCTGTATCCATCTGTGATCAGCGGCAATGGGTTTTGTGTTCTATCAACGATCTCATTTTCAAGCAACATCTGTAATTCACGGGCGACGTTCAGAACCATAGGGGTCGCTAACATTTTGAATTTAGGTAAATGATAGCTCTCAACGGAGGTGTTAAAACGCGATTACCTGACACAATGCTGCATGCTCTCTATGCTTACACAGTATCACCGTTTGGCCCAATACGTAACTATTCAACAACTTTAAGACAATATATAGAACAGATATAGGCCACTCACAATCTCATACACAATGCAATGTAATGTACATTTCCAAACACATCAAACAGCACCATTGTGGCTGTCGTATATTTGATTAATTGAAATAACTCCTGAACAATGAATTTACTACACTATATTCTAGCCTCCTGTCATACTTCACATAAGTGTTACTCCATGTCTGTAGTGGTTTTAACATGTTATCTACTTGAATCTAGAAGTTCAGTTGGTACTCAAAGGCCTTGAAACAGCTAGACATAGATGTACTGTTTATGTATTAAGAAGACATTACACAGTACAGTATTTGATAATCACGGATCAACTTGACAAGTCAATACATGTAGTGTACTGCATTAGCCGATAAGCAAATCGGCTAGCGTTAGTCACACAACTCCTCCGATAAGCTACGGATCAGGTATTCCATTTAAACTGCCCGCATTCGATACAATGCCCAAGGCCCACGCTTGATTTAATGAATTCATTATCTAAATTAAGGTGACCTTAATCTGTTAATTAGACTGACGGTAGTTGTTTCCAACATACAGCTTCAGAATGAGTTGATTCGTGCATCATTAGTCAGGTTTTGTTGATTGCGAGACGCTGCGTACGTGCGTCGGGGGATGGATTTACGTACGTTTTTTCCCTGGCTTACATGTAAGCGTTTCTGTGTTTTTGTGATCTACAATTATTTCATTATAGCTATGATAGGTAAAACGATACTGTTTAAGTTACATTGCCATGAACATACATACAATAGTCATACAGGGGTTGTGAATGATGGTTAAGGGATGTATATAAGGTAATGGATTACTCAACTTCTCTTGCTCTGTGGTTAAGGGTCCATTTATGTGATGAGTTCCCGTCTAAGAACTGGGGTGTTTTGCTTTATTGATTACCGGCTGATTATCTGTTAATGTATTCTCGCAAAAACATTGCCACTTTGCACTGGTTCGTCCGCCAAAAATGATAAATTATCTTGCTATACTTCCATTTGCATTATAAACACGCGATTGTGAATAGATAATGATGTAGCCCTTGCTATCTCTGTGAAATAAACAAGTAGCCCTGTAAGTAAACCAAGTTTTGTGTTGCACAATAAGGGTATGTACTGAAGGCAAGGAACATCTCTTGCAGTTTGAATAATTCGGTCCTACCTTGCTTTGCCTTAAATGCTACATACATTTTGTTACGCTTGGAAATAAGCATCGACTGTGATAAAGGCTATATTGCTTAGGTCAAAGGGGTGAATCAAAAGGTTCCATGGCCGTACGCACAAAATACACGAGGAAGTTGCATACGGTAGAGCTCAAATTCTGCAAAATGACTTATTTCAGGAAACATTGTATCAGTCACATATTTACAAATACGATATATTTATGATTGTTCGTGACAGTTGGTCTCTAGGTCCGTTGAGTAATAAAACGAAAACCTTATAAAGCTTTGTAACGGAATCACAGCAGCCAATATTAAACTGGTGATTACTAAATTGCGTGTGTAGACAAAATAACATCCTGCACAGCCATGTGTTGTGTTGTTCTGTTGGCAAATAGAACGAAATGTTCTGCAAACGCAAGCCGGGTGCTCTCAGATCAATTCGACGTGCCGTGGTCCCTCATTAAACAATGAAGCAGGCGAAATAGATTCATACCGGCCAGCTGAGTGTGCAGCTGAGCACAATCCGCTAAATAAGGAATGCTTAAATTTCCTTTTCTAGTCCCAAATGTCTCCCAATAATAGCGATCAGACACGTCACTTCCAGCGCGCCCATATTCTTGGGCTTCGATGGAGAATAATTTGATGTGAACTATTTATATTGATTTAATATCGAAACGCTATTCAAGAAACAAGTAATATTCTTTGGGTGGGAATTGAAACGAAGGTTGAAGCAGAAAATGATCCAGCCGCATCTTGCATTGTAGCTTTGTTTTGTACGAAGAGTGTGGATTAAATATAAGAACCAAACAATCGCTCATTTTATATTTCCATAACAAAAATAAACGATGACTGGTAGTGTGCAAATAACTATCCGAGATTGATATTGATTACATGTAAGAAATATCTTCTTTCACCATGCATGGACGTTGAAACATGCAATAGCTGCTTAAGATATTGATATCTTGACTTGCCCGAAAAATTGCATTGGCAATGAGGGTCATTGTGGTTTCACCTTTTTGATATTGTTAAACAATTCACCTTGGATACACCTTGCCGCCCGCTTGATATGACAGATGGGTAAGTATGAAAAGCAAGAACACGCCAATCTAGGTTCTAATATAATTATTCACTCCTGAGTTTGTTCGGAATAATAATCGAAAATTTGTCATATTTGTCTAGTTTATTTGGAAGAAAAAGGTATAGAAGACGACGACTTAACATCTGGCATCTGGCATTCAGACGTGTTGGTATACAGACACGGCGTATTCATCATATAACTTTACTGCACATATATAACTTATTCATAAATGCTATCTCGCATCTTTGTTCATTTTATACTTTGTTTACATATACCGTCATGGACAAAAACGCCAAAATCGGGCGCATGCACTCTACCGTTATTGTTATCTGAATGTATAACACCCCTATATGTCTTAGGGTGGCGATTCTTGGATTGCTGATACCTTTCAACAATATACATACACAAATCATCCCCGAAATTACCTTATTACTGGCTGATGGGGAAGCATTCCGGCGCAAATTAAACTTGTCCTGAATTTCCCATGCGAGCATTTTATCTAAAGATGCTCTTCAAAGGGGACATCATCTCGTTCACTAGGTATAAACACGTGATACGAAGGTAGCTAAGTCTTGTTAAACATCGGGTTGTATCTCGTGCAATATAATGCCCTCGTTGTGACAAGAATTATCCATCTGAAAAGGGCTATAATCCTTTCTATAGCTCATTGTGATGGTCGAGATTTTAATTTTCTACTTCTCATTAAGTTGATAAAAATAATTTATTTTCCTTAAGACTGCGCCGATTTGTTTGAATTGGACGAAGACATTACTGTCAGCTCTTTAAGATATTTTTCGCTTCGTTTATGAGTCATGATTTTCAGCTTTGTTGCGCTGCCTTTTTGTTTCTCTAAATGTCTCACAATATGTAAATGTTTAATAAGATTAACTTAACAACAAAACATGTATTTTATGAATCTGCATAACATATTCATATAAGTATATACCTTATTATTGCCAAAAGAACTTTGTTGCAATTGTAGTTAATTTCGCTGCACTTATCTGCTTATATCTTTTGAGTTATAAGTGTTGTAACTTGCATTGTGTTAACTAGAGCGATCTGTCCCTGGAGCCACGGAATGAAGCACGTTGCGTTGCTGAAGTGTAGCAATATATTCCGTTTGGTTTTGATTTAAACATGCCTCGTCTAGTGGAGGTTACTAAACGGCAAAATAATGTAACTACACAAAACTGCTATGCCTGTAAGCTGCAACAATCAACGTCTGATGTTACTGGCTATGGTATTCTTTCCCCCTTTGATATGACAATGCCGGCACCGTATTGCTCGGTTGCCTGTTTTCACTAGACGTTATGTCGCCACCTTATATCAGCATCATTTTTACGGCCTGCTCCATGTGGCTTCAATTGATATAGGTATCTATAATTACTTGCATTACACGGCACTGTCACTGGCGTTTGAATTTCTTTGCATTCTTTATTAATACACATTACATGCAAAGTAGATCATAAAAGCTCGAAGTGGAATGGCATCGTAGATACAATCATAAAGGTACATCCATACGGACCTTACCATAAGGCTACATTTTATATATATATAATGTCAGACAGTGTCCGTTAATACGGACGCATTAGGTTAGAGGTTATCTCAAGGTGAAGGTGTGATAACAGTATTCAGACTCATCGCATAATTACTACAGACTGGGCAATGGCGACAGCAACAAGTAACATCATACGTAAACATATTCAGAGTAGGAATAAAAGTACCGAGGTGTTAGTTAATGCTGTAAAATTTCTAATTCAATTCTGTTTCTAGAAGTCCCTGAAGGGTTGATGAAGGCTGGACACTATTTAATGTGACAGATGTGTAGTTTTGACATAACCGCTGCAATAAGACTATATGTCATTTCATTTTAGGCCCCTAATGGATCCCATCACCTGCTAGCATTATGAAAGAGGATGTACTGCAATGAGATTCAGATTGTATGAATTTGACTTATCACGTTGTTGCTCGGATATTTGACGCTGCACTCTTTAGAGCATCCATGTGAGTCATAAAACCCCTATATACTTTCAAACCAACAACCCACCGGAAAAAAAACATCTGATGTAGTATTTTAGTATGGTCTGGCTGTAACCACATGCCAAACTTCACAACATGTCTGGCCTTTCCTGCTTTTGCATTACATTGAATTCTACTCTTCTTGGCTAATCGGTAAAGCCTGCAGACTACATAAGTGACATTATGCTCTCTTCTATAGTCTTGGGCATCCCAAATGTCGCCACGATGTTTCAGATAAAAGGCAGTGTTTACAACAACCATCACCCAAATGTCGCCACGATGTTTCAGATAAAAGGCAGTGTTTACAACAACCATCACCTAGTCATGATTTATTTCGAACACTGTAGCCAGGTTTGGGATGAAGGTAATTGAGTCTGCTTGCTTTTGATAGACTACATTTACACTTCGTCTGCTGGTGCACTTCAAAAGAAAGCATGGCGTCACCCATACAGCCGACCCTAGCGCTTTGCAAGCATTAAAAATCCACATAAAACCAATTACCCACAGTTTAGCACTTGGGTCATGATTGTAATGGCCGTTGATACGATGATCAACAACAGATACATTCTACTAAACCATAACGTAATGACCGAAACGGACTTCACGCTGAAGACACTCGGGAAGTGTTTATTACAATGAAACGGCTTTGAGTGTGGGAATCATTGTTGATGGTTGATGCTTGAATAATTAATTTAGATGAAACAATATATATTTCTCTTCCTGAAACATAATAGACATTAGAGCATCTGATGCATAATGTTCAGTTACCCCAGCATTAACTTACCCGTGCAATATAAGGTTCTCCCTGTGCCATAGAGGATTTTTTTATCCCTCATCTTTTGTCCAGCTCATTTGCCCCGCATTTGATCCATTATTTCCACCTTCACATTTTTCGCAATAAAATAGCATTTACTGAAGTTGTTCTACATTCTTCTGCTCCCTTCAGCAATTAAGAATAGATTTGTTGCGCTCGCTAAGTATCGCAATATTGGTTCAACTGTACATCGATAATGACACCATGTTAAGTCTGATTGATGGCCATTTTGTAGCGGTTGATTAAGGAGATAAAGAGGAATGAAACCTTTAGTCCAATAAGATGATGAGCAAAAGCCGAATGTATCGGAATATATGATAATCGAAACTAATCAATCTCTCATACATGTTTTTTGGTCTGATCATTGATCACGCACGTTAGTTTCGTTCGCAGTTCACTCCACTGCAGCAAACACAGGCTAATATCAGCTCAATTAACTGTCGAACAATTAGTTGCTTAGTGTTCAGTAACAGCAACCCGTCCCCCCAGGCGACCGAATGACGCCAAGCGTGTTTTTGAAGTGTGGTAATATACTTGGTCGGCTGGTTGGTTGGGACATGTTTCGCCTGCAGAATGCCGCAAAATGGCAACACAATGTAATCAGACACACCTACAATGTCCGTGCTGTGCAACAAACAACGTCTAATGGCACTGTCTGCGGTACATTGCTGGTCTTTGATATGATAGCTCTAGGCGCCGGCTGGTTGGGTCGGTCGTTGTCAATGGCCCTTGTTTCGCCGCTTAACAGCCGCGCGATATTCTCTGTTGTTTGTTGTAGTGTATTCTGGTTTAAGTCTCTAAACTCCTATTCTTGGATTCTTGAGGATCGAATTCAAAGGTATTTCAATGGTTACGATTGTATGATTGTCTATATTATATACAATCAACATCCAGGATGTAGTGTGACGTCAGCAGCCATGTGACATTCGTATACTCGAGACCATATTTTGAATCTACGATATCATCTCTTACAGCAGCAGGTACGCTTCTTGTGCTGTTTTGTCAAGAAATATATCAAGAAAACGAAGATATAGAGTAAAAAGTTCAGAATGTATAATATACCACGGCTAACGAGCAAAACCTGGACTAAACTTACCTCAGTTATTATGGTAAAAGGATTCATCGTGAGGCTAGTATTGCTGATAACATATAAAAACAAACAATCCACAAGCAATACCAGACATCTTTTGTCGTTACGTTGATAACTCAGCTTAACCAGCTGCATCAGATGATAGCGACAACTAACAACTATTGAATCTAACAATACATATGTCGTCCAGACGAAAATGAAATAGTGAATATTTTCAAACCAAACAATATTTGGTGACGACAAAGTGAGTAGCTTGTTTACTGAAAGTAGCCCCTTGTTATTCTAAAGACGTCCAAATTATGCCCACGCAAAAGAGTGAGACAAATATTATTATATTACCTTTTCTATTTCATACCAAATGTGATTGGATAGGTGAACCGCAAATGCTTTACATGTATCATTAACAATCTCCCCACTTGTAAGTACAGGTCTTTTACAGAATAATCCGAATTACGCACAGGAACGTCGTTTACCTGTAAAGCTGCTACAGTCTGAGATGGAATTAAGAATAACTTAACAATTTTTTTGCTGCAAGAAAATAATGCAATAATGTGGGTAAAGATTGTAGATTTAAGATTAAATGATGAAATCAACTACCTATGTAATAAAAACCAATATGTTTGTTCACATTTGAACACACAAAAATGTCTCTGCAATCCATGTTCCACATACATGCATTAACTAAATAAACGACATAAAGACGAATTGCTTTTGAGGGTGTTTTTTCAAACACGCAAAGCGCCCTAAATACTTCAAGAATTCATGTAATCCATTACTGAGCTCATCATACGAAAAAGTGTACTTTTAAATTTCAATCACTCATCGTTATTGAAGTATTTGGCGTTGAGTAAAATGTGTGTAATAGAAAAGAGCATCTATGATCCAAAACAATTAACTCCTTAACTTGGGCGTAATTGATCAAGTATTAACACCTTATGACCGAACGTTCTTTCGACCAGATAAACAATGTAATACAAAACGATGGCACCAACACAAGGCGATTAATCACATAGTTCATAACATAGACAATATTTCATGAAACCAAATGACATTTGCATTAAAACAATTATAATGAAGCAAATCAAAATGAACAACAGCCGTTGCGCAGGCCACATCCAATTAAAGGCCCACGCTTGATTTAATGAAACCAATATCAAAATTACGACGCCCTTAATTGGAAGACAGATGGTGGTTGTTTACCATATATAGCTTCAGGATTAGTTGATTCGTGCATTATTATTGCGGTTGTGTCAATTGCAAGTAGCTCCATACATGATGTCATTTCTGGGCTTATATGTGAGTGTAGGTATAGATTTATAACACTCATATTTAGAAGACCAAGCACAGCATGTTTCTATGCTTAAGTAATCAACAAATATTACATCACCTGATAGGTACAATTATACCGATTAAGTTACCTTGCCGTGAATATACCGTACCTATTCAGGGTTCGGGAATGCTGGTGGAGTAGGGTACGTAAATGTTTATTGGCGATGTGCGTTTAGCACAACTAATACCTCGACAGGAAAGACGTCAAATTGACCAATCCATTTCCTGAATCATTACGCACCAATAAAACATCAAAAGAAAACTATTTACGTGATAAAACTCACCCATAAATCATCGGATGTAAAGCAACCACGGCAATTTGAGTGAGGTAATGGATAACACCAAATCTTGCTCCATGTAATTAAGGGACCGTAAATGTGAAGCATTCACCGAGGAAGACATTCGTCACCCTGTTCCGTGTTCTAGTGCAATATTTATGGCAGCCCTTACCTTTAAATTATGATTTGTGTACCGACCGGGACAACAGCATGCATTACGTCAGGGAGATGGATGGCCAATATAATTGCAGATTTCGACCAATAGAAACGATTTACTATTCATCGTCAACAAGGGCTTGTTATAGCAAATATTTATATAAGTCATCCAGTCACTATCCGTCGCAACATCTTGAGTCAGTAAGAATATGCAAATAAAGAAAATATTAATAAGAAAATGACAACATTTATACATAGCTGACTTGTGGGTCTGTAGGAGGGTTGTGGGTTTTAGTATTGTCGTGTGGACAATAAGGGCACTAGTCCATAAAGGTGTTGTTTCATGAATGTATCGACTGATATAAAATACAGTTTCATTCTATAAGGGCTACTAATGTAATGCAATTACTAGAGCAGGTTCATAGAGGATAACTTTTAGGATATGTACATCTGAAGAGGTATATCACAAATCAGTTGCCTTCCCTCCCCCACTAGTCTGGCATTTGATATTCTATGCGCCCGATTATTATATCATATCATGTTATGATAAAATGGAAGTTTTTGCATGGACAAAGTCACCGATTTGCCGCAGATTATGTGTCATGAATTAAGGAAAGCAACTGCGCCGTGCAATTCTCTTACCATTACAGCACGGCACTTTGAGCCAACGGTAGTATAATATGCTATGCATAATTCGTATTAAAAAGCAACAGGGAAGTTAGGGGTATTTTGGGTGGCTGCTGTGTTACATAATTGCTTTTGAATAAAACGTCACATTACATGGATTCGCTCCTCCTTCATGACTGAGTCATTCATTTGACGCATCGATTATTTTTAACCATAAGTGAAAGTAGTTACCATTATCCAAAGAAGAAATCTTTGCATTGAACAAATTAACTTATATTGAATTATTGAAATATTAAGCCACTATATGTTTGTGTTACGTGTCGCTTATTGGCACTGCCCGGGTAAATGGTTCACTTCAAAGTAAGCATTAAATTACTGATCATGTCATCGGTAGGCACGCATTACAGCTGAAGCGATGAATTTTTCGATAGTGAATGTTCTCTTAGCGTGATATGATATAGCATAGAATGCATTTGTACAGCGCCTGTTTCCATGACACAATCCTGCTCAAAGGCGCTGAAGCTGACAGTTAATTTGTATAGCACTGATTGAAAAAAATGTCTTGAGATTGGATTTGAATGTATCAAGCGTATTTAACCGACAAACGGCGGTAGGAAGTGCGTTTCACAAATTTGTGCGGCATTACTTGCCGCTCTGGCACCGATTAAAGACATATTGGGGTATTTGGGAACTTGTAGCAGATGCTTGTCCATAGATTACAGACCCCTTGCAGGTTGGTATTCAGCAGTTAGGTCCTGTAGGTAGCTTGGCGCGGTCCCATTTACAGTCTGAGTTAAGGTGAGTGGAATAATTTTGTATATAATGAATGGTACGCATGATTTGTCGAATGTCATCCCCGTGTTTTCTTTTTGCATCTCTTCTATTATTCATGTTGAGTGTTCTAATGCTATAATTTCATCCAGTAAGCCGACTTTGGCTTAGCTGCATATAGTGGGGGATTGAGAACAAAACTAATGTTCACGTTGTGGGTACTCAGTCTCCTCTGTATCCATCTGTGATCAGCGGCGATGGGTTTTGTGTTCTATCAACGATCTCATTTTCAAGCAACATCTGTAATTCACGGGCGACGTTCAGAACCATAGGGGTCGCTAACATTTTGAATTTAGGTAAATGATAGCTCTCAACGGAGGTGTTAAAACGCGATTACCTGACACAATGCTGCATGCTCTCTATGCTTACACAGTATCACCGTTTGGCCCAATACGTAACTATTCAACAACTTTAAGAAAATATATAGAACAGATATAGGCCACTCACAATCTCATACACAATGCAATGTAATGTACATCAAACAGCACCATTGTGGCTGTCGTATATTTGATTAATTGAAATAACTCCTGAACAATGAATTTACTACACTATATTCTAGCCTCCTGTCATACTTCACATACGTGTTACTCCATGTCTGCAGTGGTTTTAACATGTTATCTACTTGAATCTAGAAGTTCAGTTGGTACTCAAAGGCCTTGAAACAGCTAGACATAGATGTACTGCTTATGTATTAAGAAGACATTACAGAGTACAGCATTTGATAATCACGAATCAACTTGACAAGTCAATACATGTAGTGTACTGCATTAGCCGATACGCAAATCGTCTAGCGTTAGTCACACAACTCCTCCGATAAGCTACGGATCAGGTATTTCATTTAAACTGCCCGCATTCGATACAATGCCCAAGGCCCACGCTTGATTTAATGAATTCATTATCTAAATTAAGGTGACCTTAATCTGTTAATTAGACTGATGGTAGTTGTTTCCAACATACAGCTTCAGAATGAGTTGATTCGTGCATCATTAGTCAGGTTTTGTTGATTGCGAGACGCTGCGTACGTGCGTCGGGGGATGGATTTACGTACGTTTTTTTTTCCCCTGGCTTACATGTGAGCGTTTCTGTGTTTTTGTGATCTACAATTATTTCATTATAGCTATGATAGGTCAAACGATACTGTTTAAGTTACATTGCCATGAACATACATACAATAGTCATACAGGGGTTGTGAATGATGGTTAAGGGATGTATATAAGGTAATGGATTACTCAACTTCTCGTGCTCTGTGGTTAAGGGGTCATTTATGTGATGAGTTCCCGTCTAAGAACTGGGGTGTTTTGCTTTATTGATTACCGGCTGATTATCTGTTAATGTATTCTCGCAAAAACATTGCCACTTTGCACTGGTTCGTCCGCCAAAAATGGTAAATTATCTTGCTATACTTCCATTTGCATTATAAACACGCGATTGTGAATAGATAATGATGTAGCCCTTGCTATCTCTGTGAAATAAACAAGTAGCCTTGTAAGTAAACCAAGTTTTGTGTTGCACAATAAGGGTATGTACTGAAGGCAATGAACATCTCTTGCAGTTTGAATAATTCGGTCCTACCTTGCTTTGCCTTAAATGCTACATACATTTTGTTACGCTTGGAAATAAGCATCGACTGTGATAAAGGCTATATTGCTTAGGTCAAAGGGGTGAATCAAAAGGTTCCATGGCCGTACGCACAAAATACACGAGGAAGTTGCATACGGTAGAGCTCAAATTCTGCAAAATGACTTATTTCAGGAAACATTGTATCAGTCACATATTTACAAATACGATATATTTATGATTGTTCGTGACAGTTGGTCTCTAGGTCCGTTGAGTAATAAAGCGAAAACCTTATAAAGCTTTGTAACGGAATCACAGCAGCCAATATTAAACTGGTGATTACTAAATTGCGTGTGTAGACAAAATAACATCCTGCACAGCCATGTGTTGTGTTGCTCTGTTGGCAAATAGAACGAAATGTTCTGCAAACGCAAGCCGGGTGCTCTCAGATCAATTCGACGTGCCGTGGCCCCTCATTAAACAATGAAGCAGGCGAAATAGATTCATATCGGCCAGCTGTGTGTGCAGCTGAGCACAATCCGCTATATAAGGAATGCTTAAATTCCCTCTTCTAGTCCCAAATGTCTCCCAATAATAGCGATCAGACACATCACTTCCTGCGCGCCCATCTTCTTGGGCTTCGATGGAGAATAATTTGATGTGAACTATTTATATTGATTTAATATCGAAACGCTATTCAAGAAACAAGTAATATTCTTTGGGTGGGAATTGAAACGAAGGTTGATGCAGAAAGGGATCCAGCCGCATCTTGCATTGTAGCTTTGTTTTGTACGAAGAGTTTGGATTAAATATAAGAACCAAACAATCGCTCATTTTATATTTCCATAACAAAAATAAACGATGACTGGTAGTGTGCAAATAACTATCCGAGATTGATATTGATTACATGTAAGAAATATCTTCTTTCACCATGCATGGACGTTGAAACATGCAATAGCTGCTTAAGATATTGATACCTTGACTTGCCCGAAAAATTGCATTGGCAATGAGGGTCATTGTGGTTTCACCTTTTTGATATTGTTAAATAATTCACCTTGGATACACCTTGCAGCCCGCTTGATATGACAGATGGGTAAGTATGAAAAGCAAGAACACGCCAATCTAGGTTCTAAAATAATTATTCACTCCAGAGTTCGTTCGGAATAATAATCGAAAAGTTGTCATATTTGTCTAGTTTATTTGGACGAAAAAGGTATAGAAGACGACGACTTAACATCTGGCATCTGGCATTCAGACGTGTTGGTATACAGACACGGCGTAGTCATCATATAACTTTACTGCACATATATAACTTATTCATAAATGCTATCTCGCATCTTTGTTCATTTTATACTTTGTTTACATATACCGTCATGGACAAAAACGCCAAAATCGGGCGCATGCACTCTACCGTTATTGTTATCTGAATGTATAACACCCCTATATGTCTTAGGGTGGCGATTCTTGGATTGCTGATACCTTTCAACAATATACATACACAAATCATCCCCGAAATTACCTGTTGATATTATTGGCTGATGGCGAAGCATTCCTGCGCAAATTAAACTTGTCCTGAATTTCCCATGCGAGCATTTTATCTAAAGATGCTCTTCAAAGGGGACATCATCTCGTTCACTAGGTATAAACACGTGATACGAAGGTAGCTAAGTCTTGTTAAACATCGGGTTGTATCTCGTGCAATATAATGCCCTCGTTGTGACAAGAATTATCCATCTGAAAAGGGCCTTATCATGCCCTTACTCTATGATCCTTTCAATAGCTCATTGTGATGGTCAAGATTTTAATTTTCTACTTCTCATTAAGTTGATAAAAATAATTCATTTTCCTTAAGACTGCGCCGATTTGTTTGGATTGGACAAAGACATTACTGTCAGCTCTTTAAGATATTTTTCGCTTCGTTTATGAGTCATGATTTTCAGCTTTGTTGCGCTGCTTTTTTGTTTCTCTAAATGTCTTACAATATGTAAATGTTTAATAAGATTAAACTTAACAACAAAACATGTATTTTATGAATCTGCATAACTTATTCATATAAGTATATACCTTATTATTGCCAAAAGAACTTTGTTGCGATTGTAGTTTATTTCGCTGCACTTATCTGCTTATATCTTTTGAGTTATAAGTGTTGTAACTTGCATTGTGTTAACTAGAGCAATCTGTCCCTGGAGCTACGGAATGACGCACGTTGCGTTGCTGAAGTGTAGCAATATATTCCGTTTGGTGTTGATTTAAACATGCCTCGTCTAGTGGAGGTTACTAAACGGCAAAATAATGTAACTACACAAAACTGCTATGCCTGTAAGCTGCAACAAACAACGTCTGATGTTACTGGCTATGGTATTCTTTCCCCCTTTGATATGACAATGCCGGCACCGTATTGCTCGGTTGCCTGTTTTCAGACGTTATGTCGCCACCTTATATCAGCATCATTTTTACGGCCTGCTGCATGTGGCTTCAATTGATATAGGTATCTATAATTACTTGCATTACACGGCACTGTCACTGGCGTTTTAATTTCTTTGCATTCTTTATTAATACACATTACATGCAAAGTAGATCATAAAAGCTCGAAGTGGAATGGCATCGTAGATACGATCATAAAGGTACATCCATACGGACCTTACCATAAGGCTACATTATATATATATAATGTCAGACAGTGTCCGTTAATACGGACGCATTACGTGAGAGGTTTTCTCAAGGTGAAGGTGTGATAACAGTATTCAGATTCATCGCATAATTACTACAGACCGGGCAATGGCGACAGCAGCAAGTAACATCATACGTAAACATATTCAGAGTATGAATAAAAAGTACCGAGGTGTTAGTTAATGTTGTAAAATTTCTAATTCAATTCTGTTTCTAGAAGTCCCTGAAGGGTTGATGAAGGCTGGACACTATTTAATGTGACAGATGTGTAGTTTTGACATAACCGCTGCAATAAGACTATATGTCATTTCACTTTAGGCCCCTAATGGATCCCATCACCTGCTAGCATTATGAAGGAGGATGTACTGCAATGAGATTCAGATTGTATGAATTTGACTTATCACGTTGTTGCTCGGATATTTGACGCTGCACTCTTTAGAGCATCCATGTGAGTCATAAAACCCCTATATACTTTCAAACCAACAACCCGCCGGACAAAAAACATCTGATGTAGTATTTTAGTATGGTCTGGCTGTAACCATAAGCCAAACTTTGCAACATGTCTGGCCTTTCCTGCTTTTGCATTATATTGAATTCCACTCTTCTTGGCTCATCGGTAAAGCCTACAGACTGCTTAAGTGACATTATGCTCTCTTCTATAGTCTCGGGCATCCCAAATGTCGACACGATGTTTCAGATAAAAGGCAGTGTTTACAACAACCATCACCTAGTCATGATATATTTCGAACACTGTAGCCAGGTTTGGGATGAAAGTAATTAAGTCTGCTTGCTTTTGATAGACTACATTTACACTTCGTCTGCTGGTGCACTTCAAAAGAAAGCATGGCGTCACCCATACAGCCAATCCTAGGGCTTTGCAAGCATTAAAAATCCACATAAAACCAATTACCCACAGTTTAGCACTTGGGTCATGATTGTAATGGCCGTTGATACGATGACCAACAACAGATACATTCTACTAAACCATAACGGATAGACCGAAACGGACTTCACGCTGAAGACACTCGGGAAGTGTTTATTACAATGAAACGGCTTTGAGTGTGGGAATCATTGTTGATGGTTGATGCTTGAATAATGAATTTAGGTGAAACAATATATATTTCTCTTCCTGAAACATAATAGACATTAGAGCATCTGATGCATAATGTTCAGTTAACCCAACATTAACTTACCCGTGCAATATAAGGTTCTCCCTGTGCCACAGATGTTTTTTTGATCCCTGATCTTTTGTCCAGCTCATTTGCCCCGCATTTGATCCATTATTTCCACCTTCACATTTTTCGCAATAAAATAGCATTTACTGAGGTTGTTCTGCATTCTTTTGCTCCCGTCAGCAATTAAGAATAGATTTGTTGCGCTCGCTAAGTATCGCAATATTGGTTCAATTGTACATCGATAATGACACCATGTTAAGTCTGATTGATGGCCATGTTGTAGCGGTTGATTAAGGAGATAAAGAGGAATGAAACCTTTAGTCCAATAAGATGATGAGCAAAAGCCGAATGTATCGGAATATATGATAATCGAAACTAATCAATCTCTCATACAAGTGTTTTGGTCTGATCATTGATCACGCACGCTATCAGCTCAATTAACTGTCGAACAACTAGTTTTGCTATGTGTTCAGTAACAGCAACCCGTCCCCCGAGGCGACCGAATGACGCCAAGCGTGTTTTTGAAGTGTAGTAATATACTTGGTCGGCTGGTTGGTTTGGACATGTTTTGCCTGCAGAATGCCGCAAAATGGCAACACAATGTAATCAGACACACCTACAATGTCTGTGCTGTGAAACAAACAACGTCTAATGGCGCTGTCTGCGGTACATTGCTGGTCTTTGATATGATAGCTCCAGGCGCCGGCTGGTTGGGTCGGTCGTTGTCAATGGCCCTTGTTTCGCCGCTTAACAGCCGCGCGATATTATCTGTTGTTTGTTGTAGTGTATACTGGTTTAAGTCTCTAAACTCCTATTCTTGGATTCTTGAGGATCGAATTCAAAGGTATTTCAATGGTTACAATTGTATGATTGTCTATATTATATACAATCAACATCCAGGATGTAGTGTGACGTCAGCAGCCATGTGACATTCGTATACTTGAGACCATATTTTGAATCTACGATATCATCTCTTATAGCAGCAGGTACGCTTCTTGTGCTGTTTTGTCAAGAAATATATCAAGAAAACGAAGATATAGAGTAAAAAGTTCAGAATGTATAATATGCCACGGCTAACGAGCAAAACCTGGACTACACTTACCTCAGTTATTATGGTAAAAGGATTCATCGTGAGGCTATGTATTGCTGATAACATAGAAAAACAAACAATCCACAAGCAATACCAGACATCTTTTGTCGTTACGTTGATAACTCAGCTTAACCAGCTGCATCAGATGATAGCGACAACTAACAACTATTGAATCTAACAATACATATGTCGTCCAGACGAAAATGAAATAGTGAATATTTTCAAACCAGCTTGTGTTATCCATTACCTCACTCAGCTTGTTTACTGAAAGTAGCCCCTTGTTATTTTAAATACGTCCAAATTATGCCCACGCAAAAGAGTGAGACAAATATTATTATATTACCTTTCCATTTCATACCAAATGTGATTGGATAGGTGAAACACAAATGCTTTACATGTATCACTAACAATCTCCCACTTATAAGTACAGGTCTTTTACAGAATAATCCGCATTACGCACAGGAACGTCGTTTACCTGTAAAGCTGCTATAGTCTGAGATGGAATTAAGAATAACTTAACCGTCCTTCTCAGCCAATAGGAAATGTGCAACCATTTAATTTTTTTGTTGCAAGAAAATAATGCAATAATGAGGATAAGGATTGTAGATTTAAGATTAAATGATGAAATCAACTACCTATGTAATAAAAACCAATATGTTTGTTCACATTTGAACACACAAAAATGTTTCTGCAATCCATGTTCCACATACATGCATTAACTAAATAAACGACATAAAGACGAATTGCTTTTTGAGGGTGTTTTTTTTTAAACACGCAAAGCGCCCTAAATACTTCAAGAATTCATGTAATCCATTACTGAGCTCATCATACGAAAAAGTATACTTTTAGATTTCAATCACTCATCGTTATTGAACTATTTGGCGTTGAGTAAAATGTGTGTAATAGAAAAGAACATCTATGATCCAAAACAATTCACTCCTTAACTTGGGCGTAATTGATCAAGTATTAACACCTTATGACCGAACATTCTTTCGACTAGATAAACAATGTAATACAAAACGATGGCACCAACACAAGGCGATTAATCACATAGTTCATAACATAGACAATATTTCATGAAACCAAATGACATTTGCATTAAAACAATTATAATGAAGCAAATCAAAATGAACAACAGCCGTTGTGCAGGCCACATCCAATTAAAGGCCCACGCTTGATTTAATGAAACCAATATCAAAATTACGACGCCCTTAATTGGAAGACCGATGGCGGTTGTTTACCATATATAGCTTCAGGATTAGTTGATTCGTGCATTATTATTGCGGTTGTGTCAATTGCAAGTAGCTCCATACATGATGTCATTTCTGGGCTTATATGTGAGTGTAGGTATAGATTTATAACACTCATATTTAGAAGACCAAGCACAGCATGTTTCTATGCTTAAGTAATCAACAAATATTACATCACCTGATAGGTACAATTATACCGATTAAGTTACCTCGCCGTGAATATACCGTACCTATTCAGGGTTCGGGAATGCTGGTGAAGTAGGGTACGTAAACGTTCATTGGCGATGAGCGTTTAGCACAAATAATACCTCGACAGGAAAGACGTCAAAGTGACCAATCCATTTCCTGAATCATTACGCACCAATAAAACCTCAAAAGAAAACTATTTGACGTGATAAAACTCACCCATAAATCATCGGATGTAAAGCAACCACGGCAATTTGAATGAGGTAATGGATAACACAAAATCTTGCTCCATGTAATTAAGGGACCGTAAATGTGAAGCATTCACCGAGGAAGACATTCGTCATCCTGTTCCGTGTTCTAGTGCAATATTTATGGCAGCCCTTACCTTTAAATCATGATTTGTGTACCGACCGGGACAACAGCATGCATTACGTCAGGGAGATGGATGGCCAATATAATTGCAGATTTCGACCAATACAAAACGATTTACTATTCATCGTCAACAAGGGCTTGTTATAGCAAATATTTATATAAGTCATCCAGTCACTATCCGTCGCAACATCTTGAGTCAGTAAGAAAATGCAAATAAAGAAAATATTAATAAGAAAATGACAACATTTATACATAGCTGACTTGTGGGTCTGTAGGAGGGTTGTGGGTTTTAGTATTATCGTGTGGACAATAAGGGCACTAGTCCATAAAGGTGTTGTTTCATGAATGTATCGACTGATATAAAATACAGTTTCATTCTATAAGGGCTACTAATGTAATGCAATTACTAGAGCAGGTTCATAGACGATAACTTTTAGGATATGTACATCTGAAGAAGTATATCACAAATCAGTTGCCTTCCCTCCCCCACTAGTCTGGCATTTGATATTCTATGCCCCCGATTATTATATCATATCATGTTATGATAAAATGGAAGTTTTTGCTTGGACAAAGTCACTGATTTGCCGCAGATTATGTGTCATGAATTAAGGAAAGCAACTGCGCCGTGCGATTCTCTTACCATTACAGCACGGCACTTTGAGCTAACGGTAGTATAATATGCTATGCATAATTAGTATTAAAAAGCAAGAGGAAAGTTTGGGGTATTTTGGGTGGCTGCTGTGTTACATAATTGCATTTGAATAAAACGTCACATATGAGATATCAACTCAGTATACCTAGAGCCCACTTGAAATATTTTAAGCATTATGGATATTCCTTCAAGGCCAAATCGTTAGAACAGTCCAATCTCTGTAAAACACTTATGGCATCATTTTGTCCGTTATATAGTCCTAAAAATAATCAATGAAGGTTTCAAGGTGGAGTTTGTCGGTAATGCCTGTTGTCAAAATAAGCAAGGATAAATACGAATATGAGCAGATCGTCACACTGAGTTTAAGTATTGTCCTGTTCTAAGAGAGAATTGATTGCTCCACAGGGGTGCCTTATGCGTAATTTTATCAACCTCAGTTGGCCAATTAACGACGGAATGTTCAGTCGATTGGTTCTAGCTCTATGATCACAAATGTAAGGGCATTACCGATGTGCATGCCGCAATTGGTCAACGCCTAAGAGGAAGTGGTAACGACATCGGGATGGGCATTAAATCTGTCTATTATCGGTCCCCTGTGATCAGGGGTCATTGGATGTAGGATCAATCGAAGACCGCGAAAGCCCCAGCAATGATTCATGGTCTACCTCTACTACCAAAGAACGTTGTCAATATCTGAGTTGAATTAATGCTAATTTTGGGTTAAAGGGAGATATTGAGATGTTTATGCCAACTGGACTAGTAGTTGCTAATTCTGTTCGTAATAACAGCTATTTTAAACTTCTTGAACGACCTAGTCTGACACCGCCTTATCTGACTCACCAAGCAACCCGTCAATTCTGTGTACAGCAGATAAATGATTGCGGCATCATAAATTACAGGGGTTTATAAAGCGTTTTTCCTTAACTAGCTACTGCATAAGTTTAAACCATAAATATGGTATGCTTTGTAAAACCAGAAAACAGGCACAAAGATACAAATAGACAGTTCAGTACATATACACAGTTCAGCCCCTAAGCAACCATGGCTTGCTTTAAGATCTAGGTTTTGACTGCAACAAACTTTCATGTGTATCGAGCAATGCTCTCGACATAGTGTAAGCTAAGAACACTATGCAGATAGTAAATAAACCTCATTTGACTGCTAGAGAGATGTTATTCCTGCATCTTTATAACACTAGATATATGTCAAAAAACCTTCATCAAATACCAACCATACACTCATCTATCAACAACAAGCACTCTATTTAGCCGGTTTGCACTGGTAATGCGATTATCAACGTTTATACATAAGGACATTGCTTTTCTGATGTCAGTTGATGCAGGCAATGGTGAATTACTGTAAAATACCACTGTGTTGTGATTTCTTTGTGTTTCGTTATGGATTTTTTTCGTGAATCCGGCTTATAATGTTTGATGCACAATTTTTTGCAAGCTTCCCCTTGATGACATTAAAGGAAACAGTTATCTGTAAAATGTCCTGCACATTTTGCAACTGCATTTGGATGAAAACATCTTGTGACTGGAATGTTTTGCTTATTTACTTACCGCTATATAAAATACGAGAGAAAGAGATAATTTAGTTTGCACCAAAACAAATGATGTAGAAGAGGCAAAGTTGATCAGGCCACTGCTGCAATCTGAGTAAATTAAACGCAAGCTTTGGTTGTACCGAGGCTCCACAGCAGGGACTTGTACTGTAGGTAATGAATATCTCTTGCTGTTTGAGTAATTGGATCCAATCATGCCTTGCATTGCAAAGGTAGATACATTTTTACGCTTTGAATCAAACATTTATTGGCTGTATTGCGCAGGGTGAACGGTCAAAAAGGTTGATTGTTTGATCAAAACGTTATCGACCACTGGCCGTTTGTAACGAAGACATAGAGAAGTTGCATGCAGTTAAACTAAAATTCGGCAAAATTACTGATTTCAGAAAGCATTGTATTAGTTACATATATGCATAGCCACGTTATGATAATTGCTCTTGACATTTGCTCTCTATATCAATTGAATAATAAAGATAAAACCTTATAAAGCTTTGTAATGGAATAACATCAGCCATATTTATCATTAAGTTTCGTGTGTAGTCGTGGTTAGTGTTGCTCTGTTGAAGAATATTCTGGTCACGTACCACCATCAAGCTCGCATGTGGGCTCACATGTTCTGCAAACACAAACCGGGCGCTTTCAGATCAACTCGACATGCCGTGGTCCCTCATAAGACAATGAGAGAGGCGGGACATTTTCCGATCCGCTTATTCTCAGAAGAAATGCTTAAGTTTCCGTTTCTGGTCCCAAATGTCTCCGTATAATAGCGATCACATATATCACTTCCTGATCGCCAATCTTCTTGGGCATTTCAAGGTCAATTGTCCTATTCGCCAGCATAAAAGTGCTACGCTGGACCAAGAGATAAATCCCAATAACACTGTTACGCCGTTTAACTCAGGTGCAGTATTAACGAATCTTGTATGAGTATGCGCCATGTTATAACGCCGTCGTATTTCCCGTGAGCCTAATGCGTGGATTGCAAGATGTTAACCTCAGACAGTGGATGATGTCGTCCGAATCAAAATGGGATACATATTGAATTGTTTTCCCTGTTGGCTGCAGATAAAACATTGTAAAGTATGGGAAGCCATACACGTTGTGATTCCCTTAACCCAACCGCACGGCACTCTGAACTAATGGTGGTGTAATGTTCTGTGCATTATTCATGAGAGAATACTGGGATTATGGGGATTTTAAGGGAGGTTGCTATATTACATATTTGTCCTGTGTTGTCGGAAGCCGGATTGAATGAATTGCTCACGGGTGCCTTACTATCGACCTCAGTAGGCCAATTAACAAAGTAATGATCAGCTGATATTTGATTTACTGCATCAGTTGGATTTTAGCTAGGTTGCTCCTCATAGACGTTATAGTGAAGTCTGCATTAAAAGTACAACCGAATATTTTATTGTAAATGCAAACTAGTTCCCGTGTTATGCGCATACGATTTCAATTTTATGGGCATTTCTTGTTTACTTTTCGCAGAGACTTGATGAATATCTCTAATATCGGTTCTCTGCGATCAGTGGCCATTGGCTTGTAGGATCAATCAAAAACTCAAAAGCTAAGCTTTTATTCATGACCGACCTTTATTACCAACTGACTCACCCCCTTATTGATACCTGAGGTAAATTATGATTTTCAACGTTGTTGAAAGGCAACATTTCAACCAATACACTCTTGGGTGGTAGCATCTTAGTCGTATAACAAAGCGGAAGTTGAAATATTACTGCTTTGGAGTTAAAACGAAGTATTGAGATTTTGTCAATACTCGACAACAAGATCCTCGACAATACGTTTCTTATTCTGTTCGTGAAAATTGCTATTTTATGCATCGGTATACGACATATTCCTAAATAGCCTTACCTCACTCACCATCCAAACAAATAAACATGTACAACAGAAAAAGACTTGCGGCATCATAAATTACTGGAGGTAACAAGGCGTTGAAAACCCATAGCTAGGCACTGTAGAATTATCAACCTTATTCCTTGAAAATTGGTATTCTCTTCTTGGAGAAAACTTCAAGGAACTAAGAACATTATCAACAAGGACCAAATTAACTTCTCGTTATATGTAATGATAATTATACGAGACGTGTGGCAGGATGCCTTCATCAAATGCCCATCCTACTACCAACAGCTGGCACCCATCTTTTCTTTTTCCAGTATGTCATGGTCATCCTATTATTAACATTGACAATTATGGACAGATTAAATTGCATTACCGGTGCCAATTGATGCAGGCAATGGCAATTCGCTGCACTTAACTACCATTACCGTTGGCCATCTTAGTTTAATTTCATTCAGTGCCAAGTTTATGCTGCTTCAAGAAATATAATGTGGAAAACCATTCTTTGTTAATTTCGTTTTGTTCCATTATTTCTAGGCTTCTTATTAACATCCATTCGTAGAGTTCAGTGATGCTAAATGCATGCTTCGTCTCAATACGATATGACGCGAAGACATTAAAAATGGTTATCGGAAAACGTTTATGTGTTTAATATTGACTGTATTCGGTTACACATCGTAGAAACAGTTATTTGGTCAAACGCGTCTGAGAACTGGGAAGTTTTGCTTCATTATCATATGAACTCACACTGTACCAAGCGTTGATCACAAAGAGGCTGCCCATTAGGGGTATGAAATGAGGCAATGGAAATCTCTTAGGGCTGAAAAATGGGATCTATTATTGACTGTTTTCAAATCTTCTCATATGTATATAGCACACTTTGCGAAAGTGCTAAAATCGTCATATCGTGTCAACTCAGGTTTAACTAGTTTGAGATAATAGATGATGCGCTGTAAAGATCTAACGCATTTTGATCGCAATACTCTGTGGTTTCACTAAAACGCTATTAGTTTTAAGAGACATTATCATTTGCATGATTTCATGTCAATCTGTAAGAGATACTACGTGCAGAGGTTTTCTCGATGGCAATGGTACAGGCAATCTTGTTAATTGTTCCCAAATCAAGTATCAGTCTATTGTCAGCGCGTTTTATATTATATAAACATAAAGCAAAAGACGGAATTTTTACGTGGCCCGCGATTAAATCGCCGATCCAATAATTGCTCCCTATAAGCTGTATCGTAGGCTTCAATAGGAAAGACAAACGGCTGATGATATCAACCTTTGTCCTAGATGTTAGGTACGTTATTTGAACTGTTATTAGAATTGCGATGTCGACCACCATATAATCAAAACATTGATTTACTGCAAACAATATTAATAGCAATTTATTCCGCCTCCCCACACTCACTATGGAAACTACATTTCTTAGGTGCTGGGCCGAACCAAGAGAGAAAGCAAAACAGCATCGTGTGCTGCGCCGGCAGCTTAGATGCACCGCCATCGATTCCTGGTTCCATGTCCTGGAATAACTATTTCCTGATTATCTTTAGCTGAACGCATGGATGGCCAATTGTTCGCCATGTCAAGTTGCGAGCCTTAAGCAGTGGATGTTGTCGTCACAACCGGTGGTTGTGGACCAATGTTACATGATGTTGCCTCTCCTTAGCTGATATTGAAGAGTCTAGCTTATGTCTGCTGCATATTTTTTTCCATACGGCTTAGTGTTTCCCATAAGGCCTTTTATATAATAGTATTATGGTGCGAGTCGATAAGATCCCGCAGTGTTTGAATATCATCGAGATCCGTAAAGTACTCCAGACAATTGGCGTGTGATATTTATTCATCATTTGGCGACATTATAAGTGTAAAATATTTTATAATACGTCACATGAAAGTTCGGGTGTCACTATTACTCGCCGGCTATTAAAACTATAACCAAGGTGCTTAACAAGATTTACCTAGATTACTGACTCCTTGATCTCTTTTGAATAGCATCTAGAGACACAATACAAACATAGGCAATTCAGGACAATCAGTTTGAGAGTGTTTCACTGTCATATCTAAGAATCAAATGCAATCACAATGTACACGGTAGATAATTCAAAAGTCATCAGCATCAGCTTTTGTCGGAAACACCTTATTGACATCTGATACGCTTCGAGATTACGAATGGGTGCATTGTGTCACCTGGAGGGATAGTAAGATTTGGCGGTTGGCCAAGGAAAGCTTATCTTATTTGGGTATGTAGGGACATATGCTATTACCACATATCTAGTGTACATTCCCACTTTGCTAGCACACGCAACAATATTTAAAAGCAGATTTTTTTTTGCATTTTCAGGTGAAGCAATTGTGCGATTCGTATCGCAAAAAGATAATGTATCGTCATTACCTTTGTTGCATCTAGATGCATTTGTACTTGCCAGTTCATTAATTGAATGAAAAGGCAAACACCAGGATAACACACCTGATACGATGCTGTCCCATTATGATTTGGACATCTGTGCAGCTAATTCGGCGTAATGCAGATATTGTCAGACAGTATACGCAATGTAGTTAAGGATGATAGATCCACTGCTTGACATATTCAATGAAAGGGCAGTCAATGGGACGTGTTTAAGGACAAAAATACTTAAGTGGAGTGCAAGGAGCAAGACAAGCTGCTGTAATTACTTATTGCGGCATATGACTGCATTAAGTTTTATTCCGTCTTATCATACTGTTCATTCTTTGTTATTTGTATAGCAAATAGCATTTTATGTAAAGCTATAGTTGTGCTTGTCGTAGTTGTTGAGTAGATTTAAAAATACTGATATTTTATTTTGCTCGTAAAAGCAACATATACACATGATTGCATTTTGGTTAATGTGACAACGACCCGGACCTTGCAAAATAAACACTATATCATATGACTTGTGTACAAATAGCCAGTAGGTATGGATGGCCCATATTAGTATTTATGACCTCTGCCCGTTAGCTAGGCTCGCCCACAAAGACCAGTCAAATGCTTCTTTCACGAGTATGACATCATGAGTTGTAGCTACTCTTTTGTTAATCCATATTACATCCGGCCGCCAGGTAGTCCATTATCGTATACTTGACTCCACTGCTGCATTTAGCGGAATAACCGATGGAACTTCTTTCCGATAGAAACAATCAGAATGAGATAGTAAGTTGCATGTAAGTGAGTCGTTTTGTTGTTTAAATGTCTATCCATCAGTATGCAGTACACATGTGTTAAAGAGTAAACGTAATCCAAGCAATCTTCGACACAAAAATGTGATATCAAATGCAACATAAACATTCGTGTTAAGAAGACAAAGCTCTGCGTGGTTCTGTGTTATTGATCCACAAATATAACATTAAAGGCGGATTAGGTACAGTGATACTGATAACATTGCCTTGCTATGAACAAAATCATATTGGTAATGGATTGATTGTGGGCGTTCAAAAGGAAAGAATAGTTAGCGATCAATCCACACCATGAATCATTCCGCACCAGGAAAATATCGAAAGGAAAGGATAAGACGTGGTATATCCCATCCATAAGTCTTATAATTCAAAGCATCAACGGTATTTGCAGTGAGGAATTAATCAACCTCTCGCGCTCTGTAACTAAGGGGACTTAAATGTCATTTATTCACAGCGGAAAGCATTTGTCACTCTACACCGGCTTCTAGTGCAGTATTTATGGCAGTGATTTGTTTAACGACCGAGTTAACAGCGTGCATTACTTCAGGGATATGAATATCAATAATATTGCAAATATTGACCAACTGACTAATTCGATTATGATTTTACTAATCATTCAAAATCATAGTAACGAAAGTAACGTCATGGCATATTTGCTTATGAGTTATCCAATCTAAATCCGTCACAACACTTTGCGTTAGTTAGAAGTTGCCAGTATTGACGTCAATATAAAAAAGGAGACACATTTATATGGGAAGAAGCTATGTTTTTTTGCAGAGAAGTTTATTTTGCCGTTGTCCGCATTTCAATTGACACTGAGCATACTTAACAATAATTATGTTGTAGCTGGTTTAGGCCGGAAACAAATGCTTAACAACAGCATTCATCACATGCCTTATAGAAGTATTTGCATATGGCTGCTTTGCTTGCGGTGTTATATATTGTATGAGAAGTTACTAATAGGAGATATAAAGCTGGGATATCATATTTCATAGAGTACAGCGTTCGTCATATAATAAGGAGGCTGTGACGTGACATTGCTTGCCAGATAATACCAAGTTAATCGACGGTAGTATTTAATATATCAGCTGAATTTAGTGTACAGTGATATAATCGACAACATAAACACAATCCTCTTCTTACACACCACTGTAGCATTGGATATTCTATGCGCATGATTATTATGTCATATCATGTTGTAACATAATTGAACCTCAGTAGGCCACTGTGTGGAGGAATAATCAGTTGATTTTTTATTTAACTAATCGGTTCTTTAAAGCTTTTATTGTGATATTTATGGTACAACCGACAATGTTATTGTTCACACAAATTAGTGCCTGTGTTATGCGTATACGATTTAGAATTTAAGGGCATTACCAATGTGTATTAAATTTCTTCATTATAGGTGATCAGTGGTCCTGGGCGGTAGAATCAATCAAAGCCCTCAAAAGCCCCAACGTCGATTCATGGTCGACCTCTTTTACCAACGGACTCACTACCTAGTCAACATCTGAGTTGATTCTCAACGGAGTTGTTGAAAGGTGATATTTCAACCAATATGATTGATAGCATATTAGGCCGTATATCAAATGGGGAAGTGAAATAATACAGCATTTGCGTCGACAAGTGCCATGGGTTTGCTCAATGGCAGTGGCAGAGTTAACGCCCACATCAAGTATCGGACTATTGTCAGAGTGCGTTTTACACCATATCAAGCAAAAGACGGATCTCCCAGCTTGCCTTTGATCCTATCATCGATCATATAACGTCCCCCCCCCCAGTAGCCGTTTGGCAGGACAAACGCCTTGTGATATCGAGCTTTATCCTAGACGTTAGTGATGTGATTTGCACTGGTTCCTTATTATTGGAATTGGTTATAAACGTCAGGTATACAGCGCTGGTGACCACAACATCAACTAAATATGGATTCACTGCAGACAACAACATAAACTTCGTCTTCCTTACCCCCAGAACAAAGACATTTTTAACATCTAGGCTGTACTTAGAGGAGGAGCCCTACATCTCGGTGTGATACATGAAGGGACTTTATTTCGTTGGTAAGAAGCATCTATACAGCGCCCATGGAAGGCTTCGTTGTTGTTCTATATTGTGGCATTTACATATTGAATAGAAAATATGCGAGGCGACGAAATGATAGTTCATATTGAATTAGTTACGAAATTTAAGAAAATTAAGATCCTGTAGTAGCCGTTTGCTATAACAGTTGAATATCAGATGCCAGCGGCAATGCTACGGTGTTCTCTGGACGGTTGCTTTCGGAAGCAAACAGCGATGAATATGTCATGATATCGTATAATAATGGGAACAAACCAACAGTTAAACACATCATATGTAGACCTAGTGGATTAATTCATAAATCTACCATAATGTGGAGCATTCCCGATCATAGAATAATCATCGCAGAATTTGCCGTACAATTATTCAAAATGCAGTCAATGCATGACTAATTTTTCAAGGAATTTCATACACTTTCTGTCATTTGTTTACTCTATTCAAATAAATAAATTCTCCGGTAATTATCCAGTTAGGAACGATATCTTGTAATGAAATTATTCATACAATAAATTCACTGTTCTTGTTTAACGAAACTTGGTGACTGATAAGATAAAAGTAGTCCTTGAATACGAGCGTTTACGCAATTGTATATGTTAAGCGCTATCGTATATCACGACGTATATCAGCAGGTCGTTTTCTGTGAGACAGTCAAGTACACATCTGTTA
This sequence comes from Urechis unicinctus, assembly GCA_034190875.2. Classification (NCBI taxonomy): domain Eukaryota; kingdom Metazoa; phylum Annelida; class Polychaeta; order Xenopneusta; family Urechidae; genus Urechis; species Urechis unicinctus. The sequence goes on along the minus strand of CM067353.1, from coordinate 73,712,656 downwards.
TGCATCAGTCACTCTTCATACCCTACGCAAAAGCAATGTTTCCAGACATATAGGTACTGAAGAAATAGTACGCATCATGTTTAGTACGATATGAAAAATGTACCAACCATCAAGTTTAGGTATAATGTGATGTCATTTGTACAAACGTAATATATACCAGGATCGATTTCGAGTTCCATATTATCTCTGCATTGAATTGGCATGATACACGGAGAATACATGTTGACGAATTGTTGCTTTGCTGCAGACAACAACTAAATCTTATAACGAACAAGCGTTATGTGCTCTTGTCATGCAGGGTGAACATACTGGTATTAAAAATTCGAAACGCTAGTATGGCCGAATTCTATGGCACTTCAGTAACACGGAAGATTGCATGCAGTTTTCGTCAATCTGTTTTACATGCAATCATATCATGAAATTAAACCAAACATTATGAGTTTCTCTAATCCGACCACGCCTATATCATGCTTATTTAATCTGTCTCAGGACAATTATCATTTATATTAATTTTGAAATAGGTCGCTTAGAAAAAGCAAGCAAAATTAACCACATTGATGGCTGCTAATCGTCTACACATATATGGCAGCCAAAGCTCGCTTAAAAAACGTTAAATCGAGCAATTGTTTAGGTATCATTGTAGTATGTGAAATACCCCAGGAAATCGGCATGTGATAGGATATTTCATGCTTTAGTGACACTATAAATCTGAACTATCTATTATCGTATCAAAGTTCGGATGTTGCCATAAATAAGGTCAATTAACCTGACAGAAAAACTTTTCGAAAAATACGAAAGCAACTATACTGACTGTTTTACTCACTAGGCACAACATTTACGGGAGTGTGATTATGTTTGCTCCTAATTATTGACACCAGTCAGGTTATCTATTACAGAATTGCTGTTTTTAAAAGAGCGATCCATTTATGAGTTTTTGGTGGGTTTTGAGATGAGTTGTGTGTGCAGAAAAGTAACCAGTATCAGTAAGATAAAGTATTTCACTCATTAACCCGAGAACTAAAAGGGCGATAATAGCTTAGTTTTTCACTTAATGGCAAAGTAGTGTGTAGATAAATTTCTCTTGACAGTCGTATTTAAACGTTAATGAGATTCACTGGTTAATCACATCGTTGTGATCCAGCGCTCTCTATGAGGCAAAAAATCCCTTTTCAGTCATTCGATTCTTCCCACCTGCTATAAACATCATCAACGTATCTTAGCCAAGAGCAACAAATCCACAAAAGAACCGCACGACTGGCAAACCTACGCGATTGTACCCTTGGAGATGCATTGGTCAAAACGATCTAATTTCAAACTAATGCCTTGAATACTAGTTATCACATATTCCTCAGAATGTCGACCTATAGCAAAAAATGTCCATGTATCAAAGCCTGCAAAGTGCAGATAGTGCAAGACAGCAATCGCTATGCAGCTTAGGTTGGTGAATCCAAGTTTACTCTATGAAGGATTCAAACATAATTTCGACACCATGTATGTAGTTATTGACCTTATCACTGGAGATGTCTTTGTACCAGTGAGATGAAAAGAAATGTTATTGATGGATTATCAAAAAGCTTTTCAACAATTGTACGGGGAAGATTGCTAATAATTATCTGGAAAATATTCCAAATTCTTTTTGATTGATGGATATATCCGTGTGTCGCGTGATATCACCAGACATGTGACACTTCTGATGCAGTTTACGATACATTTATTCAATGACAGTCATCATATTATCGACGTTATCGCGGTCTTTGAGTTATCTTAGTCCACCTCACAGTCAATTGAGAGATTGGCTGTGTGAAAAAAGAGCACGCTTGACGTTACTATTGCAGACCTAGCTCGATAGGTAGTATATTAGTTGGTTCACATGATTATCCTACAGCCTGTAGTCATATTCATTTGATCGTGGGTAAGATTGCTATGTTTCAACCATCAAACTCACGTGCAGTACGGACGGATATCTACTGCAGACATAACTAGAGCCCTTCAAGGTCAACTCGGGGGTGGCAGCATCAAGTAACACCGGTCAGCACTAACTGATTTGGACATCAACATCCACTGTCTGAAGTGTACTACTTGACATGGCGATAAATAACCCATCGGCGAATATGGTTGAAAAGAAATATGATATTATTATAATATAATATGACATGTTTCACTTCATTGCACGCAAATAGCTAAGGTCCATCTATATAATAACTGATTTGGACGACTGATTAGAAGTTCATTAGGTATATGAATTATGATTGTTGATAATGCTATTAATCTACATTCACAAAACATAGATTATATAGCTTGGACTACAAACTATTTGTCAACGGATGTCGAACAAAATAATACTTTGATAAAAAACGATTGGAACTGTAACTTTGCATAAATACTCTGATGACCGGTATGTTTCGCGCAGAACCGGTTTTCACACCTTACAATCCGTAATATGCCATATATGTAACCTATGCAAATATAATTTGTCAGTATCGAAGATACAGAAATAATATCTCAGTCACTGAAGCAGTCAAATATCATCGAATTCGGGATGTGTTTGAGTGATGTTTATTCAATCTGTGTATTGTCTATCAGATTATACATGACACTTCATTGAAGGCAGAACATAGATATTAAAGCATGGCATTGCCCCTGTTGGGCGCATATATTGCATATAATGTTCATAATTATCTATTTGTTTCTTTGCTCCTGTTTTCAGTTGGAAAAGAGCATTCTATGGAATCAGGGTTATAGGTATGTAGTATCTGGTTGTGAAATAACGATTTGTAAGCCTATGTAATTCATGATGCCGCAAGTCTATTTGTTTTGTTTACGGAATTGTTTTGCTGACTTTGTGAGTCAGTTATGGCAATTTGAGACAATGTCGTGTACGAACACATAAAATAGCAGTTATTGCGAACAGAATAAGTAACTTATGGTCGAGTTGACATGTAAATCTCAATAATTCCATTTAACCAACGAGCCGTATAATATAATCTCCCTCCCGGCATGAGATGCTATCAACCCAGTGTATATTGGTTGAGATATTGCCTTTCCCCGTTGAGAATCATAATTACCCTCAGGTGCTGACAAGGTAGTGAGTCCGTTGGTTATAGAGGTTGACCATGAATCACTGCTGGGGCTTTTGAGGTCTTCGATAGATCATACAGCCGAAGACCACTGATCACAAGGGACTGATACGGGAGAGATTTAATGTCCACACCAGTGACTCAACCACTTCCTCATAACTGTTGATCCATTGCGGCAAGCACACATGTTTGTATGCAGTGGAAATGACCAAGCACAACACAATGCCAGTAGGGCAATCCAAACACCATCTGTTACGTGTTATTTTTACGCTACCAATGTTGGTAGGATACGAACATTATTAACGTAGAAGAGTTGACCTCTTAATCAGATGAAATGTCAATGTACAATATTGCCAACCAAATAATGAATGATAGGAAAATTAATTACAGCCACATTAAGTTAACCAGCATTCAAATGGCAGGTTAAGATATGATGATAAATTTATAGCAGGTGGAAAGAATCGAATGACTGACAAGGGAATGTTTGCCTCATAGAGAGCGCAGCACGACGAGTTAATCAACAAGTGAATCGCATTTACGTTTAAAAAATGCGAAATTCGCCTCATCTGCTGAAAGTATTACTTATAGCAAATTGTTTGTGCGTTTAAGTATTTTCACAATAAGTTTTTCAAAGGATAATGCAACAAAGAAATTTTTGTTACGAAATACATATCCTTCTGTTGTTATCATTTTGTTCGAACACATGTGATAAATGGTCAATATTCGTTATGCATGTGAATACTAAGCAAATATCGCCATTTTTCAGTCTCGGGTTAAGGAGCGAAATACTTTGTGTTACTGATACTACTTGCTGTTCCACACAACAAACAGGTCTCCAAATCCGTCATAAACTCTTAGTGAACCGGTAGAAAGTGTTATGGATTTAGGTCATGATGCGGCACTTTTCCGATGAATAATTCTTGTCACAGTGAGAAGAGGTTGTGTAATCCATGAACGTGATACCAAATGCATGTCGATGATATCTTAATTGTGCGGAACGTAGATACAACACGTTACGCGCTTCCCTTAACCATCATTCGGAACCCTTGTATGACAATGGCATGTATATAAGAATGGCGTCAGTGATATAGCCAAAACCATTATCATTTGCTTCTTCTCATAGCCAAATACTGTAATATTTGTAGATCACAAAAAATATTTTGATAGACATTTAGGTAAGCCAAGATTTTCATCATGCGTGCAATTGCTCTGGTTTGATTTGGTCTTTGATACTTATGTATGCATGCTTCTGCATGAATCTCAAACTCTAGCTTAAGCGTTATGTGCAAAATCGAACATCTTGCATAATAGGTGAACCCTTCTGGACGATGAGTTCGAACAAATTGATCAGTTGGCCAATATTTGTTATGCATTTGTTGGCATTGGCCCTCATTCTCACAGACGTAATGCACGCTGTTATTTCGGTACACAAACCACGATTCAAAGATTACAGCTACCATAGATGCTGCGCTAGTAGGTGGTGTGGAGTGACGAATTTCTTCCTCCGGGAACTCATCACATTAATGGCCCCTTATCGAGAGGTTGTGTAATCCATTACCTCACTCCAAATGCCGTCGATGATTTATGGATGCCATTTGCCCCGCTAAAACCTTTCCTTTTCAGGTGTTATTGGTGCCGAATGAGTCTTTCCTGTCGAATGCCTTGTGTTAAAACATATGCAGTGAAAACTTCCCTATAAACATCATTCACAACCCTTGTAACTGACTATGATAACATATGTATGCAGACATGGCGATGTAACTTAAACAGCATCGTTTTACCTATCATAGCTATTATGTAATATTTGTAGATCACATAAACACAGAAACACACACATGTAGGCCAAGATAAAAGCGTACTTAAATCTATCCCCGTCGCACGTACGCAGCGTTTGGCAAACAACAAAACCGTACTAATGATGCAAGAATAACTCATCATGTAGCTGTATATGGGAAACAACTACCATCGGTCTTTTAATTAACAGATTAAGGACGCCTTAATTTAGATAATGAATTCATTTAATTAAGCGTGGGTCTTGGCATTGTATTGAATACCCGATCCGTAGTTTATCGGAGGATTAGTGTGACTAACGCTAGCTGGTTTGTTTATCCGGTAATGCAGTATAGTGCATGCATTGACTTGTCATGTTGCCCGTGAATCACAGATATGGCTTGCTATTGAGATCTTTGATACAACACAAAACCAATCACCGCTGATCAAATGGATGTACACAAAAAAGATTGAGTACCCACTTACAATGACTAAACCACAATCTCACAGTAAACATATATGGTAAATGCAACATGTACATTATTTTGTCATCAATTCAAGTCAAAGTCGAAGTCGACTTACTGCATGAAACTAGAGCATTATAACACATGAATAATAGCAATGGTTGGTCGGAATCTCGATAAGATAGCTAGTGTTACATTGCGCATCGTGCTCGTAGGTGAATGTGCGCTAAAACAATCGATTTTAAAGTCATTACCGCTGTTCTCACTTCACAATAAAACCTAGGTAAGAAAAAAACGATATATTCGCGATGCAATATATCCTCCCAAATATCTGCTTTCACTTCAAAAGTTTTGCCAATATCATGGTGATGTCCAATTAATTGGCTAATTGTGAGCTCCCAAGCATCTTGTATCAGTCTATAACATCATGCCATAATCTCATAATTTCTTTCAAATTATTATTTATGGATTCACTTTTTTTATGAATTCTACGCTGTTTTGAAGGGTAACTGAATTGTTTAAATTGATTAGCATTTTGCTTTGTTTGTCAAGCCATTATTTAGCCGAGTGTTTGAATCCTTTTGGCGTTTTGACTAGAAATACCGTTGTGTATTATTTAACTGACTACTATATTTTGGCGAAGTTTATTCTATGTGTAAGCGAAGTCGTCTACTGCGAGGCTAGCAATCATATGTTATAGCAACAATGCCACATCAAGCTTCAATCATGCTTTGATGTACTCCTCGACCAAACATGCGATGATATACATCTTCATGTACACTAATAGATGTTAAATGAAGCCAATTGTAAGAGCGCTAATTGCTGTGTTGCCTATGGTGGTGAACGGAGGACGCAATAATGTAAAAATTATTGTTGCCGTATTTGTGAACCCCTCGTGAGATAGGGGTTTAGCCAATGGAGTGGGTGCTCAATCTCGACTGTATCCGTCCCCTGTGATCAGCGTTCTTTGGTTTTGTGCTCAATCAAAGATCTCAACAACATGCCCTAGCACTGATACATGGGTGATCTTTTTTACCATTGGACTCACTTTCTTATCATGACCTAAGGTGAATGGAAGTTCTCTGTGAGGATGTTGAAAAAGCTTTATACATCAGTAGATATTTTAATATCATACAGCGTATGTAGCTATCATAGACAACGTTTTGTATGGTCGGTCACATGAATGAGCGTGGTTGATGAAATCACGTGTTCAACAGAAACGAACGACGTGTTTAAGATAAACCAAGCAAAATATGCAAAAGAAAATGTTTTTCGCCAGTTGCAAATCTGCATCTTATGTGGCAAAGACCGTATGTATGACATCTAACAAAACACAAAAATATATTTGGCAATTGAATTACAGCTGTGCACTCAATCTCCAATCGCTTAAAAAACGGTTCGCAAGATAACATCTTTATTAGTCTGTTAGCTGTTATATTGATCACCTGTGATGTCAATACAGTTAACGCGCTGAAACCTGGGAGGATGCGCTTACATTCATTCTGCTTACATTCATAATTGTTTCATCACATGTCACGAGGTAACTAGTCTTGAGCATGTATGCCATGAGAACAGGTGGATGCTATCATTCATAATTGTCGCATCACATGAAACCGCATATATAGAAAGAGTTTATCTATGGCCTGAGAACAGGTAGATATTAGTGAACGTGGCATATTAGACATTGCATGCAAACAATGTTTTGAATTTTGCTATTCGTGAAATGTGAATGAGTTAGCGAAAACAGTAAAGAGAGTTGAGATAACTTAGCAGTAGATGGGATATTGTCCTTATGCGCAACTATGCACTGCCTCGCGCATGCTGAAGTATTGCAGGCTACAATTATGCTCAAATTCTGATTCACTAACGGTTTCTTGTTATTTGAAAACAAAAATCGATTCTTGAATTTATCTTGTTAATGGTGCGAAAGGCGATCAATGTGTTATTTATTACAATAACTATCTCATGCTGACATTGCACAACTATAAATGTACATGTGCTTGTCAATAATGTAATAAGTATATATTCAATCGCTGTTGCATATATCATGCTATTAGACACTGTACCAATTCTATATCAGAACAATTGAACTGGCATATTCTTCTAATCCGTTCGTATTTATACGGATGGTAATTTAATTGTACTACCAGATCTGTCTTTGCTAAATATACTTGTGATACGTAAATTGGCAAATAAAATACAGACGCCAATATCATGTTTCATCCCTTATTCATTCTGTGATATTACCAGTGGGTACACCCTTTGTATTTACCTTCGATGAAAGGTAGCTCCCAAATGGGGAAGTGGTAGACATATTTCAGTGATGCTATAGCTGTTAGACGTCCGTCTCTATAATGATTGCATCTAATAACATATATATATATTCAGTCCAAGTTATATAGGTCGTATTTCCAACAATACTCAACCCTCGCTGGAAATAAGTAAGATTGGGCAGATATATATATCCATATATATATAACATGCAATATATCGCTGGATATATATATATGCGCAGATATTATTCGATCATGATATATTCATAGGACCACAGAATATACGTATAATAATTTTTATCAAAGTGTGAGAATTGTGATTTAGTCATGATTACTTCATAGGGGACCACATAGTTGACGCTTCCTTAATGGTGCCCAGCAGTCAATCCATGCAGTAATAATTGTGATATTTTCAATTGCATTTGCTCAGCCAAGCTAATGTATAATGATCAATTATGAGATCCTCTAAACATTGTGAAATCTATTGATAATATGGTGTGAAAAGGAGTGATATATAATGTATGGCCTTAGAATCACACCTTGATTGATTGGGCAAGACTATCCCTCAGCCAGAATGCGATATGGGAAAAGATATCCTCGGGAATGCATGGCATCTACATATGATGTATGAACCACGTAAAAGTTGTAATGTAGAGAAATCTCCCTTGCATTGGATACTTCATGGCTTTGCTGTTTACATCGTTCTTATGGAGCGACCCGATAATTCACCCGTTGTCAGTGATGGATAACAGTCAGAGCCACGTTGTTTCAGGCCCTTTGTAAACACTATGTTCGGGGTAAATTGGATCTATGGAATGTGTTTTGCAATGTATCATGGACCGAAATACTTCAGAGGGGTCCACTTAGCTTACGCTTCCTTTGTGAAAGAATTCATATACTCTGCAGAAAGCCCATGTCCACTTTTCCTTGTATACTTTCGTCATCAATGATGCCGGACAGTCAATCTATGAACTGATAAGAGTGATATTTGCAACTTCATTGTCTTAGCCCAGCTAATGCGAATGATCAACTGTGAGATATTTTAACCATATTGTGAAACATATTGAGATTATGGTGTGAAAAGGAGTGATATATAAAGCAAAGCCTTGCAATCAAACCTTGATGTGATGAATTAAGCACTTATCAGTTGTATTGTAGAGAAACATCCCTCAGATTGGATACTTTAAGGCTTCACTGCTTACGCCATTCAGAAGGAGCGACCCTATAAAGCACTCCGTGTCAATGATGGATAACAGCCCAAACCACGTTATTTCAAGCCCTTTGTAAGCACTATGTACGGGGTGAATTGGATATGTGTCTTCAACTTTTTCACCCACGATCGCTACAATGTTAGCTGATCACCAGCCTTAAACCACTTTCTGGGCGAATAAATGAAACCGTGAGCAACCATATCAGTGGCAATTATCACCACATATCATTTAAGCAATTTCCCTTTTCATCAAAGCAATGGTTGCCATTTGTTATGTAATGTTGTTTTAAATGCGAAATGATATTGGGTTACGGTCATTTGCTTTTGGCACGAGGAAAACATGTTAATAGTAATGTTACCCATATGTGAGCGCGTGTAAGGAATAATTTTTATATGCTCCATGAAGTGAGAAGAGAAACATAGAGACAGAAGAGCAAGAGGTGACATAGAGACAGAAAGAGAGGCGTTGGATACAAAGCTTTACACGGTAAACATTCAATACGAGGCATGCGTTTGTATCTATGATTAATGTTTGCGTTGCAATTGTTCCCGTTTTGCCTCTATTGTTCACTCGTCATGTGAGTAGGTTATCAATCTTCTCATTGCCCTTCCCCTGTGATCAGCGGTCTTTGATAATGTGTTTAATCAAATATCTCTATAACAAGACTAATGCTAAGAGACTCGTTTCCATGTCAAAACCAGCTGAGATTAATAGTTCTCAATGGGAGCTTTGAAATGGGAGATCTCAGCTAGTAGGTGATTATCTTGAAGAGTATTGTGTGGCTACGGTGATCAAAGTAAAACGGATTATTTATTATATAACACGCATGTCTCATTTTGTTCTCTCAGTATTTCCCTTTGATAACTATGGCAAAATTATACTCCAACAAATATGTCCACCTGCTGCTATATCGCCTTTCAGCATCCCACTGAGAACGGTTTGGAAAAGATAAAAAATGTCTGTTGGTAATTTTAATGAATTATGAATCTATGCAATAACAAACTTCATAAAAATGCTGATCGAAGTATCAGGACATAGTTAAGCTAAATACCCGTTCAATCAGGACATAGTTAAGCTAAATACCCGTTCAAACAAACGGATGTTTGACCAAGTAGCAATGAGGGTAGACAAAATGCAACAAACACTGGCCACTTGCTTTGGTTATTTTTATTACTGCAAAATTTTAATCTGCTTCACAACTATTGTCACCGTTTAAATATAAACACCGCATGGACAATGCTTTGATTAAGAGTGTCACAATCACTTTCTTTCGCATACAGATATAGCATAAATCAACTTGTTGTTGCACACCTTTGAGGTATGAATCCATTTAATTTTGTCATCTTCATGTACATGCTAAACTCTGGAGAAAACAGGTAATTTATTGTCAATTATCCATCCTCGAAACATTTGATACATTTCCCATTTGCATTGTACGTAGAGCTGGAATGTAACTAGCTGTAGATCATGTTATGGCATAAGTAAGAGGATACTTCCATGAAAAGGAAATCTCACACATTTGGAATACACTTTGCAGTTTTCTGTGATAATAAAACATTTAATGTTTTAGAAAATCCAGTATGCATCAATACCATCGATAGTAGTTATAGGCTTAAAAATGTTGACGCTGCTGGCATCATTTTTAACCCCACTGTAACTTTCAATGCTGCAAACATTACAGTGTAGTACACATCATCGGTTGGTTGCCGAGTGCGTTGGTCGGCAGCTTAGGCCATGCGTTGAAAGGCATACATTATGATCATTAAATATTACTAACCGTCGATTTGGCAGGTCATGGAACAGAAAGCGAAACAACGACGGTTGCCTTGACTCTCAATATTCCATATGATGGCACCGCGTTGCATCGGAGTACACTAATACATTGATTCCTGCAATATTTATTCAATGTAAAATGCAACACTTTCCGAGGAAAAAATCATGTGACCCTTCTCTCTTAACAATAAAGATACTCTATAACAATGAGTTTTCTAATCGCCGAAGGATGCCTCTTTGACTCCTTTTTATTTGGAATAATGCGAAATATGCTTTAAAAGTAGTTTTCATATTTCATTAGATGCTCTATCTCGGCTGTCGATTGCTGCAATGCCAATGCTATGCAATATAAATCATCTGAAAGTCGTTGCCTAATATGTTGTTCAATGAGTCTGATATGTTACTATGGCATCACCGCTTTAGAGATATTTTACAGTGAATTCAGGTGCACCATATAATTATACTTCTTGTCACTCCTCACTGCCAACCATGTAGGACGATTGTTGCAGTAAATTACACAAGATTCAAATAGCTTGAGCCCTGATGGGGAAATACATCTGGTGAGATTACATCTGGTATTTATGCAAACTTGAAAGAGCGCAAGTTCTATTTCAATATTACTCGATAATGCGTGATATAGATTTAAAAACACCTAGAAATATGTCAAATTCCTGATCACACAGTAGGAAAATGGCAATTAAAGAAGAAGTGTGTATAGATTGTGTCAATTAGTTGCTCGAGATTAATGTTCTAAATATGCAGTCAGATAAGAAAATCCGGCATTGCAACTGATCAGTTATTATCTTAAGAGTAATTTCGAAATAACATATCGTTCCCAGTTAGCAAGCATATTTATTCGAATAAAGGTGGTATGCAAATGATTATGCGGTGAAAAGTAATGTTATTGGTTGAGCATCAAAAAGCTTTCATTTACGCTTTTTGATAATTGTACGGAAGTATTCCAAATCATTTGTGATTTATGGATATATCCGTGTCCCGTGATATCACCAGACATGTGACACTACAAATGTAGTTTACCGTACATTTATCCAATGACTGTCATCAAATTATCGACGTTATCGCTGTCCTCAGGAGACAGCTGTTCACCTCTGTAATCTTGATCCACATCACAATCAATGGGATCTGAGAGATTATTGGCGTGAGAGAAAAAAAGAGCACGCTTGGCGTTGCTATTGAGTCTTGGTAGTGTAGAAATTATATTAGTTGGTTCACATTATTATCCAACAGCCTGTGATATTTATCTGTGCTTGCGCAAGATTGTTATATCCTACCATCAAACTCACGTACAGCACGGACAGATATCTGCAGCAGACATAACCAGGGTCCTTCAAGGTCAACTCGGGGGCGGCAAAATCAAGTAACAATGGTCAGCACTAACTAATTAGGACGTAAACATTCACTGTCTGAGGTTTTCCACTTGACATGGTCGTAAATAACCCATCGGTGAATATAGCTGAAGAGAATAATATAAAATATGACATGTTTTAATTAATTACACGCGATTCACAAATAGCTTAGGTCCTATTGGGGGAACATCTATATGATAACTGATTTGGACGACTGATTAGAAGCTATTTATGTATTTGATTGATAATTGTTGATAATTCTATTTATCTACATTAACAAAAACATAGAATATACAGCGTGGGGTACAAACTATTTGTCAACTGATGTCGATCAAAACAATACTTCAATAAAACATGATATAGACTGACATTTAGCATGAATACTCTAATGACTAGTACGTTTCGCGCAGAACCGGTTTTCACACCATACAATCCATAAAATGCCATGTATATATCTAATGTAAATATAATTTGTCAGTATCGAATATGCAGGAATAATATCTCAGTCACTCAAGCAGTCAAATATCATAGAATTCGGGATGTGTTTGAGTGATGTTTATTCAATCTGTGTTGTCCATTAGCTTATACATGAAACTTCATTGATGCCTGAACATAGATATTATAGCATGGCATTGCCCCTGTTGGGCGCATATATTGCATATAATGCTCCCAACTGTCTATTTGACATACCCAGTGATGAAGTCAATAACAACATACTATTGGTGTGGAGATTACGTTTGAAGCCTTCATAGAGCCAACGTTTACCGTGTTTGCCAAATCACGTTGTGCCCTATAAGTCGTTCTAAATTATATGCATCTAATATAACTAGAGCTTTACCGGCCTCGTGCATTGCAGGTATCATTTCATTTTGCACCATTCGTCGCGTAGCGTATGCATTATATTGTCGTATCATGGCCCAGTCCTTGTGGATTTATAGCATAAGGGGAGTACATTTTGTTTTTGCAAACGGTACACGTTACAGATTGCACTACCGACTGCTCCACTTGTATTTCAGCTATGACCTGCACTTTTTTCGAATCTTTGTTCCGATTAATAATTCAAATAGCAGCATCAGGAGTTTGACAAGTGTTGATGTTCTAAATTATGCACATTCCTATCTGTCTTATGCAGGCTTTGCTACACGGACATTTATTTCTGGGGGCGACATTCTGAGGAATATGTGATTACCAGTTTCCTAGGCATTATCGTGAAATTAGATCGTTTTGTCCAAAGCATCTCTAAGGGTACAATTGTGTAGGTCTGCCAGTCAAGCTAGGCCCATCTGTGGTATTGTTGTTGCTGGTTAATATAAGATATGTTGATACATTTATAGCAGGTGGGAAGAATCGTATGATTGAAAAGGAACTATTTTCTTCATAGTGAGGACTGTAGTACAACGAGTTGATTAACCAGTGAATCGCCTTTACGTTTAAATAAGACGGGTAAGAGAAAAACTTATCTATAGAATACCATGCCATTTAGTTTAAATTCAAAAGCCTTTAATTAACGGCGTGGATGCCAACCATCCAGCCAGTCATCATCGCGAAATCAATGGCGAAATTCGCCTCATCTGCTGAAAGTACGATTAATAGCAAGTCTTTTGTGCGTTTAAATATTATCGCAGTTTTTCAAAGACCAATGCAACAGTGTTTAATCTTTTATACGATAAATAAATATCCTTCTGTGGTTATCATTTTGTTGAAATGGTGTTCTTTCGCGAGGTGTGAATACTAAGCAAATATCGCCCTTTTAAGTCTCGGGTTAAAATTAATATAAATGATATTTTTCTAGAAACAGATTAAATAAGCATGATATAGGCGTGGTCGGATTAGAGAAAGATTTATAATGTTTGGTATAATTTCATGATATGATTGCATATGATTGACGAAAACTGCATGCAATCTGTCGTGTAACTGAAGTGCCACAGAAGTCGCCCATGCGAGCGTTTTGAATTCTAAATACCAGGATGTTCACCCATGGCAAGAACACAAAATGCTTGTTCTTCATAAGATTTAGTGCGATGTCTGCAGAAAAAGAACCATTCACCAACATGTACTCTCCGTGTAACATGCCGATTCAATGCAGAGGTCTTATGGAACTCGAAATCGATCCCGGTATGTATTACCTTTTTACAAATGACATCACAAGATACCTAAACTCGATGGTTGGTACATTTTTCCTATCGTACTAAACACAATGCGTACTATTTCTTCAGTACCTATAGCATATGTCTAGAAGCGTACGGTATGAAGAATGGCTGATGCATAACTTAACAGATGTGTACTTGACTGTCTCACAGAAAACGACCTGCTGATATACGTCGTGATATACGATAGCGCTTAACATACCAGTAAGTTAACGCTTTGATATAAGGTCTACTTTATCGTACTTGAACTATGCTATCGCACGGCGAAGCTGATCAGTCACCAAGTTTCGGTAAACGAGAAGAGAAGTATTTATTGTATGGATAATTGCATTACAACATATCGTTCCTAATTGGATAATTACCGGAGCATATATTTATTCAAATAGAGTAAGCAAATTACAGAAGGTGGAGAAAATGTATGAAATTCGTCGATTCATTAGTCATTCATTGACTACTTCTTTTATAATTGTATGGCAAGTGCTGCGAAGATTGTATGGTAGGTTCTGCCATGATTGCATGGCAAGTACTGCGATGATTGTATGGCAAGTACTGCGATGATTGTATGGCAGGTTCCGCCATGATTGTATGGCTGGTACTGCGATGGTGGTATGGCAGGAACTGCGTTGATTGTATGGCAGGTTTTACGATGCGATGATTGCATGGCAGGAACTGCGATGATTGTATGGCAGGTTCTGCCTTGATTGTATGGCTGGTACTGCGATGGTTGTATGGCAGTAACTGCGTTGATTGTATGGCAGGTTTTGCGATGATTGTATGGCAGGAACTACGATGATTGTATGGCAGGTACTGCAATGATTGTATGGCAGCAACTGCGATGATTGTATGGCAGGTTCTGCGATGATTGTATGACAGGAACTGCGATGATTGTATGGCAAGTACTGCGATGATTGTATGGCAGGTTATGCCATGATTGTATGGCAGGTACTGCGATGATTGTACGGCAGGAACTGCGTTGATTGAATGGCAGGTTCTGCGATGATTGTATGGCAGGAACTGCGATGATTTTATGGCAGGAACTGCAATGGTTGTATGGCGAGTACTGCGATGATTGTATGACAGGTACTGTGATGATTGTATGGCATGTACGGCGATGATTGTATGGCAGGTACTGCGATAATTGTATAGCAGGTACTGTTCCACATTATGCTTGATTTATGAATAAATCATTTAGGTCTATATATGAAGTGTTTTACTATAGGTTTGTTATTCAACTTTCGTAACTTATTCAGTAGGAACTATTGTTTCGTCGCAAACATATTTTCTATTCATTCTGCTGATAGTACAAAATATTGCTCTCAAAGTGCATAGTTTATAATTAGGGTATCATCTATTGTATTTTAAGTGGTCAAACCTATAAACCGGAGTTGACAAGATAACAAGGTTTTAGCACTTACTTAAGCAAATTACACACTAAGGCTGCTATATACACATAAGTAGTTCGCACAGCATCCGCCTAACTCAACGGCTCTCTAATAGAATTAAGTGTGCAATTTTACCGAACAACGCTTTGTCACCCATTCTGCAAGCCTTTCTCTGTTGTACACAGGGCTATGTGGTTAGCTGGTGAGTCTTATAAGGCCATGTAGGACTATGTCGTTTACTAACGCTTAAAATAACAGTTAATACGAACTGAATAAGTCAATTATTTTAGAGCATATAAATCTCAAATTCATGTCGACGCAAAAGCAGAATTATTTCATCTCCCTGTTGGATATACAGCCGATGGTTGAAACATCACCTTTCAACACACCCGTGGATAATCAACTCAGATGTTGACTAGATACTTAGTCTGCTGGTTATAAAGGTCAACCATGAATCGTCGCGGGGGTCTTTGATTGATCCTACAGTCAAAGACAAATGATCACTGGGGACCTATAATGGAGAGATTTAATACCCGCCTCGACGTAGTAGCTACTTCTGAATAATTGCGGCAAGCACATTGGTAATGCCATTAAATTCTAAATCGTATACGCACTAGTTTGTATAAACAATAACATAGTCGGTTGTACTACAAATATCACAATAAAGGCTTTGAAGTGACGATTAATTAAATCAAACTGACCATTCCTTCGTACAGAGGCCTACCGAGGTTGATAAGTGATTTTCATTTGTCCTATCTTCTGATTAGACATTACATTAACTCTCTGCTCATATTTGTTCTGGTTATTGCTTGTTTGTTCATATTTCTACATTTACCACAAACTCCAGCTAAAAAGATCGATATTCGACACATGACGAAATGATGCCGCATATTTTTTACTGTTCTATTAATGTAAGGTAATTCGCGACACAAATGAAAATCTCACTGACAGGGTTCCTTGAATGTGTAAAATATTCAAACCATGACCACAATATTTAATATATTTCATGTGGGTTACAGATATCCTTAAGTCTCCAGTCGGTTTCCCAAGTAATGCGAAATTTCTCATAACGCAGTAAATATGTAACACAGCACCCTGAAATCCCAAACCATCCTTGTTGGTTTTGATCATATGAATGATAGATAGCACATTGCAATACCATTACGATAGAACGACGTGCTGTCTGGGTAAAGGAATCTCAAGGAGCAGATGCCGTAACTCAAAGCATTATCAGCAACAAATCAATGACTTCATCCATAGATAAACTCCAATTATGATACAACCTGATACGATATATTTATCAGGCGCATAGAATATCCAATGCTAGAGTGGTGGGTGAGAGGAGGAATGTCATGGATTCTATGAGTTGTGTCTATGTTGTCGATTGTATCACAGAAAATCCTTGGCACCAAATGCAGCTGATATATCAAACACTACTGTCGATTAATTTGGTAACATCCTATAAGCAACGTCACACAGCTTCCTTGTTCATATGACGAACGCGGTACTTTATGATATATGATGTCCCCCCAGCTTTATATCTCATACAATATATAACGCCACAAGCATTACAGCCACATGCAAAGTCGAAATACTTCTATAAGGCATGTGATGAATGCTGTCGTTAAACATTAGTCTCCGACCTAAACTTCATCATTATTGTTAAGTATGCTCCGTGCAAATTGTAATGCGGACAACGGCAAAATAAACTTTTCTGTTGGAAAATATAGCTTTTCAATATTGACGTTACCTAACGTGACGGATTGTGACTAGATGCCTCATGAACATATCTGCCATTACGACACAATCCTTCGAATGATTAGTGAAATCATAATCGAATTGATCAGTTGGTTGATATTTGCAATATTATAGCAATCCTTATTCCTGACGTAATGCATGCTGTTATCTTGGTCCTTACACAAATCACTATTCGCGGCTGGCATAAATACTGCACTAGAAGGCGGTGTAGGGTGAAGAACGCAGTGAATATCTCATTTATGACCCCTTGGTTGCAGAGGTTGAGTAATCCATCACCTCACTGCAAACACCGTATATGCTTTGAATTAGAAGATTTATGGATGCGAATTACCACGTCAAATCCTTTGCTTTCAATTGTTTATTGGTGCGGAATGATACATGATATTGATTGGTCTTTCCTTTCGAACGGCCACATCAATCCAATACCAATATGTTATGTTAATAACAAGGCAATGTTATCAGTATCACTGTACCTAATCCGCCTTTAATGTTATATTTGTGGATCACAGAACAGCGCAGCGTTTTGTGTTCTCAACACGAGAGTTATGATTCAATATCTACACTCACATATAAGCCACGAAATAACCGTACTTTAAACAAACACCCGTCGCCCGCTGTAACGTTTTGCAAATAACAAAACTAATCCTAAAGCTATATAGCACACGCAACTACCACTGGTCCTTCAATGAGAGCGGTTTAATTTGGATAATGGATTCATTAAATCTAGCGTGCGCCTTTCATCAAATGTGAGCTTTCTGTGGCTTGTGTGTTTCTGATTCGTGTACTTCTCTGTAAGCAAGTTGTGTGACTAACACTAGTTGGTTTGGTTTTTGTAATGGGTGAATACAGTATGTGACAAATACTGATGTTAGTTATAGTGACCCATGCCTATCAAATGCTGAACTCAACAATACCCTCTTTATTCATATATGAATAGTTTCGAGACCATTAAGTTCGAATTAAACTGTCGGATTTCTGTTGAAAACACTTCTATAATGGAGTATTCTTAGCTGCAAGCATGCAGTAACCGACTGTAATAGCAAAAGTACCACACCAATTAGTTCTCTTGGCTCATTTCAGTATCAAGAACACAGAGTCCTTTTTCCCCGATAAGAGATTTCTGCAGCAAAGCAGATATTCTTCAACATGTGCATCGCGTGTGACATACAATGTAGACGCAATGCGGAACTCAGAATTGTTCCCGATAAGTAATATTTAAAAAGAAATGACATAATATGGCACTTAATGTTTAAAAAATGACGTTGGGTAAATTTGTCTTATCTAACAGCATATTATTTTCTACCGAACCGTACAGTGATATTGCACTCAACTGTCATACAGAAAAGGGCCTGCTGATAGTCGCCATAATATACGATATGTTTTTATCAGGCCTAATGTGTAACACAACGCACATACCAGAGCATACATGCTTGAATAAGACCGTTATGATCCAACCATCAAGCACACATGCAGGATTTTATGTAGAAGTCATTATGGGAAACACTCAGCATTATAGGAAAAAATATGCAGCAAAAATAAGCTGTACCCTTCAATGTCAGCTTAGGGGAGGCAGCATCATGTAATATTTGTCCGCAATCACAAGGTATGTCGACAACATCGTCTGTCTTAGGACTGCATCTTGACATGGTGATCAAGTAGTTACGCCGGTACATGGTTTCAGGATGCGATGGTTGAGTTTCTCAGCCAAAAAGCGCAACAAACGTATTTGTCCAGCCCTGCACGATTGATGCTTTTTTCGCAGTGAGTGGGGATGAACAAATTTCTATAAATATTGTCCACAGTAAATCGATATTTTGTTCGTGCGGTTGTCGACAGCGCGGTATACTTGGTGCTTTAGCGCAACTCAAATACGACGGAACCAGTGCAAATCACTTCATATCTTTGGTAGATTATTGTTGATAAACCTCAAATATGTAGTGCTGGATACAATGTTTTCGTCAGTTGATGTCTAGCGATACGATACACACCGATACACACCGATAGACATGAAACTTTGCTCTAAACTGTCGATTTATTTTGTTATTCTTTACAGTCTTCTGTTCAAAAAGAGAATACCGATTTGCAATAGAATCAGGTCTATAATCATACAATAGCAAGCTACCTCCGGTAATTTAAGGCTTTCTCTGTTGTACACAGAATTAATTGGTTGGCTGGTGAGTCAGATAGGGAATATGTCGTGTACGAACGCATAAAACTGCAGCTATTACGAACAAAATAAGGAATTTAATGTCGAGTAACTTATTGTCGAGTATTGTCGAGTTTTATATTTCCTTTGAACCAAAAAGCAATAATATTTCATCTTCCACTTTGTTATACGACTATGATGCTATCACCCAAGAGTATATTGGTTGAAATATTGCCTTTCAACACCTCCGTTGAGAATCATAATTTTCCTCGGATGCTGACAAGCCAGTGAGCCCGTTGGCAATGGAGCTCAACCATGAATCAATGCTGGGGCTTTTGAGGTCAATGATTGCTCTTACAGCCAACGACAACTGATCACTGGAGACCGATACTGGACAGATTCAATGCCAACCCCGATGTCGTAACAACTTCCACATAAGTCTGACCAATTGCAGAAAGTTTACAGGTAATGCCCATAGATTTGAAATCGTATGCGCATAACACGGGAACTAGTTTGTTTTTATAATAAAATATTCGCTTGTACTTCTGATTTAAACTTCAGCATGAAAGCTATAAAGAACCGCATAGCTCAAATCAAACTGATGCGCTAAATTAAATATCGACAAATCGTTCCTTCGTTAATTGGCCTACTTAGGTCGACAGTTATGCACCCATGTGCAATGTATTCAATCCGTCTTCTAACAGGACAAAATTTGAACTCACGGTGACGGTTTGCCCTTATTTGTTTTGGTGCTTGCTTGTTTTCTCTACAAACTTTTGCATCAATTTCAAACTCTAGCTTAAAAGATATATTTATTATTTGTTGGACGAAATGATGCTCTTTATGTTTTACTGTCAACATTGTTATTATTATAATTATTATTAGATAATGCGTAATAGTAAGAGAAACTGTAACTGACATGATCACTTAAAGGAATAGAATATTTGACAGAGTTTGCGTCGGAGGAATATCTACGATGTGCACTATATACCATGTGGGTTCATGGTATCCTTGTTGATATCCCATTACACTCTTCTCAGTCGGTTCTCCAGGTAATGTGACATTTACCATGCAGGAGACAACTCATGTTTTATTGAAATAGAAATCTGTAATACAGCAACTTCGCATAAAAGCCAAACCATCCCTGCTGGTTTTCTATCCTGAATAATGCATAGAACATTGCATCACCATTAGTTCAGAGTGCCATACTGTTAGGGGAAAGAAATCTCAACGTGCTGTGGCTTCCCATATTTAACAGTGCATTATCTGCAGCAAACAGGAAAGAAAAAATAGATAGACCATATCAGATGCCACATATGCGGGCTGGAGAACATGCGTGTCATTGATTCTCAATAAATAAACTTTCGTCCCGTGTCCATGTTGGCGATTGTATTTTTAAACAATTAATGTCTGAAATACTTCTACAGATGTACATATTCTAAACGTTATCCTATTTGACCCCTACGTTGTGGTTGCATCAAATTATAATATCCACCCTTCGGAAAAAACACAGAATGTTATATCATGAAGCAAACCCTTTGTGGGCTAATGCCCCAATTGGTCAAACCCAAATAATACAAGTGCTTTAAATGGCGCATGAATCTGTTATTTCGGTTAACAAATACAACATTACACAGGAGGGAAATGCAGTTTATCGCGTTTATCCCATGCCCTTTTTTTAACATGTAAT
>CM067353.1:73437779-73684525 GCA_034190875.2 Urechis unicinctus | reverse complement strand
GTCATCTTCATGTACATGCTAAACTCTGGAGAAAACAGGAAACTTACTGTTAATTATCCATCATTGAAACGTTTGATACATTTCTGATAAACATGTTTCAATTTGAATACCACTTGGATGTACGTAGAGCTGGAATGCAACTAACTGTAGATGTTATGGTATAAGTAAGAGGATACTTCAATGAAAAAGGAAATCTCACACATTTGGAATAAACTTTGCAGTTTTCTGTGGTAATAAAACATTTAATGTTTTAGAAAATCTATTATGCATCAATACCATCGATAGTAGTTATAGGCTTAACCCCACTGTAACTTTCAATGCTGCAAATATTACAGTGTAGTTCACATCATCAGTTGGTTGCCGAGTGTGTTGGTCGCAGCTTAGGCCATGCGCTGAAAGGCATACATTATGAACATTAAATATTACTAACCGTCGATTTGGCAGATCATGCAAAAGGAGGCGGAACAACGACGGTTGCCTTGACTCTCAATATTCCATATGATGGCACCGCGTTGCATCGAAGTACACTAATACATTAGTTCCTTCAGCACTTATTCAATGTAAAATGCAACACCTTCCCAGGACAAAATCATATGGCCCTTCTCTCTCAACAATGAAGCATCTCTGTAACAATGAGTTTTCTAATCGCCGATTATTTTAAATAATGCGATATATGTAGTAGTTTTCATATTTCATTCGATTTTCTATCACGGCTTTCGATAGCTGCAAGGCCAATGCTATGCAATATAAATCATCTGAAATTCTTTGCCTAATATGTTGTTCAATCGTGATCATTCTGATATGTTACTGTGGCATCACCGCTTTAGTGATATTCAACAGTGAATTCAGGTGCACCATATGATTACACTTCTTGTCATAGCATAAGCCCTGATGGGGAAATATCTCTATGACTAAGCAAGTAGTGAGATTACATCTGGTGTAGTCCTTATATGTGTTTGAACTTGAAAGAGCACAAGTTATATTTTAGTATTACTCGATAATGTGTGATATAGAATCAAACAACCCTAGAAATATGATAAATTCTTGATCACACAATAGAGAATTGGCAATCAAAGAAGAAGTGTGTACGGATTATGTCAATTAGTTGTTCGAGATTTATGTACTTAATGAGCAGTAGGGCAACAACATCCTGCATTGTAACTGATCAGTTATGGGAGTATCTATTTAACAAGCAATGGGGTAATGTAATCCTTATCGTCATCGGTAATGTTGTGGTTACATTTTATTGATCAGTCAAAAAGGTTGGCTTTACAAAAACATACCCAGTGATGAAGTCAATAACTACATACAATTGGTGTGGAGATTACGTTTGAAGCCTTCATAGAGCCAACGTTTATCTTGTTTACCAAGACTTGAAAATACCATATTTTCTGTCAAAGTATTCAGACAATGAACCGAACATATCCATGCCCCATCAGCGGAACTTACGGTTAATTAGCCCTTAACATGACACTCTTATTTATTATACCAAGTTGTCCTGGTCTGTGTATTCGGTTACAGCATTCGACCTCATTGCATGATTGCCAAATGCCAAGCATTGGACATCACAACATTTGCCACATAAATGATGTATAATATAAAACGTTAGATTTATTTTTATATTCCAAAGACTTGCAATAGGTTACAATCACAATTCAACATTCTCTGTATGGCTATGCATGGGTGCTATTTCCTATAGATATATCCCGAAATACACTCTATTGTTAAATATCGGCCGATATTTATCAATACATAAGGATGGAAGGTTAGGATAATTTTGTCAATATTACTTATTACAAAAATTCCATGGGATAAATACGTGTATCAACGTTTGACGACGACCACGTGCTAACCAAAAATTTAATAGTGTACTTTATGGATGATCTGCCCTATAAGTCGTTCTAAATTGTATCCATCTCACATAAGTAGAGCTCCACTGGCCTCGTGAATTAAAGGTATCATTTCAATTTGCACCATTCGTCGCGTAGCGTATGCATTATATTGTCGTATCATGGCCCCGTCCTTGTGGATTTATATATTAAGGGGAGCACATTTAGTTTTTGCAACCGGTACTCTTTACAGATTGCACTACCGACTGTTCAACTTGTATTTCAGCTATGACCTTCACTCTTTCCGAATCTTTGTTCGGCTAATAATGCAAAAGGCGGCATCAGTAGTTTGACAGGTGTTGATGTTTTCAATTATGCACATTACAATCTGCCTTATGCAAGCTTTGCTACATGGATATTTATTACTGTGGGCGACATTATGAGGAAAATGTGATTACCAGTTTTCAAGGCATCAGCATGAAATTAGATCGTTTTGCTCCAATACATCTTTAAGGGTACAATCGTGTAGGTCTCCCAGTCAAGCTTGTCCGTGGTATTTTTTGTTGTCTATTGTATTTTATGTTGATAAATTTATAGCAGGTGGGAAGTATCAAATGATTGAAAAGGGACTGTTTCCATCATAGTGAGGTCTGGAGCGCAACGAGTTAATTAACCAGTGAATCGTCTTTTCGTTTGAATACGACTGGCAAGAAGAAACCTATCTACAGACTACCATGCCATTAAGTTTTTATTCAACCGTATTTGTTCAAGGCGTGGAGGCTAAGCATCCTGTCAGTCATCGTCACGTTATCAATGGCGAAACTCGCCTCATCTGCTGAAAGTATGATTATTAGCAAATCGTTTGTGCGTTTAAGTATTTTCACAACAAGTTTTTTCAAAGGCCAATGCAACAGTGTTTTAATCTTTCTACGATAAATAAATATCCTTCTCTTGTTATCATTTTGTTAAATCGTTGATCTTGTTGAAATGGTGTTATTTCGCGAGATGTGAATACTAAGCAAATATCGCGCTTTTTAGTCTCGGGTTAAGGAGTGAAATACTTTGTGTTACTGATACTAATTACTTTTCGACAGATGAAACACATCTCCAAATCTGTCAAAGCTCTTAGTGAACCTATCTATCTGGTGAACTTATCAATGGATCGCTCGTTGTAAAACAACGATTTTGGTAATTGATATCCTGACTGTTGGCAATGATTAGAAGCAAACATACAAATAATCACACCTAGTTATGGCAACATCCGAATAATTTATATTTATAATATCAATGAATGATGATTTATCCGGTCACATGCCGATTTCCTGGGGTTGTTCACGAAGTACAATGATACCTCAAAAACTGGACTATTTAACGTCTGCCAACTCATACGATGCTATCCCAACAAGCTATATGTGTAAATGATTAGCAGCCATCACTGTGGTTCAGCTTGCTTGCTAATTCTATACGATCTATTTCAAAATTAATATAAAATAATATTTTTCTAGAAACAGATTAAATAATCATGATATAGGCGTGGTCGGATTAGAGAAAGATTTATAATGTTTGGTATAATTTCATGATATGATTGCATTTGATTGACGAAAACTGCATGCAATGTGTCGTGTAACTGAAGTGCCACAGAAGTCGGCCATGCGAGCGATTCGAATAAACACCAGGATGTTCACCCGGCATGGCAAGAACACAAAACGCTTGATCTTCATAAGATTTAGCGCGATGTCTGCAGAAAACGAACAATTCACCAACATGTACTCTCCGTGTAACATGCCGATTCAATGCAGAGGTCTTATGGAACTCGAAATCGATCCCGGAATATATTACATTTTTTACAAATGACATCACAAGATACCTAAACTTGATGGTTGGTACATTTTTCAAATCGTACTAAACATGATGCGTACTATATCATATGTTTAGAAACATTGCTTTCGCGTACGGTATGAAGAATGGCTGCATAACTTAACAGATGTGTACTTGACTGTCTCACAGAAAAATACCTGCTGATATCCAGAATACCTGCAAATGACAGAAAGAAGAAAATGTATGAAATTCGTCGATTCTTTAGTTATGCATTGACTACTTTTTTATAATTGTATGGTAGGTAGCGCATAGAATATCCAATGCTAGAGTGGTGTGGGAGAAGAGGATTGTCATGGATTCTCTGAGTTGTGTCTTTGTTGTCGAATGTATCACAGAAAATCCTTTACACTAAATGCAGCTGATATATTAAATACTACCGTCGATTAATGAGGTATTATCTGGCCAGCAAAGTCACGTCACAACCTCCGTTTTCATATGACGAACGCTGTACTATATGATATATGATAAACCAGCTTTATATCTCATATTAGTAACCTCTCATACAATATATAACGCCACAAGCATTACAGCCATATGCAAATTCGCAATACTTCTTTAAGGCATGTGATGAATGCTGTCGTTAAGCATTAGTCTCCAGCCTAAACCAGCTTTAACATAATTATTGTTAAGTATGCTCCGTGCAAAATGAAATGCGGACAACGGCAAAATAAACTTCTTGGTTGGAAAACACAGCTTCTTCCCATACAAATTTAATTAATTTTCAATATTGACGTTACCTAACGTGACGGATTGTGACTAGATGCCTCATGAACATATTTGCCATTACGACACAATCCTTCGAATGATTAGTGAAATCATAATCGAATTGGTCAGTTGGTCGATATTTGCAATATTATAGCAATCCTTATTCCTGACGTAATGCATGCTGTTATCTTGGTCCTTACACAAATCACTATTCGCGGCTGGCATAAATACTGCACTAGAAGCCGGTGTAGGGTAAAGAGCGCAGTGAATATCTCATTTATGACCCCTTAGTTGCAGAGGTTGAGTAATCCATCACCTCACTCAAAATACCATAGATGCTTTGAATTATAAGATGTATGGAGGCGAATTACCACGCCAAATCCTTTGCTTTCATTTGTTTACTGATGCGAATGATACATGAAATTGATTGGACGCTAACTATTCTTTCCTTTTGAACGGCCACATCAATCCAATACAAATATGTTATGTTCAGAACAAGGCAACGTTATCAGTATCACTATACCTAATCCGCCTTTAATTTTATATTTATGGATCACAGAACAGCGCAGTGTTTTGTGTTCTCAACACGAGTGTTATAAATCAAGATCTACACTAACATATAAGCCACGAAAAAACCGTACTTTAAACAAACCCCCGTCACCCGCTGTAACGTTTTGCAAATAACAAAACCTTAAAAATGACTCATCGTCTAATCCAGAAGCAAAATAGCGCACGCAACTACCACTGGTTCTTAAATGCGAGCGGTTTAATTTGGATAATGTATTCATTAAATCTAGCGTGCGCCTTTCAATGAAAGTGAGCTGTTCAAATAGAAGAGAACCTTTCTGTAGCTTGTGTGTTTCTGATTCGTATATTTCTCTATGAGCAAATTGTGTGACTAACACTAGTTGGTTTGGTTTTTGTAATGTGCGAATACAGTATATGATATATACTGACGTTACTTATAGTGACCCGTGTTTATCAAATGCTGAACTCAACAATACCCTCTTCATTCATATATGAAAAGTTTCGAGACCATTAAGTTCGAATTAAACTGTCGGATTCCGTTGATAACACTGCAAAAATGGAATATTCTTAGCTGCTAGCATGCAGCAACCGACTGTTATAGCAAAAGTACCACAACAATTAGTTCTCTTGGCTCGTTTCAGTATCAAGAACACAAATTCCTTGCTCCCCAATAAGAGATTTCTGCAGCAAAGCAGATATTCTTCAACGTGTGCATCGCGTGTGACATACAATGTAGACGCAATACGGAACTCAGAATTGCTCCCGGTAAGTAATATTTAAAAAGAAATGACATAATATAGCACTTTATGTTTACAAAATGACGGTGGGTAAATTTGTCTTATCTAATAATAATAATATCATATTATTTTCTACTGAACCGATATGTACAGTGTTATTGCACCCAACTGTCATACAGAGAAGGGCCTGCTGATAGTCGCCATAATATACGATATGTTTTTATCAGGCCTAATGTGTAACACAACGCACATACCAGAGCATACATGCTTGAATAAGACCGTTATGATCCAACCATCAAGCACACATGCAGGATTTTATGTAGAAGTCATTATGGGAAACACTCAGCATTATAGGACAAAATATGCAGCAGACATAAGCTGGACCCTTCAATGTCAGCTTAGGGGAGGCAGCATCATGTAAAATTGGTCCGCAATCACAAGTTATGTCGACAACATCCAATGTCCTAGGACTACATCTTGATATGGCGATCAAGTAGTTACGCCGGGACATGGTTTCAGGATGCGATGGTTGCGTTTCTCAGCTAAAAAGCGCAACAAACGTACTTGTTCAGCCCTCCACAATTGATGTATTTTTTGCAGTGAGTAGGGATGAACAAATTTCTATAAATATTGTCCACAGTAAATCGATATTGTTCGTGTAGTTATCGACAGCGCGGTATACTTGGTGTTTTAGCGCAACTCAAATACGAAGGAACCAGTGCAAATCACGCCACATCTGTGATAGATTATTGCTGATAATGTGATAGATTTCACATTAAACCTCAAATATGTAGTGCTGGATACAATGTTTTCGTCAGATGATGTCTAGCGATACGATACACGCCGATACACACCGATAGACATGAAACTTTGCTCTAAACTGTCGATTTATTTTGTTATTCCTTACAGTCTTCTCTTCAAGAAGAGAATACCGATTTGTAATGGAATAAGGTTTATATTGATACAATAGCACGCTACGAAACAACGCTTTGTTTACCTCCTCTAATTTATGATGCTACAAGACCTTCTCTGCTGTACACAGAATTAATTGGTTGACTGGTGAGTCAGATAAGGGATATGTCGTGTGCAAAAGCATAAAACTGCAGCTATTACGAACAAAATAAGGAAAGCTAATGTCGAGTAACTTACTGTAAAAAATCTTAATATTTCCTTTGAACCCAGAATCAGTAATATTCCATCTTTTGCTTTGTTATACGACTAAGATGCTATCACCTAAGAGTACATTGGTTGAAATATTTCCTTTCAACACCTCCGTTGAGAATAATAATTTTCCTCGGATGCTGACAAGGCAATGAGCCCGTTGGTAATGGAGCTCAACCATGAATCAATGCTGGGGCTTTTGAGGTCATTGATTGATCTTACAGCCAATGACCACTGATCACAGGAGACCGATACCGGACAAATTAAATGCCAACCCCGATGTCGTAACAACTTCAACATAAGTCTGACCAATTGCAGAAAGTTTTGGTGCTTGCTTGTTTTCTCTACATACTTCTGCATCAAACTCAACCTCCAGCTTAAAAGCTATATTCATTATTTGTTGGAATATATTCTACAGTGACGAAATGATGCTCTATATATTTTACTATCAACATTGTTATTATTATAATTAGATAATTCGTGATAGTAAGAGAAACTGTAACTGACATGATCACTTAAAGGTATGGAATATTTGACAGAGTTTGCGTCGGAGGAATATCTACGATGTGCACTATATACCATGTGGGTTCATGGTATCCTTAAGTTGATATCCCATTACACTCTTCTCAGTTGGTTCTCCAGTTAATGTGACATGTATCATGCAGGAGACAACTCATGTTTCATTGAAATGGAAATCTGTAATACAGCAGCCTCGCTTAAAAGCCAAACCATCCATGCTGGTTTTCTATCCTGAATAATGCATAGAACATTGCATCACCATTAGTTCAGAGTGCCATGCTGTTGGGGGAAGGAAATGACAACGTGCTGTGGCTTCCCATATTTAACAATGCATTATTTGCAGCAAACAGAGAAAAACATAAATAGAGCTATATCCCTTAGAAATGCGTTCTAGACCATATCACATGCCACATATGCGGGCTTGAGAACAGGCGTGTCATTGATTCTCAATAGATAAACTTTCGTCCCTGGTCCATTTTGGCCATTGTATTTTTACACAATTAATGTCTAAAATATTTCTTCAGATGTACATATTCTTAACGTTATCCTATTTGACCCCTGTTTTGCGGTTGCATCAAATTATAATATCCACCTTTTGAGAAAAAATCACAGATCTTTATGTCATGTCATGAAGTAAACCCTTTGTGGGCTAGTGCCCTAATTGGTCATACCCAAATAATACATGTTCTTCTTATGGCCCATGAATCTGTTATTTTGGTTAACAAATATAACACTACACAAGAATGCAGTTATCGCATATATTCCACGCCCTTTTTTTAACATGGAATTGCTGTCGATCAATATTGAATTATACGTCATGTGACAGCAGGGCTTCGGTGATTATTTTCAATTCATATGACTACCTTTTTGTGATTGTACGGGGAGGTATGCAATTAATTTTCTAGGGTCTAAATTATGTTTGAATTATGGATATATCCGTATGTCACGTGACATCACCAGACATGTGACGATTCGAATGCAGCTAACCATACATTTACATAAGGGCAGTCATATTTTCGACATAATCACTGCCCTTGGGAGACAGCTGTCAATTCAATTATCTTGATTTATCTCACAGCCGTTTTGATAGGATAGATTCGTTGGTGTGGACAATACATGGACTGGGTTAACATATGTTATTTGTTTCTATTGTAGAATTCGCACAATAGAGACGACTGGATATCAGATTGTTCACATTATCCAGCAGCCTGTGATATACATCGGCGCTTGGGTAAGATCGTTATGATCCTACCATCAAGCTAACATGCAGTACCATTATATAGAAGACATCGCGGTACACATCGGGGATGGCATCATAAAGTAACATTGGTGAGCAATCACTGATTCGTACGACATCATCCGCTGTCAGAGGTTAACAAATTGCCATCCACGCATTTAACGACGGCGTTATACCATGGTACATACCCTGGCAAAATGATGTGATACTACTACATCTAAGCTAACCGGCGTAACTAACGGACTTGTTGGGATCTGTCTCTTGGTCCAGCCTGGCACTTTCGATACGACTTGCTTTTTTGCTGGCAGAGAGGACAAGTTGTATAAAAATATCCAAGAAGATGGGCGCACATGAAGTGATGTGTTTGATCGCTATTAATGGGAGACATTCGAGACCAGAAACGGAAATTTAAGCATTTCTTCTGGGAATTATCAGATCAGATTGTGGCCCGTTGAACATTCGGCTGTCTGATTTTAATCAATTTCGACCGTGTTATTGTCTAATGCGGGACCACGGCATGTCGAGATGATCTGAGAGCGCTCGGGTTGTGTTTTCAGAACATTTCAGCCCACATGCGAGCTTGATGGTGGTACGTGACCAGTATTCAGTATTTTATTCGCCAACTGAGCAACACTACCCACGTCTACACACGTAACGTAATAATCATCACCTTAATATGGCTGATGTGATTCTATTACAATGCTTTATCAGGCTTTATCATTATTATTCAACTTATCTAGAGAGCAACTGCCAAGAACAATCACTATAAATGCGGCTACGCAAATATGTAACTAACACAATGCTTTCTGAAATTTGTGTTTTTCAGAATTTGTGTTTAATGGCATGCAACTTCCCCATCTCTTCTTTATATACGGCCAGTGAACGATAACGTTTTGATCAAACAATCAACCTTTTTGACGACCGTTCGTTCTGCGCAATACAGCCAATAAATTTTTGATTCAAAGCGAAAAAATGTATCTAGCATTAAAATGGAAGGCATCATCGGATCCAATTACTCAAAGAGCAACAGATATTCATTGCCTTCAGTACAAGCCCCTACTGGGCAGCCTCGGTACGACCAAAGCTTGTGTTTAATTTACACATTGCAGCGGTGGCCTCATCAACATTGTCTCTTCAATAAAACATTTATTTATAGCGTGACAGTCTCTTTCTCTCGATGTAAATTCTTTTTTCTAGCGGTAAGAAAAAAATAAGGAAAACGCTCCAGTCATAAGATGTTTTCGGCCAAAAGATGTTGCAAAATGTGCACTACATTTTACAGATAACTGTTTCCTTTAATGTCATCAAGTCATACTGCATAAAGGAGAAGCTTCCAAAAAATTGTGCATCAAACATTATTGTGGTGAGGAGGTTTATAAGCCGGATTCATGAGAATTTTGAATGAAACACAAAGAAATCACCAGACAATGATATCCCACAGTAATTTACCATTGCCTGCATTAACTGTCACCAGAAAAGTTAATATGTCCTTATGGGTGAACGTTAAAAATCGGATGACCAGTACAAACCGGCAAAATAGAAGATGAGTGTTTGTTGTTGATAGATGTGTGTATGGTGGGTATTTAAGGAAGGCTTTCTGACATATGTCTCGTATCATTAAAGATGCAGGAATAATATCTGAGTCACTCAAGCAGTCAAATGAGATAGAATTCGGTGTTTTAGTGATGTTTATTTAATGTGTGTTTAATATTCTAGCCTGTCTTATCAGAGCTGGCTGTCTCAGCCGTATTCATGATAAAAATTAGTCGTTGGATCGACTGAAATCTCCGTCGTCAGTTTTCATTAATACGATGTAAGATCGCGGACTCAATTTGAGACCACTCAAGTTAAGATTCTTTATGAATACGTGTGACTCTATTGATGCAGGTCACGTGATGTTGGTGACGCAATAATGGAGGACAGAGGTTTTACTATTGCAAGCGATTTGCCCCCAGGAGTCATTTCCCCATTTAAAAACAAACTAACAGGCCAAGTAGAAGTCATTATGGGAAACACTCAGCATTATAGGACAAAATATGCAGCAGACATAAGCTGGACCCTTCAATGTCAGCTTAGGGGAGGCAGCATCATGTAAAATTGGTCCGCAATCACAAGTTATGTCGACAACATCCAATGTCCTAGGACTACATCTTGATATGGCGATCAAGTAGTTACGCCGGGACATGGTTTCAGGATGCGATGGTTGCGTTTCTCAGCTAAAAAGCGCAACAAACGTATTTGTTCAGCCCTCCACAATTGATGTATTTTTCGCAGTGAGTAGGGATGAACAAATTTCTATAAATATTGTCCACAGTAAATCGATATTGTTCGTGTAGTTATCGACAGCGCGGTATACTTGGTGTTGTAGCGCAACTCAAATACGAAGGAACCAGTGCAAATCACGCCACATCTGTGATAGATTATTGTTGATAATGTGATAGATTTCACATTAAACCTCAAATATGTAGTGCTGGATACAATGTTTTCGCCAGTTGATGTCTAGCGATACGATACACACTGATACACACCGATAGACATGAAACTTTGCTCTAAACTGTCGATTAGTTTTGTTATTCCTTACAGTCTTCTCTTCAAGAAGAGAATACCGATTTGTAATGGAATAAGGTTTATATTGATACAATAGCACGCTACGAAACAACGCTTTGTTTACCTCCTCTAATTTATGATGCTACAAGACCTTCTCTGCTGTACACAGAATTAATTGGTTGACTGGTGAGTCAGATAAGGGATATGTCGTGTGCAAAAGCATAAAACAGCAGCTATTACGAACAAAATAAGGAAAGCTAATGTCGAGTAACTTACTGTAAAAAATCTTAATATTTCCTTTGAACCCAGAATCAGTAATATTCCATCTTTTGCTTTGTTATACGACTAAGATGCTATCACCTAAGAGTACATTGGTTGAAATATTTCCTTTCAACACCTCCGTTGAGAATAATAATTTTCCTCGGATGCTGACAAGGCAATGAGCCCGTTGGTAATGGAGGTCAACCATGAATCAATGCTGGGGCTTTTGAGGTCATTGATTGATCTTACAGCCAATGACCACTGATCACAGGAGACCGATACTGGACAAATTCAATGCCAACCCCGATGTCGTAACAACTTCAACATAAGTCTGACCAATTGCAGAAAGTTTTGGTGCTTGCTTGTTTTCTCTACATACTTCTGCATCAAACTCAACCTCCAGCTTAAAAGCTATATTCATTATTTGTTGGAATATATTCTACAGTGACGAAATGATGCTCTATATGTTTTACTATCAACATTGTTATTATTATAATTAGATAATGCGTGATAGTAAGAGAAACTGTAACTGACATGATCACTTAAAGGTATGGAATATTTGACAGAGTTTGCGTCGGAGGAATATCTACGATGTGCACTATATACCATGTGGGTTCATGGTATCCTTGTTGATATCCCATTACACTCTTCTCAGTCGGTTCTCCAGTTAATGTGACATGTATCATGCAGGAGACAACTCATGTTTCATTGAAATGGAAATTTGTAATACAGCAGCCTCGCTTAAAAGCCAAACCATCCCTGCTGGTTTTCTATCCTGAATAATGCATAGAACATTGCATCACCATTAGTTCAGAGTGCCATGCTGTTGGGGGAAGGAAATGACAACGTGCTGTGGCTTCCCATATTTAACAATGCATTATTTGCAGCAAACAGAAAAAAACATAAATAGAGCTATATCCCTTTGAAATGCGTTCTAGACCATATCACATGCCACATATGCGGGCTTGAGAACAGGCGTGTCATTGATTCTCAATAGATAAACTTTCGTCCCTGGTCCATTTTGGCCATTGTATTTTTTACACAATTAATGGCTAAAATATTTCTTCAGATGTACATATTCTTAACGTTATCCTATTTGACCCCTGTTTTGCGGTTGCATCAAATTATAATATCCACCTTTTGAGAAAATCACAGATCTTTATGTCATGAAGTAAACCTTTGTGGGCTAGTGCCCTAATTGGTCATACCCAAATAATACTTGTTCTTCTTATGGCCCATGAATCTGTTATTTTGGTTAACAAATATAACACTACACAAGAATGCAGTTATCGCATATATTCCACGCCCTTTTTTTAACATGGAATTGCTGTCGATCAATATTGAATTATACGTCATGTGACAGCAGGGCTTCGGTGATTATTTTCAATTCATATGACCACCTTTTTGTGATTGTACGGGGAGGCATGCAATTCATATTCTAGGGTCTAAATTATGTTTAAATTATGGACGTGACATCACTAGACATGTGACATTTCTAATGCAGCCCACCATACATTTACACAAGGGCAGTCATCATATTATCGACGTAATCACTGCCCTTGGGAGACAGCTGTCAATTCAATTTTCTTTATTTATCTCACAGCCGTTTTGATCGGAGAGATTGGTTAGTGTGGACAATAAATAAACTGAGTTAACATATGTTATTCGTTTCTATTGAAGACTTCGCACAATAGTGACGACTGGATATCAGATTGTTCACATTAACTGGCAGCCTGTGATATACATTGGCGCTTGGGTAAGATCGTTATGATCCTACCATCAAGCTTACATGCAGTACCATTATATAGAAGACATCGCGGTAGACATCGGGGATGGCATCATAAAGTAACATTGGTGAGCAATCACTGATTCGTACGACATCATCCACTGTCAGAGGTTAACAAATTGCCATCCACGCATTTAACGACGGCGTTTATACCATGGTACATACCCTGGCAAAATGATGTGATAATACTACATCTAAGCTAACCGGCGTAACTATCGGACTTGTTGGGATTTGTCTCTTGGTCCACCCTGGTACTTTCGATACGACTTGCTTTTTTGCTGGCAGAGAGGACAAGTTGTATAAAAATATCCAAGAAGATGGGCGCACATGAAGTGATGTGTGTGATCGCTATTAATGGGAGACATTTGAGACCAGAAACGGAAATTTAAGCATTTCTTCTGGGAATTAGCGGATCAGATTGTGGCCCGGCTGTCTGATTTTAATCAATTTCGACCGTGTTATTGTCTAATGCGGGACCGCTGCGTGTCGAGTTGATTTGAGAGCGCCCGGGTTGTGTTTGCAGAACATTTGAGCCCACATGCGAGCTTGATGGTGGTACGTGACCAGTATTCAGTATTTTATTCGCCAATAGAGCAACACTACCCACGTCTACACACGTAACGTAATAATCATCACCTTAATATGGCTGATGTGATTCTATTACAATGCTTTATCAGGCTTTATCATTATTATTCAACTTATCTAGAGAGCAACTGCCAAGAACAATCACTATAAATGCGGCTACGCAAATATGTAACTAACACAATGCTTTCTGAAATTTGTGTTTTTCAGAATTTGTGTTTAATGGCATGCAACTTCCCCATCTCTTCTTTATATACGGCCAGTGAACGATAACGTTTTGATCAAACAATCAACCTTTTTGACGACCGTTCGTTCTGCGCAATACAGCCAATAAATTTTTGATTCAAAGCGAAAAAATGTATCTAGCATTAAAATGGAAGGCATCATCGGATCCAATTACTCAAAGAGCAACAGATATTCATTGCCTTCAGTACAAGCCCCTACTGGGCAGCCTCGGTACGACCAAAGCTTGTGTTTAATTTACACATTGCAGCGGTGGCCTCATCAACATTGTCTCTTCAATAAAACATTTATTTATAGCGTGACAGTCTCTTTCTCTCGATGTAAATTCTTTTTTCTAGCGGTAAGAAAATAAGGAAAACGCTCCAGTCATAAGATGTTTTCGGCCAAAAGATGTTGCAAAATGTGCACTACATTTTACAGATAACTGTTTCCTTTAATGTCATCAAGTCATACTGCATAAAGGAGAAGCTTCCAAAAAATTGTGCATCAAACATTATTGTGGTGAGGAGGTTTATAAGCCGGATTCATGAGAATTTATGAAACACAAAGAAATCACCAGACAATGATATCCCACAGTAATTTACCATTGCCTGCATTAACTGTCACCAGAAAAGTTAATATGTCCTTATGGGTGAACGTTAAAAATCGGATGACCAGTACAAACCGGCAAAATAGAAGATGAGTGTTTGTTGTTGATAGATGTGTGTATGGTGGGTATTTAAGGAAGGCTTTCTGACATATGTCTCGTATCATTAAAGATGCAGGAATAATATCTGAGTCACTCAAGCAGTCAAATGAGATAGAATTCGGTGTTTTAGTGATGTTTATTTAATGTGTGTTTAATATTCTAGCCTGTCTTATCAGAGCTGGCTGTCTCAGCCGTATTCATGATAAAAATTAGTCGTTGGATCGACTGAAATCTCCGTCGTCAGTTTTCATTAATACGATGTAAGATCGCGGACTCAATTTGAGACCACTCAAGTTAAGATTCTTTATGAATACGTGTGACTCTATTGATGCAGGTCACGTGATGTTGGTGACGCAATAATGGAGGACAGAGGTTTTACTATTGCAAGCGATTTGCCCCCAGGAGTCATTTCCCCATTTAAAAACAAACTAACAGGCCAAGTAGAAGTCATTATGGGAAACACTCAGCATTATAGGACAAAATATGCAGCAGACATAAGCTGGACCCTTCAATGTCAGCTTAGGGGAGGCAGCATCATGTAAAAATTGGTCCGCAATCACAAGTTATGTCGACAACATCCAATGTCCTAGGACTACATCTTGATATGGCGATCAAGTAGTTACGCCGGGACATGGTTTCAGGATGCGATGGTTGCGTTTCTCAGCTAAAAAGCGCAACAAACGTATTTGTTCAGCCCTCCACAATTGATGTATTTTTCGCAGTGAGTAGGGATGAACAAATTTCTATAAATATTGTCCACAGTAAATCGATATTGTTCGTGTAGTTATCGACAGCGCGGTATACTTGGTGTTGTAGCGCAACTCAAATACGAAGGAACCAGTGCAAATCACGCCACATCTGTGATAGATTATTGTTGATAATGTGATAGATTTCACATTAAACCTCAAATATGTAGTGCTGGATACAATGTTTTCGCCAGTTGATGTCTAGCGATACGATACACACTGATACACACCGATAGACATGAAACTTTGCTCTAAACTGTCGATTAGTTTTGTTATTCCTTACAGTCTTCTCTTCAAGAAGAGAATACCGATTTGTAATGGAATAAGGTTTATATTGATACAATAGCACGCTACGAAACAACGCTTTGTTTACCTCCTCTAATTTATGATGCTACAAGACCTTCTCTGCTGTACACAGAATTAATTGGTTGACTGGTGAGTCAGATAAGGGATATGTCGTGTGCAAAAGCATAAAACAGCAGCTATTACGAACAAAATAAGGAAAGCTAATGTCGAGTAACTTACTGTAAAAAAATCTTAATATTTCCTTTGAACCCAGAATCAGTAATATTCCATCTTTTTGCTTTGTTATACGACTAAGATGCTATCACCTAAGAGTACATTGGTTGAAATATTTCCTTTCAACACCTCCGTTGAGAATAATAATTTTCCTCGGATGCTGACAAGGCAATGAGCCCGTTGGTAATGGAGGTCAACCATGAATCAATGCTGGGGCTTTTGAGGTCATTGATTGATCTTACAGCCAATGACCACTGATCACAGGAGACCGATACTGGACAAATTCAATGCCAACCCCGATGTCGTAACAACTTCAACATAAGTCTGACCAATTGCAGAAAGTTTTGGTGCTTGCTTGTTTTCTCTACATACTTCTGCATCAAACTCAACCTCCAGCTTAAAAGCTATATTCATTATTTGTTGGAATATATTCTACAGTGACGAAATGATGCTCTATATGTTTTACTATCAACATTGTTATTATTATAATTAGATAATGCGTGATAGTAAGAGAAAACTGTAACTGACATGATCACTTAAAGGTATGGAATATTTGACAGAGTTTGCGTCGGAGGAATATCTACGATGTGCACTATATACCATGTGGGTTCATGGTATCCTTGTTGATATCCCATTACACTCTTCTCAGTCGGTTCTCCAGTTAATGTGACATGTATCATGCAGGAGACAACTCATGTTTCATTGAAATGGAAATTTGTAATACAGCAGCCTCGCTTAAAAGCCAAACCATCCCTGCTGGTTTTCTATCCTGAATAATGCATAGAACATTGCATCACCATTAGTTCAGAGTGCCATGCTGTTGGGGGAAGGAAATGACAACGTGCTGTGGCTTCCCATATTTAACAATGCATTATTTGCAGCAAACAGAGAAAAACATAAATAGAGCTATATCCCTTTGAAATGCGTTCTAGACCATATCACATGCCACATATGCGGGCTTGAGAACAGGCGTGTCATTGATTCTCAATAGATAAACTTTCGTCCCTGGTCCATTTTGGCCATTGTATTTTTTACACAATTAATGGCTAAAATATTTCTTCAGATGTACATATTCTTAACGTTATCCTATTTGACCCCTGTTTTTGCGGTTGCATCAAATTATAATATCCACCTTTTGAGAAAATCACAGATCTTTATGTCATGAAGTAAACCCTTTGTGGGCTAGTGCCCTAATTGGTCATACCCAAATAATACTTGTTCTTCTTATGGCCCATGAATCTGTTATTTTGGTTAACAAATATAACACTACACAAGAATGCAGTTATCGCATATATTCCACGCCCTTTTTTTAACATGGAATTGCTGTCGATCAATATTGAATTATACGTCATGTGACAGCAGGGCTTCGGTGATTATTTTCAATTCATATGACCACCTTTTTGTGATTGTACGGGGAGGTATGCAATTAATATTCTAGGGTCTAAATTATGTTTAAATTATGGACGTGACATCACTAGACATGTGACATTTCTAATGCAGCCCACCATACATTTACACAAGGGCAGTCATCATATTATCGACGTAATCACTGCCCTTGGGAGACAGCTGTCAATTCAATTTTCTTTATTTATCTCACAGCCGTTTTGATCGGAGAGATTGGTTAGTGTGGACAATACATAAACTGAGTTAACATATGTTATTCGTTTCTATTGAAGACTTCGCACAATAGTGACGACTGGATATCAGATTGTTCACATTAACTGGCAGCCTGTGATATACATTGGCGCTTGGGTAAGATCGTTATGATCCTACCATCAAGCTTACATGCAGTACCATTATATAGAAGACATCGCGGTAGACATCGGGGATGGCATCATAAAGTAACATTGGTGAGCAATCACTGATTCGTACGACATCATCCACTGTCAGAGGTTAACAAATTGCCATCCACGCATTTAACGACGGCGTTATACCATGGTACATACCCTGGCAAAATGATGTGATAATACTACATCTAAGCTAACCGGCGTAACTATCGGACTTGTTGGGATTTGTCTCTTGGTCCACCCTGGTACTTTCGATACGACTTGCTTTTTTGCTGGCAGAGAGGACAAGTTATCCAAGAAGATGGGCGCACATGAAGACATTTGGGACCAGAAAAGGAAATTTAAGCATTTCTTCTGGGAAATAGCGGATCAGATTGTGGCCCGGCTGTCTGATTTTAATCAATTTCGACCGTGTTATTGTCTAATGCGGGACCGCTGCGTGTCGAGTTGATTTGAGAGCGCCCGGGTTGTGTTTGCAGAACATTTGAGCCCACATGCGAGCTTGATGGTGGTACGTGACCAGTTTATTCGCCAATAGAGCAACACTAACAACGTCTACACACGTAACGTAATAATCATCACCTTAATATGGCTGATGTGATTCTATTACAATGCTTTATCAGGCTTTATCATTATTATTCAACTTATCTAGAGAGCAAACTGCCAAGAACAATCACTATAAATGCGGCTACGCAAATATGTAACTAACACAATGCTTTCTGAAATTTGTGTTTTTCAGAATTTGTGTTTAATGGCATGCAACTTCCCCATCTCTTCTTTATATACGGCCAGTGAACGATAACGTTTTGATCAAACAATCAACCTTTTTGACGACCGTTCGTTCTGCGCAATACAGCCAATAAATTTTTGATTCAAAGCGAAAAAATGTATCTAGCATTAAAATGGAAGGCATCATCGGATCCAATTACTCAAAGAGCAACAGATATTCATTGCCTTCAGTACAAGCCCCTACTGGGCAGCCTCGGTACGACCAAAGCTTGTGTTTAATTTACACATTGCAGCGGTGGCCTCATCAACATTGTCTCTTCAATAAAACATTTATTTATAGCGTGACAGTCTCTTTCTCTCGATGTAAATTCTTTTTTCTAGCGGTAAGAAAATAAGGAAAACGCTCCAGTCATAAGATGTTTTCGGCCAAAAGATGTTGCAAAATGTGCACTACATTTTACAGATAACTGTTTCCTTTAATGTCATCAAGTCATACTGCATAAAGGAGAAGCTTCCAAAAAATTGTGCATCAAACATTATTGTGGTGAGGAGGTTTATAAGCCGGATTCATGAGAATTTATGAAACACAAAGAAATCACCAGACAATGATATCCCACAGTAATTTACCATTGCCTGCATTAACTGTCACCAGAAAAGTTAATATGTCCTTATGGGTGAACGTTAAAAATCGGATGACCAGTACAAACCGGCAAAATAGAAGATGAGTGTTTGTTGTTGATAGATGTGTGTATGGTGGGTATTTAAGGAAGGCTTTCTGACATATGTCTCGTATCATTAAAGATGCAGGAATAATATCTGAGTCACTCAAGCAGTCAAATGAGATAGAATTCGGTGTTTTAGTGATGTTTATTTAATGTGTGTTTAATATTCTAGCCTGTCTTATCAGAGCTGGCTGTCTCAGCCGTATTCATGATAAAAATTAGTCGTTGGATCGACTGAAATCTCCGTCGTCAGTTTTCATTAATACGATGTAAGATCGCGGACTCAATTTGAGACCACTCAAGTTAAGATTCTTTATGAATACGTGTGACTCTATTGATGCAGGTCACGTGATGTTGGTGACGCAATAATGGAGGACAGAGGTTTTACTATTGCAAGCGATTTGCCCCCAGGAGTCATTTCCCCATTTAAAAACAAACTAACAGGCCAAGTAGAAGTCATTATGGGAAACACTCAGCATTATAGGACAAAATATGCAGCAGACATAAGCTGGACCCTTCAATGTCAGCTTAGGGGAGGCAGCATCATGTAAAATTGGTCCGCAATCACAAGTTATGTCGACAACATCCAATGTCCTAGGACTACATCTTGATATGGCGATCAAGTAGTTACGCCGGGACATGGTTTCAGGATGCGATGGTTGCGTTTCTCAGCTAAAAAGCGCAACAAACGTATTTGTTCAGCCCTCCACAATTGATGTATTTTTCGCAGTGAGTAGGGATGAACAAATTTCTATAAATATTGTCCACAGTAAATCGATATTGTTCGTGTAGTTATCGACAGCGCGGTATACTTGGTGTTGTAGCGCAACTCAAATACGAAGGAACCAGTGCAAATCACGCCACATCTGTGATAGATTATTGTTGATAATGTGATAGATTTCACATTAAACCTCAAATATGTAGTGCTGGATACAATGTTTTCGCCAGTTGATGTCTAGCGATACGATACACACTGATACACACCGATAGACATGAAACTTTGCTCTAAACTGTCGATTAGTTTTGTTATTCCTTACAGTCTTCTCTTCAAGAAGAGAATACCGATTTGTAATGGAATAAGGTTTAT
The DNA here is from genome assembly GCA_034190875.2 of Urechis unicinctus. Classification (NCBI taxonomy): domain Eukaryota; kingdom Metazoa; phylum Annelida; class Polychaeta; order Xenopneusta; family Urechidae; genus Urechis; species Urechis unicinctus. The sequence goes on along the minus strand of CM067353.1, from coordinate 73,664,234 downwards.
ATTGATACAATAGCACGCTACGAAACAACGCTTTGTTTACCTCCTCTAATTTATGATGCTACAAGACCTTCTCTGCTGTACACAGAATTAATTGGTTGACTGGTGAGTCAGATAAGGGATATGTCGTGTGCAAAAGCATAAAACAGCAGCTATTACGAACAAAATAAGGAAAGCTAATGTCGAGTAACTTACTGTAAAAAATCTTAATATTTCCTTTGAACCCAGAATCAGTAATATTCCATCTTTTGCTTTGTTATACGACTAAGATGCTATCACCTAAGAGTACATTGGTTGAAATATTTCCTTTCAACACCTCCGTTGAGAATAATAATTTTCCTCGGATGCTGACAAGGCAATGAGCCCGTTGGTAATGGAGGTCAACCATGAATCAATGCTGGGGCTTTTGAGGTCATTGATTGATCTTACAGCCAATGACCACTGATCACAGGAGACCGATACTGGACAAATTCAATGCCAACCCCGATGTCGTAACAACTTCAACATAAGTCTGACCAATTGCAGAAAGTTTTGGTGCTTGCTTGTTTTCTCTACATACTTCTGCATCAAACTCAACCTCCAGCTTAAAAGCTATATTCATTATTTGTTGGAATATATTCTACAGTGACGAAATGATGCTCTATATGTTTTACTATCAACATTGTTATTATTATAATTAGATAATGCGTGATAGTAAGAGAAACTGTAACTGACATGATCACTTAAAGGTATGGAATATTTGACAGAGTTTGCGTCGGAGGAATATCTACGATGTGCACTATATACCATGTGGGTTCATGGTATCCTTGTTGATATCCCATTACACTCTTCTCAGTCGGTTCTCCAGTTAATGTGACATGTATCATGCAGGAGACAACTCATGTTTCATTGAAATGGAAATTTGTAATACAGCAGCCTCGCTTAAAAGCCAAACCATCCCTGCTGGTTTTCTATCCTGAATAATGCATAGAACATTGCATCACCATTAGTTCAGAGTGCCATGCTGTTGGGGGAAGGAAATGACAACGTGCTGTGGCTTCCCATATTTAACAATGCATTATTTGCAGCAAACAGAGAAAAACATAAATAGAGCTATATCCCTTTGAAATGCGTTCTAGACCATATCACATGCCACATATGCGGGCTTGAGAACAGGCGTGTCATTGATTCTCAATAGATAAACTTTCGTCCCTGGTCCATTTTGGCCATTGTATTTTTTACACAATTAATGGCTAAAATATTTCTTCAGATGTACATATTCTTAACGTTATCCTATTTGACCCCTGTTTTGCGGTTGCATCAAATTATAATATCCACCTTTTGAGAAAATCACAGATCTTTATGTCATGAAGTAAACCCTTTGTGGGCTAGTGCCCTAATTGGTCATACCCAAATAATACTTGTTCTTCTTATGGCCCATGAATCTGTTATTTTGGTTAACAAATATAACACTACACAAGAATGCAGTTATCGCATATATTCCACGCCCTTTTTTTAACATGGAATTGCTGTCGATCAATATTGAATTATACGTCATGTGACAGCAGGGCTTCGGTGATTATTTTCAATTCATATGACCACCTTTTTGTGATTGTACGGGGAGGCATGCAATTCATATTCTAGGGTCTAAATTATGTTTAAATTATGGACGTGACATCACTAGACATGTGACATTTCTAATGCAGCCCACCATACATTTACACAAGGGCAGTCATATTATCGACGTAATCACTGCCCTTGGGAGACAGCTGTCAATTCAATTTTCTTTATTTATCTCACAGCCGTTTTGATCGGAGAGATTGGTTAGTGTGGACAATAAATAAACTGAGTTAACATATGTTATTCGTTTCTATTGAAGACTTCGCACAATAGTGACGACTGGATATCAGATTGTTCACATTATCTGGCAGCCTGTGATATACATCGGCGCTTGGGTAAGATCGTTATGATCCTACCATCAAGCTTACATGCAGTACCATTATATAGAAGACATCGCGGTAGACATCGGGGATGGCATCATAAAGTAACATTGGTGAGCAATCACTGATTCGTACGACATCATCCACTGTCAGAGGTTAACAAATTGCCATCCACGCATTTAACGACGGCGTTATACCATGGTACATACCCTGGCAAAATGATGTGATAATACTACATCTAAGCTAACCGGCGTAACTATCGGACTTGTTGGGATTTGTCTCTTGGTCCACCCTGGTACTTTCGATACGACTTGCTTTTTGTGCTGGCAGAGAGGACAAGTTATCCAAGAAGATGGGCGCACATGAAGTGATGTGTGTGATCGCTATTAATGGGAGACATTTGGGACCAGAAAAGGAAATTTAAGCATTTCTTCTGGGAAATAGCGGATCAGATTGTGGCCCGGCTGTCTGATTTTAATCAATTTCGACCGTGTTATTGTCTAATGCGGGACCGCTGCGTGTCGAGTTGATTTGAGAGCGCCCGGGTTGTGTTTGCAGAACATTTGAGCCCACATGCGAGCTTGATGGTGGTACGTGACCAGTTTATTCGCCAACTGAGCAACACTACCCACGTCTACACACGTAACGTAATAATCATCACCTTAATATGGCTGATGTGATTCTATTACAATGCTTTATCAGGCTTTATCATTATTATTCAACTTATCTAGAGAGCAACTGCCAAGAACAATCACTATAAATGCGGCTACGCAAATATGTAACTAACACAATGCTTTCTGAAATTTGTGTTTTTCAGAATTTGTGTTTAATGGCATGCAACTTCCCCATCTCTTCTTTATATACGGCCAGTGAACGATAACGTTTTGATCAAACAATCAACCTTTTTGACGACCGTTCGTTCTGCGCAATACAGCCAATAAATTTTTGATTCAAAGCGAAAAAAAATGTATCTAGCATTAAAATGGAAGGCATGATCGGATCCAATTACTCAAAGAGCAACAGATATTCATTGCCTTCAGTACAAGCCCCTACTGGGCAGCCTCGGTACGACCAAAGCTTGTGTTTAATTTACACATTGCAGCGGTGGCCTCATCAACATTGTCTCTTCAATAAAACATTTATTTATAGCGTGACAGTCTCTTTCTCTCGATGTAAATTCTTTTTTCTAGCGGTAAGAAAATAAGGAAAACGCTCCAGTCATAAGATGTTTTCGGCCAAAAGATGTTGCAAAATGTGCACTACATTTTACAGATAACTGTTTCCTTTAATGTCATCAAGTCATACTGCATAAAGGAGAAGCTTCCAAAAAATTGTGCATCAAACATTATTGTGGTGAGGAGGTTTATAAGCCGGATTCATGAGAATTTATGAAACACAAAGAAATCACCAGACAATGATATCCCACAGTAATTTACCATTGCCTGCATTAACTGTCACCAGAAAAGTTAATATGTCCTTATGGGTGAACGTTAAAAATCGGATGACCAGTACAAACCGGCAAAATAGAAGATGAGTGTTTGTTGTTGATAGATGTGTGTATGGTGGGTATTTAAGGAAGGCTTTCTGACATATGTCTCGTATCATTAAAGATGCAGGAATAATATCTGAGTCACTCAAGCAGTCAAATGAGATAGAATTCGGTGTTTTAGTGATGTTTATTTAATGTGTGTTTAATATTCTAGCCTGTCTTATCAGAGCTGGCTGTCTCAGCCGTATTCATGATAAAAATTAGTCGTTGGATCGACTGAAATCTCCGTCGTCAGTTTTCATTAATACGATGTAAGATCGCGGACTCAATTTGAGACCACTCAAGTTAAGATTCTTTATGAATACGTGTGACTCTATTGATGCAGGTCACGTGATGTTGGTGACGCAATAATGGAGGACAGAGGTTTTACTATTGCAAGCGATTTGCCCCCAGGAGTCATTTCCCCATTTAAAAACAAACTAACAGGCCAAGTAGAAGTCATTATGGGAAACACTCAGCATTATAGGACAAAATATGCAGCAGACATAAGCTGGACCCTTCAATGTCAGCTTAGGGGAGGCAGCATCATGTAAAATTGGTCCGCAATCACAAGTTATGTCGACAACATCCAATGTCCTAGGACTACATCTTGATATGGCGATCAAGTAGTTACGCCGGGACATGGTTTCAGGATGCGATGGTTGCGTTTCTCAGCTAAAAAGCGCAACAAACGTATTTGTTCAGCCCTCCACAATTGATGTATTTTTCGCAGTGAGTAGGGATGAACAAATTTCTATAAATATTGTCCACAGTAAATCGATATTGTTCGTGTAGTTATCGACAGCGCGGTATACTTGGTGTTGTAGCGCAACTCAAATACGAAGGAACCAGTGCAAATCACGCCACATCTGTGATAGATTATTGTTGATAATGTGATAGATTTCACATTAAACCTCAAATATGTAGTGCTGGATACAATGTTTTCGCCAGTTGATGTCTAGCGATACGATACACACTGATACACACCGATAGACATGAAACTTTGCTCTAAACTGTCGATTAGTTTTGTTATTCCTTACAGTCTTCTCTTCAAGAAGAGAATACCGATTTGTAATGGAATAAGGTTTATATTGATACAATAGCACGCTACGAAACAACGCTTTGTTTACCTCCTCTAATTTATGATGCTACAAGACCTTCTCTGCTGTACACAGAATTAATTGGTTGACTGGTGAGTCAGATAAGGGATATGTCGTGTGCAAAAGCATAAAACAGCAGCTATTACGAACAAAATAAGGAAAGCTAATGTCGAGTAACTTACTGTAAAAAATCTTAATATTTCCTTTGAACCCAGAATCAGTAATATTCCATCTTTTGCTTTGTTATACGACTAAGATGCTATCACCTAAGAGTACATTGGTTGAAATATTTCCTTTCAACACCTCCGTTGAGAATAATAATTTTCCTCGGATGCTGACAAGGCAATGAGCCCGTTGGTAATGGAGGTCAACCATGAATCAATGCTGGGGCTTTTGAGGTCATTGATTGATCTTACAGCCAATGACCACTGATCACAGGAGACCGATACTGGACAAATTCAATGCCAACCCCGATGTCGTAACAACTTCAACATAAGTCTGACCAATTGCAGAAAGTTTTGGTGCTTGCTTGTTTTTCTCTACATACTTCTGCATCAAACTCAACCTCCAGCTTAAAAGCTATATTCATTATTTGTTGGAATATATTCTACAGTGACGAAATGATGCTCTATATGTTTTACTATCAACATTGTTATTATTATAATTAGATAATGCGTGATAGTAAGAGAAACTGTAACTGACATGATCACTTAAAGGTATGGAATATTTGACAGAGTTTGCGTCGGAGGAATATCTACGATGTGCACTATATACCATGTGGGTTCATGGTATCCTTGTTGATATCCCATTACACTCTTCTCAGTCGGTTCTCCAGTTAATGTGACATGTATCATGCAGGAGACAACTCATGTTTCATTGAAATGGAAATTTGTAATACAGCAGCCTCGCTTAAAAGCCAAACCATCCCTGCTGGTTTTCTATCCTGAATAATGCATAGAACATTGCATCACCATTAGTTCAGAGTGCCATGCTGTTGGGGGAAGGAAATGACAACGTGCTGTGGCTTCCCATATTTAAACAATGCATTATTTGCAGCAAACAGAGAAAAACATAAATAGAGCTATATCCCTTTGAAATGCGTTCTAGACCATATCACATGCCACATATGCGGGCTTGAGAACAGGCGTGTCATTGATTCTCAATAGATAAACTTTCGTCCCTGGTCCATTTTGGCCATTGTATTTTTTACACAATTAATGGCTAAAATATTTCTTCAGATGTACATATTCTTAACGTTATCCTATTTGACCCCTGTTTTGCGGTTGCATCAAATTATAATATCCACCTTTTGAGAAAATCACAGATCTTTATGTCATGAAGTAAACCCTTTGTGGGCTAGTGCCCTAATTGGTCATACCCAAATAATACTTGTTCTTCTTATGGCCCATGAATCTGTTATTTTGGTTAACAAATATAACACTACACAAGAATGCAGTTATCGCATATATTCCACGCCCTTTTTTTAACATGGAATTGCTGTCGATCAATATTGAATTATACGTCATGTGACAGCAGGGCTTCGGTGATTATTTTCAATTCATATGACCACCTTTTTGTGATTGTACGGGGAGGTATGCAATTAATTTTCTAGGGTCTAAATTATGTTTAAATTATGGACGTGACATCACTAGACATGTGACATTTCTAATGCAGCCCACCATACATTTACACAAGGGCAGTCATCATATTATCGACGTAATCACTGCCCTTGGGAGACAGCTGTCAATTCAATTTTCTTTATTTATCTCACAGCCGTTTTGATCGGAGAGATTGGTTAGTGTGGACAATACATAAACTGAGTTAACATATGTTATTCGTTTCTATTGAAGACTTCGCACAATAGTGACGACTGGATATCAGATTGTTCACATTAACTGGCAGCCTGTGATATACATCGGCGCTTGGGTAAGATCGTTATGATCCTACCATCAAGCTTACATGCAGTACCATTATATAGAAGACATCGCGGTAGACATCGGGGATGGCATCATAAAGTAACATTGGTGAGCAATCACTGATTCGTACGACATCATCCACTGTCAGAGGTTAACAAATTGCCATCCACGCATTTAACGACGGCGTTATACCATGGTACATACCCTGGCAAAATGATGTGATAATACTACATCTAAGCTAACCGGCGTAACTATCGGACTTGTTGGGATTTGTCTCTTGGTCCACCCTGGTACTTTCGATACGACTTGCTTTTTTGCTGGCAGAGAGGACAAGTTGTATAAAAATATCCAAGAAGATGGGCGCACATGAAGACATTTGGGACCAGAAAAGGAAATTTAAGCATTTCTTCTGGGAAATAGCGGATCAGATTGTGGCCCGGCTGTCTGATTTTAATCAATTTCGACCGTGTTATTGTCTAATGCGGGACCGCTGCGTGTCGAGTTGATTTGAGAGCGCCCGGGTTGTGTTTGCAGAACATTTGAGCCCACATGCGAGCTTGATGGTGGTACGTGACCAGTTTATTCGCCAACTGAGCAACACTAACAACGTCAACACACGTAACGTAATAATCATCACCTTAATATGGCTGATGTGATTCTATTACAATGCTTTATCAGGCTTTATCATTATTATTCAACTTATCTAGAGAGCAACTGCCAAGAACAATCACTATAAATGCGGCTACGCAAATATGTAACTAACACAATGCTTTCTGAAATTTGTGTTTTTCAGAATTTGTGTTTAATGGCATGCAACTTTCCCCATCTCTTCTTTATATACGGCCAGTGAACGATAACGTTTTTGATCAAACAATCAACCTTTTTGACGACCGTTCGTTCTGCGCAATACAGCCAATAAATTTTTGATTCAAAGCGAAAAAATGTATCTAGCATTAAAATGGAAGGCATCATCGGATCCAATTACTCAAAGAGCAACAGATATTCATTGCCTTCAGTACAAGCCCCTACTGGGCAGCCTCGGTACGACCAAAGCTTGTGTTTAATTTACACATTGCAGCGGTGGCCTCATCAACATTGTCTCTTCAATAAAACATTTATTTATAGCGTGACAGTCTCTTTCTCTCGATGTAAATTCTTTTTTCTAGCGGTAAGAAAATAAGGAAAACGCTCCAGTCATAAGATGTTTTCGGCCAAAAGATGTTGCAAAATGTGCACTACATTTTACAGATAACTGTTTCCTTTAATGTCATCAAGTCATACTGCATAAAGGAGAAGCTTCCAAAAAATTGTGCATCAAACATTATTGTGGTGAGGAGGTTTATAAGCCGGATTCATGAGAATTTATGAAACACAAAGAAATCACCAGACAATGATATCCCACAGTAATTTACCATTGCCTGCATTAACTGTCACCAGAAAAGTTAATATGTCCTTATGGGTGAACGTTAAAAATCGGATGACCAGTACAAACCGGCAAAATAGAAGATGAGTGTTTGTTGTTGATAGATGTGTGTATGGTGGGTATTTAAGGAAGGCTTTCTGACATATGTCTCGTGTCATCAAAGATGCAGGAATAATATCTGAGTCACTCAAGCAGTCAAATGAGATAGAATTCGGTGTTTTAGTGATGTTTATTTAATGTGTGTTTAATATTCTAGCCTGTCTTATCAGAGCTGGCTGTCTCAGCCGTATTCATGATAAAAATTAGTCGTTGGATCGACTGAAATCTCCGTCGTCAGTTTTCATTAATACGATGTAAGATCGCGGACTCAATTTGAGACCACTCAAGTTAAGATTCTTTATGAATACGTGTGACTCTATTGATGCAGGTCACGTGATGTTGGTGACGCAATAATGGAGGACAGAGGTTTTACTATTGCAAGCGATTTGCCCCCAGGAGTCATTTCCCCATTTAAAAACAAACTAACAGGCCAAGTAGAAGTCATTATGGGAAACACTCAGCATTATAGGACAAAATATGCAGCAGACATAAGCTGGACCCTTCAATGTCAGCTTAGGGGAGGCAGCATCATGTAAAATTGGTCCGCAATCACAAGTTATGTCGACAACATCCAATGTCCTAGGACTACATCTTGATATGGCGATCAAGTAGTTACGCCGGGACATGGTTTCAGGATGCGATGGTTGCGTTTCTCAGCTAAAAAGCGCAACAAACGTATTTGTTCAGCCCTCCACAATTGATGTATTTTTCGCAGTGAGTAGGGATGAACAAATTTCTATAAATATTGTCCACAGTAAATCGATATTGTTCGTGTAGTTATCGACAGCGCGGTATACTTGGTGTTGTAGCGCAACTCAAATACGAAGGAACCAGTGCAAATCACGCCACATCTGTGATAGATTATTGTTGATAATGTGATAGATTTCACATTAAACCTCAAATATGTAGTGCTGGATACAATGTTTTCGCCAGTTGATGTCTAGCGATACGATACACACTGATACACACCGATAGACATGAAACTTTGCTCTAAACTGTCGATTAGTTTTGTTATTCCTTACAGTCTTCTCTTCAAGAAGAGAATATACCGATTTGTAATGGAATAAGGTTTATATTGATACAATAGCACGCTACGAAACAACGCTTTGTTTACCTCCTCTAATTTATGATGCTACAAGACCTTCTCTGCTGTACACAGAATTAATTGGTTGACTGGTGAGTCAGATAAGGGATATGTCGTGTGCAAAAGCATAAAACAGCAGCTATTACGAACAAAATAAGGAAAGCTAATGTCGAGTAACTTACTGTAAAAAATCTTAATATTTCCTTTGAACCCAGAATCAGTAATATTCCATCTTTTGCTTTGTTATACGACTAAGATGCTATCACCTAAGAGTACATTGGTTGAAATATTTCCTTTCAACACCTCCGTTGAGAATAATAATTTTCCTCGGATGCTGACAAGGCAATGAGCCCGTTGGTAATGGAGGTCAACCATGAATCAATGCTGGGGCTTTTGAGGTCATTGATTGATCTTACAGCCAATGACCACTGATCACAGGAGACCGATACTGGACAAATTCAATGCCAACCCCGAGTTTATAGGTGTCGTAACAACTTCAACATAAGTCTGACCAATTGCAGAACCGCATAGCTTTTGGCTAAATTGCTTGCTTGTTTTCTCTACATACTTCTGCATCAAACTCAACCTCCAGCTTAAAAGCTATATTCATTGTTTTTGTTGGAATATATTCTACAGTGACGAAATGATGCTCTATATGTTTTACTATCAACATTGTTATTATTATATTATTAGATAATGCGTGATAGTAAGAGAAACTGTAACTGACATGATCACTTAAAGGTATGGAATATTTGACAGAGTTTGCGTCGGAGGAATATCTACGATGTGCACTATATACCATGTGGGTTCATGGTATCCTTGTTGATATCCCATTACACTCTTCTCAGTCGGTTCTCCAGTTAATGTGACATGTATCATGCAGGAGACAACTCATGTTTCATTGAAATGGAAATTTGTAATACAGCAGCCTCGCTTAAAAGCCAAACCATCCCTGCTGGTTTTCTATCCTGAATAATGCATAGAACATTGCATCACCATTAGTTCAGAGTGCCATGCTGTTGGGGGAAGGAAATGACAACGTGCTGTGGCTTCCCATATTTAACAATGCATTATTTGCAGCAAACAGAGAAAAACATAAATAGAGCTATATCCCTTTGAAATGCGTTCTAGACCATATCACATGCCACATATGCGGGCTTGAGAACAGGCGTGTCATTGATTCTCAATAGATAAACTTTCGTCCCTGGTCCATTTTGGCCATTGTATTTTTTTACACAATTAATGGCTAAAATATTTCTTCAGATGTACATATTCTTAACGTTATCCTATTTGACCCCTGTTTTGCGGTTGCATCAAATTATAATATCCACCTTTTGAGAAAATCACAGATCTTTATGTCATGAAGTAAACCCTTTGTGGGCTAGTGCCCTAATTGGTCATACCCAAATAATACTTGTTCTTCTTATGGCCCATGAATCTGTTATTTTGGTTAACAAATACAACACTACACAAGAATGCAGTTATCGCATATATTCCACGCCCTTTTTTTAACATGTAATTGCTGTCGATCAATATTGAATTATATGTCATGTCACAGCAGGGCTTCGGGGATATGTTTTCAATTAATATGACTACCTTTGTGTTATTGTACGGGGAGGCATGCAATTCATATTCTAGGGTCTAAATTATGTTTAAATTATGGACGTGACATCACTAGACATGTGACATTTCTAATGCAGCCCACCATACATTTACACAAGGGCAGTCATCATATTATCGACGTAATCACTGCCCTTGGGAGACAGCTGTCAATTCAATTTTCTTTATTTATCTCACAGCCGTTTTTTTGATAGGATAGATTCGTTGGTGTGGACAATACATGGACTGGGTTAACATATGTTATTTGTTTCTATTGTAGACTTCGCACAATAGAGACGACTGGATATCAGATTGTTCACATTATCCAGCAGCCTGTGATATACATCGGCGCTTGGGTAAGATCGTTATGATCCTACCATCAAGCTTACATGCAGTACCATTATATAGAAGACATCGCGGTAGACATCGGGGATGGCATCATAAAGTAACATTGGTGAGCAATCACTGATTCGTACGACATCATCCACTGTCAGAGGTTAACAAATTGCCATCCACGCATTTAACGACGCGTTATACCATGGTACATACCCTGGCAAAATGATGTGATAATACTACATCTAAGCTAACCGGCGTAACTAACGGACTTGTTGGGATTTGTCTCTTGGTCCAGCCTGGCACTTTCGATGCGACTTGCTTTTTTGATGGCAGAGAGGACAAGTTGTATAAAAATATCCAAGAAGATGGGCGCACATGAAGTGATGTGTGTGATCGCTATTAATGGGAGACATTTGAGACCAGAAACGGAAATTTAAGCATTTCTTCTGGGAATTATCAGATCAGATTGTGGCCCGTTGAACATTCGGCTGTCTGATTTTAATCAATTTCGACCGTGTTATTGTCTAATGCGGGACCACGGCATGTCGAGATGATCTGAGAGCGCTCGGGTTGTGTTTTCAGAACATTTCAGCCCACATGCGAGCTTGATGGTGGTACGTGACCAGTTTATTCGCCAACTGAGCAACACTACCCACGTCTACACACGTAACGTAATAATCATCACTTTAATATGGCTGATGTGATTCTATTACAATGCTTTATCAGGCTTTATCATTATTATTCAACTTATCTAGAGAGCAACTGCCAAGAACAATCATTATAAATGCGGCTACGCAAATATGTAACTAACACAATGCTTTCTGAAATTTGTTTTTCAGAATTTGTGTTTATTGGCATGCAACTTCCCCATCTCTTCTTTACATACGGCCAGTGAACGATAACGTTTTGATCAAACAATCAACGTTTTTGACGACCGTTTGTTCTGCGCAATACAACCAATAAATTTTTGATTCAAAGCGAAAAAATGTATCTAGCATTAAAATGGAAGGCATCATCGGATCCAATTACTCAAAGAGCAACAGATATTCATTGCCTTCAGTACAAGCCCCTACTGGGCAGCCTCGGTACGACCAAAGCTTGTGTTTAATTTACACATTGCAGCGGTGGCCTCATCAACATTGTCTCTTTCAATAAAACATTTATTTATAGCGTGACAGTCTCTTTCTCTCGATGTAAATTTTTTTATCTAGTGGTAAGTAAAAAAGGAAAACACTCCAGTCATAAGATGTTTTCGGCCAAAATATGTTGCAAAATGTGCACCACCTTTAACAGATAACTGTTTCCCTTAATATCATCAAGTCATACTGCATAAAGGAGAAGCTTGTAAAAAATTGTGCATCAAACATTATTGTTGTGTGCAGGTTTATAAGCCGGATTCATGCGAATTGATGAAACACAATGAAATCACCAGAAAATAGTATCCCACAGTGATTCACCATTGCCTGCATCAATTGACACCAGAAAATCAAGTTAAAATGTCCATATGGGTGAACGTTTTAAAAATCGATGACCAGTACAAACCGGCAAAATAGAAGATGAGTGTTTGTTGTTGATAGATGTGTGTATGGTGGGTATTTAAGGAAGGCTTTCTGACATATGTCTCGTATCATTAAAGATGCAGGAATAATATCTGAGTCACTCAAGCAGTCAAATGAGATAGAATTCGGTGTTTAGTGATGTTTATTTAATGTGTGTTTAGTATTCTAGCCTGTCTTATCATTGCTCCATGTAGCCAAAACCTAAATCTTAATGCAAGCCATTGTTGCTTAGGGACGCATTGCATACAATGTACTGAACTGTCTATTTGTATCTTTGTTCCTGTTTTCTTGATGAAAAGAGCATACCGCATATTATGGTTTATAATTATACAATAGCTATTAACGGAAACACACTTTATAACCCCTGTAATTTATGATACCGCATTTATTTCTTTGCTATAAACAGAATTGATTGGTTGCCAGTTGAGTCAGGTGAGGCAATGTCCGACTGGGTCGTTCAAGAACATTTAACATAGCAGTTATTACAAACAGAGTTAAAAATGTCTAGTCCAGTTGCCATTTACTTCTCAATATTTACCTTTAACCCTCCCTTTATTCATCTCAGATATTGACAAAGTAGTGAGTCCATGAATCAATGCTGGGGCTTTTGAGGTATTTTATTGATCCTACAGCCAATGACCACTGATCACAGAGGCATTGATCAATTGCACATTGGTAATGACCTTCAATTTGAAATCATTGTTGTATAACATGGAAACTAGCATGTGTGAACAAAAAGGGATTCGGTTGAACTTCTAATGCAAACTCTGTAATATAGGCTAAGTAGAACCGCATAGCTAAACAAAACCATTGACTAAATGAAATATCGAAAGAACATTCCTTCGTTAATAGGCCTAATTCTCTCTTCCAACAGGACAATACTTTAACTCAGTTTGACGGTCTGCTCGTATTCGTATTCGTCCTTATTTTGTCAACATGCATTAACCACAATGAAACTTTATGTATCTTTCTTCACCAGCAGTCCCACCCCCTTGAATATGGTATGTTCACAGCAAGGGAACTTAAAATGTAACATTGTACCTATCAGGGCTTTAACGTATTTAAACCCATACCGGACATCATGTATGGAGTTACTTTCAATTGACACAACCGCTATAATGATGCACGAGTCAACTAATCCTGCTGTATATCGTATATATGCTGTATATTGTATAAGCTGTATATCGGAAATAACTAACGGCGTCCTAATTTAGATATTGGTTTCGTTAAATCAAGCGTGGGCTTTTTGTCAAATGCTGCCTGTACCATGGCAATTCTTCATTTACCCTCATTTCAGTATAATGTTTTTAGTGCAAGAGTCATTTGGTTTCCTAACGTATTGCTTATCATATGAACTATGTGAACAAGCACCATTCTATACTAGGTAAATTTAAATTGTGACAATATCGTTCACCGGTTTGCTTATCAGGGCAGTTGTACTTAAGGTCTCTTGTGTGCATCAAACAATAGTACGTCTGTATTATGATTATCGATATGTTCACCTCTGGCTCTGCATTGCGTCCGATATCACTGGTGTAAATAGAACACCGTTACCATCCATCTGTTGCTTTTTATCCGCTTACTTTTGAAGTTGATTAGTATCCATCTCAGAGAACTGCATTACAGTAAGCCATGGAGATTCTTAGTGCAGAACAATGAAGCCATGCAAATGGCGGATTATGGATTTCATGATATATTTTGTGGCACAGCATAAAATGGTAAAACACTGTGTGGTGCAGCAACAAGAGCAAGGCGAAATGTGATCAACTACCTCGTAGTAAACATATAGTGACTACTCTTCATAAGATAACGAATGAGGTCAACAGCTACATTAATGAGTGTTGAGTGTAGGGGCGTGGCTGTGGTTTCACACGGCCATAGAGGATTTTAAAGACCAAGTATGAAGGTTCAACACCTGCAAATTAACACTTGACATTCATATATCAACATGTTGTGCTCTGGGTGTTTGATTGTGGCATTTAGCCTCATCACATGATTTTCAAAGGCCGAGGATTAAGGATCACAGCAGCGGACATTCGCCACTTTAGCGTTTACATTGCTGCGAGAGGCTTTGCATGTGCACCAATGGTATCATCAAGGCAATCGCCCATAAGACATGATGCAATTGCTGCAGCAAATCCGCAACTTCCTATCATGTGCATTTCAACTTACGTGCCGAGAATAAAGATGCAATGTGGAGTAAATATTTGTTACGGTTCTGTTGATGTCGTCATTGCATCACATGAAACTTAATGTTGACCTAATGACGATGGTTACAGCACCATTAGAGCAAAATATCTGACAGTGCCGAAGTTTCTCCTGTGGACGTGTTATTTGTGCCACATAATTCATGAAAGAGACTGGTCACTTTGAGAACTGTCCTCGTGAGGTTTGACTTGATCGTATGCCGCCAAAAATAGACCTGTTCCTTTAAATTTCATGTGGCTCCTTTACCCACAAACCCACCCCTTTTATGTAATGAATATATTAGTTAACAAGTCACGGGATCTTATAGGTGTAACTTGTGATTAAATTCCCCGCCTTGCCTAGTTTAACTGCAGGGCTTTTAATGTAAATTACATTTCGTACCACGAAATATTTCTTGTTTGAATAACCTACCCCTATAATATATTCTGAAAAGCGCCAGCAATAGCCATACGCACTTAAGTCGAGTCGCTCTGTACAACAGCTTTATATATCAACTACATGGGACAATCACCTATGCGCATTTTACGCGTGTTGTACATGCTGATACAATCACTAGAGTGAGCAACGGGAAATACTTTCTGGATCTTCTCCCTTGCATGTATACAGCTCCGCGAAAATAGCATAAAGGTACGGATGGCAGACATTCATCTCTTCGAAATAACTATCATCGGTCATTCAGCAATGAGCAGCTTGTCATTTTGAGCAGGATAAAGGATGACCTGAAGGCCGATTGTTGGTAATGATCAATGGAAGAGTAACCACACTGTGAAGTTTGTTAGTTAATACTAGTTGGTTGGTTGGTTGGTTGGTTGGTTGGTTGGTTGGTTGGTTGGTTGGTTGGTTGGTTGGTTGGTTGGTTGGTTGGTTGGTTGGTTGGTGGTTGGTTGGTTGGTTGGTTGGTTGGTTGGTTGGTTGGTTGGTTGGTTGGTTGGTTTGGTTGGTTGGTTGGTTGGTTGGTTGGTTGGTTGGTTGGTTGGTTGGTTGGTTGGTTGGTTGGTTGGTTGGTTGGTTGGTTGGTGGTTGGTTGGTTGGTGGTTGGTTGGTTGGTTGTTGGTTGGTTGGTTGGGTTGGTTGGTTGGTTGGTGGTTGGTTGGTTGGTTGGTTGGTTGGTTGGTTGGTTGGTTGGTTGGTTGGTTGGTTGGTTGGTTGGTTGGTTGGTTGGTTGGTTGGTTGGTTGGTTGGTTGGTTGGTTGGTTGGTTGGTTGGTTGGTGTCATGCTCCTGGCATTTCACGTATAACGACCTCATTCTGGGCTCATTGCGTTCATTCATTATGGCAAACATGACCAACATGTAACGTGCTCATTCCACTGGTCGGTGAATCATATATATTAGTTCCAAGCGCTATTTCCACCCCCATGGCAAAATCGGCAATAGCAGCGCCGGTTGTTTGATATGGGTTGTATCGTAGGTATTGTTAATGACACATGAAACATTGCGTATTCTTATTTTCGAGCGCGGGGAAATTTCTACGCTTTCGTAAAAGATGACAAGCGGTGAATCAATCTTCCTTCGCAACATAGCAATTACTTTGTGGCAATTACAGCATCCAATAAATTAGCCGCAGGAGAAATCCCCGGGACAATTTGTTTGCTAGTATACGAGGCATTGTTATGCTTTTAAATCGTTATCTTCAATATATCTCTAAGGTCGTTCGTATAAATTATAATCGCGTAGGTCAGCCATATAAGCACGTTTCGTATTTGGTGTTTGTTTGTTGGCTAAAACGTTCAAATATAACATGACCTTGATATGCTTCATAGCAGGTCAGAAGAATCGAATGACTGAAAATGAAAATTCAGCAGCAGCATAACACGTTATTTAACCGGCGTTTCTACTTTACAATCATATAGGAAATACCAATGCAGCCTCAGAATTTATATGCAATCATTGTTGAATTCAAATCTCTAAGTTCAAGGTGTCATGGCAAAGGCTACCATCGGCAACTTGTCCTCATCGCGATATCTCTTGTAAAATCTCTTCATCCACTGTAAACGCGACCAACGGCAATCTGCATGTGCGTTTGCACACTTGCCAAACGTAGTTTTACAATGGCCAAGGCAACAGTGTTTTAAATGACTTCGTGCGATAAATTGATTTGTGTTGGTGCCAGCTTTTTGTATTACATTGTTTATCTGGTCGGAAGTATGTTCGGTCACGAGGTGTTAAATAATACTTTATAAATAATGCTCATGTTAAGGAGTGAATCGTTTTGGATCACTGATGCTCGTTTCTACTACGCACATTTAACTCATCGCCAAATACTTCAGTAACGCTGAGTGATTGAAGTCATCTTTTCATCAATGGATTGTTCTTTTAAGAAAAGCATTTGCATCTTGAGTTAGGTAATGAATTACATGAGTATTTACGGCGCTTTGTGTGTTTGAAAAAGGAAAAACAACAACAATTCGTCGTTATATCGTTGATCTAGTTAATGAATATATGTGGCAAATGGAATGTGGATTGTTTTGCAGAAGCAAATGTTTGTGTTCAAATGTTGCCTACAAATATTGGTTTTTATTACATAGGCAGTTGATTTAAACATTTAATCTGAGATCTACGATCCTTAGCAACAGTATCGCATTTTTCTTGCAATGAAAACAAATTAAAGATAGTATAACTTTTCCTATTGGCTAAGAAGGACGGTTAAGTTATTCTGAATTCCATCTCAGACTGTAATGGCTTTAACGTTAAACGACGTTCCTGTACGTATTGTCGATTATCCTTATAAGTGGGTAGATAGTATGTTAAGCATCTGTGGTTTACCTTTCGTATCAATTCGGGTATGATTTGGAAAGGTTTATATGATAGGCGTAGAAATAACTTGGATATATTTAAAATTACAAGGGTGCTCTTTCATTTAAAAGCTACTCACTTTTTCGTCACCAAATATATGGTTTAAATATACTCATGGTTTATTTTCGTCTGTACGATATATGTATTGTTAAATTCAGTTGTTTTTATTTGTCGACATGCAGCTGGTTACGAAATGACAATAGATGCCTGATATTGCTTGTAGATGCAATCAGCATCCATAGCTTCATGAGGAATCCTTTACCATGTCGCTACATAATAACTGTGGTAAGTGCAGTCCCCATTTTGATCGTTGACCGTAGCATATAATACATTGTGAACTCTTGACTCTGTATCTTCTTTTCTTTGATATATTTCATGAATGCACAGTACAAGAAGCGTACCTCCCGCTGTAAGAGATGATGTCGCGGATTCAAGAACTGCGTTTTAGTATCAGAAAGTCACTTGGCTGCTGACATCACGCTACATCCTGTGTGTTAATTGTATATAATATAGACAATCATACAATTGTTACCATTGAAACACCTTGCAATTCAATCCTCATTATTACAAGAAATACGTGGCGCCATTGACAACGCCCGACCAAACCAGCCGGCGCCTGGAGCTATCGTATCAAAGACCAGCAATGTACCGCAGACAGTGCCATTAGACGTTGTTTGTTGCACAGCACAGACATATTAGGTGTGTGTGATTACATTGTGTTGCCATTTGGTAGTAGCATTCTGCAGGCGAAACATGTCCAAACCAACCAGCCCACCAAGTTTATAACCACACTTCAAAAACACGCTTGGCGTCATTCGGTCGCCTGGGGGGACGGGTTGCTGTTACTGAACACTAAGCAAAACTAGTTGCAAAGCAGATAATTGAGCAGATATTAGCCGATGTTTGTTGTAGTAGAGTGACCTGTAACCGAAACTAACGTGCGTGATCAATCATCAGACCAAAGAGCTTGTATGAGACATTAATTAGATTCGATTACCATTCGTTCCGATGCATTCGACTTTTGCTGAGGGTAGACACTCTCGTCATCTTATTGAACTAAGGGATTCGTTCCTCATTATCTCCTTAATCAACCGCTACAAAGCGAATAATGGCCATCATCAGACTTAACATGGTGTCATTAAAGATGTACAATTGAACCAATATAACGATACCGGGCGTACGCAACAAATCTATTCGTAATTGTTGACGGAAGCAGAAGAATGTCGATCAACTTCAGCTAACACTATCCAACAGCGAAAAATCTCAATATGGAAATAATGGATCAAACGCGGGAAAAATGAATCATTTGTGTCACAGGGAGGGCCTTACATTGCACGGATAAGTTAATGTTGTGACAGCTGAACATTACGCGTCGGATGCTCCAACGTCTATTATGTTTCAGGAAGAGAAATATATGTTTCACCGAAAGACCATTTTTTCATCGAATCCATTAATCAAGTTTTTGAAAGCATCTAGCACTCAACTCCATTTAATTGTAATTTACGCTTCCCAAGGGTCTTCAGTCCGTTTTGGTCTATTTGTTATGCTTTGGTACATATTGTTGTTCATGGTAATCAACAGCCATTACAATCCTGGTGCTAAACGTTGGGTAATTAATTTAATGTTGTTCTTTTAATCTTTCCAGAGTCCTATGATAGGCTGTCTCGGTGACGCCATGCTTTCTTTTGAAGCGCACCAAAAGACAAATTCGAAATATAGTCTATCGAACAGAAGCAGATTTAATTGCTTTCATCCCCAAACAGTGTATGAAATGTTTCATACCTAGGTGATCGCTGTTGTTAACACTGCCTTTTATCTGAAACATCTTTGCGACATTTGGGATGCCCGAGATTATGGAAGAGAACATCATGCCACTTAAGCAGTCTGTAGTCTTTTCCGATGAGCCAAGAAGAGTGGAATTCAATATAATGCAAAAGCAGGAAAGGCCAGACATGTTGCAAAGTATGGCTTATGGTTACAGCCAGACCATACTAAAATACTCCCGGCGGCTTGTTGATTTGAAAGTGTATAGGTGTTATATGACTCACATGGACACTAACGAATGCAGCTTCGTAGATCAACACAGCTTCGAATACCGTAGTCATAATATAATAAGTCAAATTCATACATCTCATTTCATTATACCGTCTATCACAATGCTAGTAGGAGATATTATTCCTCAGGCGCCTAATATGTCATGGCATAGAGTCGTATACTTATGGTTATGTCAAAACTACACATCTGTCTTGTCACATTAAATATTATCCAACCATCATCTACTCTTCATGGACTTCTAGCAACAGAATTGGGTTAGCAATTTGTAAACATTAATGATCAGCTCGGTACTTTATATGCTTACTCTGAATATGTTTACGTATGATGTTACCTGTTGTTGTCGCGATTGCCCGGTAATTGTGCGATGAATCTGAAAACTGTTATCACACCTTCACCTTGAGAAAACCTCCAACCAAATGCGTCCGCATTATGCGGACTCTGTCTGACATTATATGAATATAAAGTAGCCTCATTGTAAGGTCCATATGGATGTTACATTATGATCGTATCTACGATGTTATTCCACTTCAAGCTTCTATTATCAAGAAATTAGAGAAACTTTCTTGGCATATCAAACAGGTCGTACACATGGTGTAGATATAAACTAGCGTAATATCGCCTGGTGAATACAGCCAACGGAACCAGACGGCGCCGGAACTATCATATCAAAGACGGAATGTATACGACAGACAGTGGCATCAGACGTTGTTTGTTGCACATTACAGACATAGCAGTTTTGTGCTGTTACATTATGTCGCCATTCAGTAACGAGGCATGTTTAAAGCAAACATCAAACGGAATATATAACCACGCTTCAAAAACGCACTGTGCCCCATTCCGTCCACCCAGGAACAAATTGTTTTAATTGTGTCAAAATATCACAATACTAGTAACAATCCTTATCATTTAATAGATATAAGCAGAAGGTTAGTACAGAAAAGTGAACAACAAGCGCAACAAATGTTTGTTTAGTAACAATATGGTATATACTAACATGGTTATTTTATGCAGGTTCATAACATCCATGTTTTGTTGTTAAGCTTACTTGGTTATCGCATGAACCAGTTGCATATTGTAGAACATATAGAGAAAGCAAAATAGAAATACGAAATAGAAAGCTGAAAATCATCACTCATAAACAAAGAGCACACGTTAATGTCCCCTTACAATCCAGACACATATGAGTAACCAATGCTATTTATCATGTGGAAAGTGTTATAGAGCTTGCTGAAAGAAACGCTACAACGCTAGATCCAGTTTGATCCATATCTGTATCCACCATCGTGTAAGGCAAATTCACAAAACAATTCACACCTTAAGCTTACTACTTTGTTTCATGCACCTAACAGACCATGCATATGGATATGAGTACGTTGTATAAGTACCTTATAGCATCCTGCAGGTGACAAGCGCCCTGATAAGCGAACCGGTGAACCATATTGCCACAATGTAAAGGGCAGGTCAGTGCCAATCATCTTCTGCGATATAATGGAAGTAGGCATGACAAACGCACTAGCTTTCAACCCAATATTTCAACTCACTCAAAGATTGATTATTGAGCAGCTAAGTGGACGATGCATTTATGACCATTAACAAAAACACGTAATTCATTATCACAACATAAATCCATTATCGAATTCATGGTAATTCATTATCACAACATAAATCCATTATCGAATTCATGGTAATTCATTATCACAACATAAATCCATTATCGAATTAATGGTAATTCATTATCACAACATAAATCCATTATCGAATTCATGGTAATTCATTATCACAAGATAAATCCATTATCGAATTCATGGTAATTCATTATCACAACATAAATCCATTATCGAATTCATGATGAATCCGCTGCTCGTTACCACAAGATCCAATCGTTTTTGATAGATTTGGCAATAAGCATATTATTGCATGTCGTTACAAGTATGATCTTGCATATAATATTTTATTTATTGTATATCAAATAATTTTTAAAACTACTATTTCACTGGTATCATGTATTAACCTTTGTAGAAAACCAGCTCAAACTGCACATGATTGCAATGTTGTTCATGTCGTACCAAATCGAAACAGACGTGTTGACATTCCAATGATATCACAACAATTCTAATAGAAGATCAATGATATGAAATACAGACATGTAAATATGTTGAGCCGGTGTTCATTTGACTTTGAGGTGTTATATAGGCGATATCACATTACACTGCGCAGCATCCCTGCTGTACGTTGACCACGGATAAAGTATAGATCATCGCAATGACATAAGTTATGAGAATCGATCACTAGGCACTTTTGCCTCACATTTGCCTACTCTAGGCTTACCGTGTATACTTATATTAAAGGCATTATTATGCTTTTAAATAATAATGTTCAATATATTGCTCGTATAATCGTGTGGATCACCCATTAAAGCTCGGTTCGTCTTTGGAGTAGGTTTGTTGGATAAAAGGTACAAATACAATGTGTCCTTAATATGTTTTATAGCAGGAGGGAATAATCGAATCACTGAAAATGAAAATTCAAACTGCTTTCCTCAGCGAGAGCACAGCAGAATAAAAAGTTCATTAACCAATGGTTCACCTTTGCCAAATGCAGTTTTACAATGATCAATGCACCAGCCTTTAATGATTCAGTACGCTAAATGAATCTCGTTGTGTTTGTATCATTTTATTCATCACATTGTTGATCTGGTTGTTGTAGTGTTCGATTAAGAGAGGTAAATATTAAATAAGTAACTACCTTTCAAGTCGCAGGTTCAGGTTCAGGAGCGAAATATTTTGGATCATTGACAGGCGTTACTATTACACACATTAAACCATATCCATTATTAACTATTCGTGAAAAAAATCCTTAAGGTAAACCTTTCCTTGGTGAGCCCATTAATGGACCGCTCTTTTGCCTCTTGATTTAAGGTAATAGATTAGCTGACTGCACGCAGTAATTGTTGCTCAAATTGCTTGTCATGCCAAATCAATATTCATGATTTATTATCTAGAAACGGATAAACATGCATTACGAAGGAGTGTTCGCATGAGATTTAATAACCACTAAAGTAAGTTGTTTGACGCAAACAATAAAAGGTTTGGTCTGTTTTGTATTTAAAGTGCCACAGAAGTCGGCCACTTGGCCGTTTCAAATCATGTCTTAAACACAAGTGGCGCTATATCTGCCTGATTCACTTCACGTATTTTCATTTGCCCAGATCGTCGTACAGCGTGTGTCATTGAATGCCATGGCCTTGCGAACTATATAATCCACAAAATGCCATCTATTTTACTTCTGAGAGTACAATTAATCAGCATCGAAGATGCTTACATCTTAAATCTGAAACACTCAATCAGTTCAACGAGTTTTAGTGTTTTAATGATGCTTATGCCATCTGTGTATAGCCTCTAAGCTAACACCAGGTCCATTATATTGCTTAATAGACATGAAGCATTGTTATAGCAAAAACCTTAATTTTATAGCAAGCCATTGTCGCTGTTTGAAGCATATATTACACAAAGTGTCCTAAACTGTTTATTCGTTTCTTGAAGTATGATGTACCTGCAAAACGATACAACACCGCTCCCGGAACTTGCAGTGGATAAATGATATCACGTGACACCAAGTTTTCAATATATAATATAACGCAGCAGCTTTTACGCAACGAACTAGTAACTTAGTGTCCAGTTGGTATATACTTCTCAATATATCCCTTTAACCCAAGAGCAGCATTACATAATCTCTTTTTTGATATACGGCCTAATATGCTACCATGACCCCAGATGAAAATGTTGACAAGGCAGTTAGTCCGTTGGTAATAGAGGTCGTCCATGAAACAATGCTGGGGCTTTTGAGGTCTTTGATTGATCCTACAGCCTAAGTCCACTGATCACAAGGGACCGATACTGAGAGATTTAATGCCCTCTCCGATGTCGTAACTACTTCAGCATAAGTCTAACCAATAGCAGCAAGTACGAAATCGTATGCGTTTTACACGAGCACAAAACAAGACTCAGTTCTACTTTCAATTCAAGCGTCAGTTTATAGGCTGTTTAGAACCGCTTGGCTTATATCCCATGGATGAACTAAATCAAATATCGACTGATTATTCCTTCGTAAATAGGCCATCTGAAGTCGATAAGATTTTATGTACCCATGTGCAATTCATTCACACTTTCTTACAGCAGAACAATTTTTTAACTCAGTGTTCTTATTTGTTTTGATCCTTGCTTGTTTTGTGTGCATGCTTTTCCATCAACCTTAGACTCAAGCTTACTTTCAACATTTCTATCATTATAACATAATTCGCAATGATATCCGAAACTGTCACTGACGTAATTCCTCGAGATATTGGAATATTCTTTGGAGGAATATCCACGATGCTTAATATATTTCATGTAGATTCTAGGTATCCTTATTGTACACTCTTCTCTATTATTTCACTAAGTAATGCGACATTTCTCATGCAGGAGCCAACTCATGTTTTATTCAAATGGATCTATATAACACGGCAGACGCCCTAAAAACTCAAGCCACCCCTAATACCCTTTAAACATGAATAATGCATAGCACACTGCACCAGCATCGTATCTTATCGGCCTCTGTACGTTTCTGATTCGTTCGTTTCTCTGTGAGCCAGTGGAGTTGTATGACAAGCGATAGCTGGATTGTCTATCGGCGAATGCAATATATCACATGTATTGACTTAAGTTATGTTTACCTGTGTTTATCAAATACTGTACTCAATAATGTCCTCTACATACTTGTGTAGTGTGTCTATATGATTCCTGTGGATAATTAGTAAATAACACAGCTGACATGAAGCATTCTCAGCTGCCAATAATGTTGCAATCGATTGCTACTTTTTGTGTCATTTGGCTTCGTAAAATAATGCCTATTCAATTAACTATATAAAAAGCACAATGTTACACTTAGAGAAACGCAAGCTACAGCTATCTGTACCATATTTGTATTGCAGACCTTTGCGTCAGAAGATTGTACACAATATTTAGCCGCACAATATGTGTACTTCATACTGCTGTATAAACATTTAATCAAGAAATATATTTGCTAATTAACAATAGCAGCTTCACTTCCCTCAAATGACAAAAACTTACTTTTGGTGAACTTATCATCTAATTCTGAATGTATCTAGTGTAACGAGCAGCCATCTGACATGCATCTTAGTGCAGCAGTGGAGTCTTTAGTTCGATTATGAATTACCTTAAAGGATGAACAAAAAAGTAACACCGACTCACAATGTCGTACTTGTGAAATTGAAAGCAGCAATCAACCGGTATTTGCGGCCCATTTTCCTAATTCTTGCCTGACCGGGTTCACCCGTGATAACCTCGATGTGACCAACATGACCAACCAGCTGTATCAAGCTCAACTACTCCTTGCTCACGTACTACATGCTCTGTTCATTGTACAAGACGGGGTCATGTTTCAAGTAGCGCATTTGTTGCTTCCATGGTCACTAAATTTCATCTCTTCTACGCAATAAAAGCAATGACTTTGTTTGTGTTATAACATTGACATTCCAAATCAATTACACAGTGAAGTATTATAAGTTAATGCATAGCAATTTTTGTATTCCGCTTTTGGATTCAATCAATTAAATGTACTACTGGCAGTAACAAACACATCTACATGAGCTGTTTCTGTGTTGTTATCTGAATTCATAACGTCCCCTTATGTCTAAGGGCTTAAAGAGTAGCGATTCTTGGATTACTGATAAGTTTCACCAACATACACACACAACTAATCCCCGTGATTACCTGTTGAAATAATTAGTTGTTGGTGAAGCATTCCGTCGACAGTGAAACAAATTGAACCTGCTTGTCCTGAATAGCCCATGCTTGCATACTGTCTATAGGTGCTTTTCAAGGCGGATCGTGGCATCATTCAGACATCTCATCATCCCGTTCAGCAAAGCTAGTTAAGTCATGTTAAGCACCTGGGTCGTAATTGCAATTGCAGGCGATGATTAGGAACAACAGAGGAGAGCGCTTAATGACTACCAAAATATAATAAATAGACGCATTTCTAATTAGTGCTCGAAATCATATTAGGGAGTCTGAGAAAAAGCAAATGATAATTGTTTGGGCGATGACACTGACGCTTTATTTGTGTATGGATTATATGAAATAATGAAAGTACACGTATTGTACTATATCTACCTGATGTGGCTTTGCTGGTGCCATGCATTCCACTTGCCAAGTTCATTTGTCCAATATGGACGTACCTCGTGCAATAAAATGCCCTCGTTGTGACACCATCAGAAACGCGCCCCACCATATCGTAACCGCGTGACACTTCCCACTGCTCATTGTGATTGTCGAGACCAAAACTAGCACCACAAGAGAAAACGCAGCTGTAGGCTAATGGTTGTCGCCAATTTGCTTGATATTTTCGGTTGTATATGTTGATGCCCTGACATTGGTCCCTGACGTTGTTTCTGTATGATGTCTGTTTTATGACTTACTTGTCATTTATTTGAAACCTTTGAAATCCAACATAGCAATAACATCCAAGTCATACAGACCGGTGTGGTAGAACCGTAATAATCCAGTATAGCTACAGCACATTATGATTAAACATTATGACATCCCCCTTCTACAAAATTTATTGTTCAATAAGTCTGTCTGGCTTGCGCCTGACGCGTTCAGATCTTCTATGTAAAGTGGTGGGTGGAGTTGTTTCAGGCTCGACAGCTGGGATGATATGTGTAACATTATAGTTTTCATTGAAATGTACACTTTTGGTTAACGGTTCATCAAGAGAATCATCAGGTAATGTAGCATTAAAGTTTGTTCACAGCTTCATCACTGATTTCCTTGAGAAATCTCCTATTTCTCCTGAACTATGATCCGTTAGGGGTGGTAACAATATATGATCTAGGTTCCTTACACACTGATTTTACTGTAGCAGGTTGCCAGGTTGAGGAGTTTTGATCCTGCAGCAATACTTTCATTCCAGGTAACAATGAAGTAAGCTCTGTTCTGGCAGTTTGATTGTAGTGTTCTTCAGCATTCTTACTTTGCTTCAGCAGTTCTGAATGTACATCATAGCTTGATCTGTTGGTGTTGATTTTGCTGGGTACATTAGATTGTATTTTCCTGTTGTAAAGTAATTCTGATGGGCTGGGCAGTTGAGAGCTCAGAAGAGTTGATCTGTAGCATAGAAGCACTAACTGGGGATCCGTACCCGATTGTTTTGCTTTCTTAAGAATGGTTTTGACCACTCCTACCATTCTTTCACAAAATCCATTGGATTGGGGGTACCTTGGGCTACTTGTAATATGTTCAAAATCCCAATCGGTCGCAAAGTTTCGTAATTTTTTACTGTTGTATTGCGCACCATTGTCAGAATATAGACGTTTGCAAATTCCATGCACAGCAAACAAGTCTTTGCAGAATTTGATGACTTCAGCACTTGTTTGTTGATTGAGTGTTCGCACGAATGGCATTTTGCTGTAATGGTCAACCAATAGTATGTATATATGCCCATCAAGTTCAAAGAGGTCGTTTGACAGAACTTCCCATGGCAATAACATCCAAGTCATACAGACCGGTGTGGTAGAACCGTAATAATCCAGTATAGCTACAGCACATTATGATTAAACATTATGACAATGTCGACATGGTTAAGATTCTGTCCCTATCATATTTTGGTTAGTTTATAAGTTTGCTCTTTAGTTCCTCCCTTACAATTTCGTTTGTCTCCTTCCAGGTGACTTTAACGCCAAGGTATTCAGCCGTATTTAACCCATACAATTGGCAGCCAGATCTGATATGACAAACTATGAACGTAAAAGAGTCAGGTAACTGTGAGGCAAGAACGCAATCACTGACAAGGTCCTGAACTAAAGTAAAGTAGGGATATAGTTTGCAGTAGGTGGTGCTTTTTTGCTCTGGTGTCAAATGATCATGAAAGCCTCTGACATAACTGTGGCCGAGAACCTCACCATGCATCTTGATGCTTATATGAAGCTAATCAAAGAGAAGTTTTAGGCAGATCGCCAATAGTAATAGGAACAAAAGAAATAAACATGGCGGCAAATCATTTGGCAAAAATAACGATACTTTCTTGAAAAAATATGTCGTCCGCCAGGTTGCCGAAACCCGGGATTGAACCAGGGACCTTTAGATCTTCAGTCTAACGCTCTCCCAACTGAGCTATTTCGGCCGACGAGTATGCCATGGCAAATTTTTGTAGCCACAAAAATCCTGTGGCCGATTGGACCTCAGGCGTCGTGAAGCAGGATATTGACCTAGGCCCATAGATGAACAAAAGTCATATGACGTGGTTATGATCTTGACAGTAAACTAAACTGACGACAACAATGCTTGAATAGCCCACGCAAAGATACGGCTATAGCTGCGCCCCACAGCCGCTGCACTTTACTCATCTCACCAAATCACGTCTTTATAACTATGCAGCGTCTGCTATCAAATGCAGTAAACACACACTCTTCACACTACACACCTATAAGTTACCCCCTTTTTTATCGCATGGCACCCTACTCTCAGCCAATCAGAGCTCGAGAAAAAGCTCGGTTGTTTTCCCATATCACCGAGAAACAACTTTACTTGAGATGGTCCCTCACAGAGCACCGCTGCTCTAGCATGGCAACGCTACGGAGGTTCTTAATATCACGCACACTTTACAAGTCTTAAAACGAAGGTTTTCTCAAAAGTCATTTGCTTGCCAGCCGCTAATCTGGTTGCGTAGCGCTCATCGGGAAGTCACGGTATTATCCCATCTCCCCGGAATCATGCTGAGGCGCGAAATTGTACACCTGCCGAGCCGTGTCTACTGCGCTACATTGTTGCTAACATCAAACAACGGCGAAGTCGGCGGAGCTCTGATTACCGGAGTTAGGAAATTTCTGCTAGTCTCACACAACAATTTATCGAAGCATGGAGTCGAAAAAAGATAAATCTCCGAGATCTCCTATAGTTGAAACCATCATCAGAGGCAACTGAGGCCGAATGAGGGATTAAGGGACTACCTCTCATATTTAAAATTCATATAAGTATCGCTTATTCTTGCCAAAATAACATTTGTTGCGCTCGTTGTGCACTTCTCTGCACTAAACATCTGCTTATATCTGTCAAATTATAAGCGTTGTATCTTGGGGTGACCGAATGGCGCGTGGTGCGTTTTTGGGATGTGGTAATATATTCCGCCTGTTGGTTGCTGGGAGCATGCCTCGTCTAATCAGCTAATGGGGGCTATTAAACGACAACATACTTTAACTACACAGACCTGTGTTGTCTGTAATGGGCAATTAATAACGTCTGATGTCACTGTCAGTGGTATACTTTACGTCTTTGATATGATAGTTCCGGCGCCGTCGGGTTCAGTTGACTGTATTCACCAAGCGTTATGTCGCCACTTTATATGTACACAATTATTTCTGCCTGTTTTATATGCCATGTAGTGATATAGGTCTCTGTAATTACTTTATTTCACGTATAACCATTGCAAAATGACTCTATGTCATTATATATTATACGCCTGGGTAATCCTATCACCGGCTAGCATTGTGATAGAGGGTATACTAAAGTGAGATACAGTTTGTATGAATTTGACTTATTATGCTATGACTCTGGTATTTGACACTGTGTTGATCTACGACGCTGCATGCATTAAAGTCTCAATGTAAGTCATATAACGCCTTTACACTTCCAAACCAACAGCCCGCCAGAAATTATTTTTAGCATTTTAGTATGGTCTGGCTGTAAGCAGGAGAAAACCTCACAAGTCTGGTCGTTCATGCGTCTACCTTGTATGGAATGCCATTCTCCGTGGCGCACCGGCAAAGCCTCCAGACTACTGAAATGGCCTGAGGTACTCTTCAATAACCTTAGGAGTATTTCAGATGTCGCCAAGATTTCAGAATGTGAATGTGATTACCAATTAAATCAGCTTGCTTTCGATAGCCGGCATTAACACTTTGTGTGTAGGTGCACTTCACAAGAATGTATGGCGTCACCCAGAGAGCCGATCATCGGGTTGTGCAAACATTAAAAATCCACATTAAGCTAATTACCCAAAGTGAAACACCTGGGCCATGATGGCATTGGCTGGTGACGACTAGAAACAACAACAGACATTGTCTACCAAAGCATAACCAATAGACCGGCAATCACAATGCAAGCCTTTGAGTGTGGGAATCATTGTTGATGCTTGATTCTTTCAGAAACTTGATGGGTTCGATGAAAAAAATAGACTTACGGGTGAAGCAGGTCTATTTCTCCTCCTGAAACTTACGTGAAGTTCGAGCATCCCATGCGTAACACTAACATTCCCGTGGCACAAATGTCACGTGATCACTTGTCCAGCTCATATTCCCCGAATTTGATCCATTATTTTTACCTTGAGATATTTCGTATTGGAATAGCGTTTACTGAGGTTGATCGACATTCTTCTGCGTCCGTCAGCAATTAAGAATAGATTTATTGGTATCGCAATATTGGTTCAACTTCACAGCGATGATAACTCCCTGTTTAGTCTGATGGATGGATGACCACTTGTTATGACGTCATTGACATTACTCGCTTTGTGTAGCGATAAAGCTATAATTAGGAACGAATCCCTTAGTTCAATAAGATGACGAGAGTGTCTACCCTCAGCAAAAGCCGAATGCATCGGAACAGATGGTTAGGTTATCGAATCGAATCGCTCTCTTGATCGCGTACGTTATTTTCCTTTGTGATTCCCTCCACTGCACCAAACGACGCTCAATTAGCTGTATTGTAACTAGTATCAGTTCAATTATCTGTATTGTAACTAGTTTTCCTTGGTGTTCATTTACAGCAGCCGGTCCAGCTAAGCGACCGAAGGACGCCAAGCGTGTTTTTGAA
Organism: Urechis unicinctus; assembly: GCA_034190875.2. Lineage (NCBI taxonomy): Eukaryota > Metazoa > Annelida > Polychaeta > Xenopneusta > Urechidae > Urechis > Urechis unicinctus. The sequence continues at coordinate 73,633,751 of CM067353.1, read as the reverse complement.
GTGAGCTCATATATTTGGTCTGTTGCTTGGTTGGGACTTGTTTCGCCTGTTGAAAGCTACAAATGGCAACACAATATAGTCACACACACCTATAATGTCTGTGCTGTGCAACACACAACGTCTAATGGCGCTGTTTGCGGCATACTGCTAGTCTTTGATACGATAGCTTCAGGCGCCTGTTGGCTTGGTCGGGCGTAATTTATAGTCCGTGAGCCGCACTTTACATCCAGGGATATAATCAGTTGTCCGTCACGGCGTGCATTGGTTGGGGTATCTGAAATTGTATTGCTTCTAATCGTGATGATTGAATTGCAGATTGTGTATATTATATACAGTTAACATCCAGGAAGTAGCGTGATGTCTGCAGATATGTGACTTTCGACTACGAACCAGTTACTGTTTGGTATTCATGAAATATATCAAGAGCCAGAAGATTATGAGTGTACAATGTGCCCGGCCAATGAGCAAAACCGGGACTACACTTACCTCATTATTTAGCGACATGGTAAAGGATTCCTCGGGAAGCTATGTATTGTTGATTGCATCGAACAACAAACAAACAACAATCAATATCACTTATCAGACATATGTTGTCCTTTCTTTAGCAAGCTGCAACTGAAGATAGCGACGAAGAAGGGACAGCCGAGTGAATCGAGTCCAGGCTCACCGGAGAGTGACCACGAGAGACAACGCGCGGGTATAAACAACTAAGGAAGTCGTAAACCCTGCGGGAGGGAGCTGAGACAGGAAAAGCACGCGCGAGGAAGGCGAACGCAAAGAGCGCCAGATGGCGAGACACGCGAGGGAGGAAGGGGCTAATTACATACTATTAAAGACTCAATAGCACGATTATTTTGTCTTTTTTTAAGTGACGCAGCTTAAAGTGCCTATCGCACGAAAAATCATGTCATTTTTTTTTCGCCAGATTACGGAAATATAACCCAGAAGTACCTATTCTGTCTATGTATCAGTCGTCAAAGTGCGCGCTTTCGGATCGAAATTCGACTATAAAGATGAGTCCGACGTATCGAGACGACGAGCTCATGAATAATTAATCGCCTCCGCGTGACGTCAGCTCCGGCATAGTTTTTGTTGCGAGGCGCAATCTGCGCTACGATGAGCGCAAAAGAGCTCCTGGTAATTTCGCTATTTCATCACTTCAGGAGAGCGATGAAGAGACATGGGATGGCACAGATCATTTGCAGACCATCGTTGCTTCGGCAGAGCAAATTTTGCCTACAGATTCGAACCAGAAATGAGCGATTCAGACGTCTCCGATGAAGAGAAAAAAGATACCAGCGATGTCACTGCTGCGTCTGTGTCTCACGCTACAGAACAATGCTTGGTAATCAATGTCTGATCGTACTTGTGCACCAGTTCATCTTATATGTGTTGACATGTAATGAAGTTAATCCATAAATTTCACCAACAAATATGTAACCTCTTTTCCTAAAGTGTATACAACAGAGCTTTGCAGAAAATAATTCTTCCATATCAGGATCAGGTGGATGCAAGGGTTAATGTTTACAAAGTTGTACCATGTAAGTGTAAATGCTCCTACACATGAATTGTAAACAAACCACAACTAATTTCGGAGAAGCTGCTTTTAATAAAAAGAGATGCACTTTGATATAAAGTAGGCCTTATCAAAGTCTGATTACAATATTTTTAAAAGTTTATGTAGATTTATTCTGAGCTAGAAAATATATAGGAGAGCAAGTACGACAGCTGTTTGCTTATAGGATTTTCAGTTAGCCGATAAATGAATGTATAATGTAAGGAAATGAAGATTATGGTATTATATTATCATCATGGTCAGTGTTACATCAGAATTTCTATGAATGTCGAAGCGAAAACATATTTGCTATACAATATGTCATCCTTTATTACATACATTAAAATTCCCATCACTACATCATGTTACAGGCGTTTGTGTGGCTACTGTCCTCGAGTCATGACCTGCCTAGAGAACAGCCCCATTCCCTATGGTTGCATAACCCAGCATCCTGGTTTCAGTCCAATCTGTTTGAACCCTTGGGCCTTGCAAGTGGCATATTTCTCCTACTGATAACAACACGGGCACATGTCAGATAATGATGTACAAATATGACGGTTTTTTCTATTATTTAAGCATTAATCAGTACGAAGGCTAGCAGTCATTATTTACAATTTCATTATACTTATTGAAACTGGTATGTCAAAATATTTGAGCATGGTTAAATCAACAATATCACATGGTTATTTTACAGGCGTTACAGGTAAACTGCATACAGACAGTTTGTTCGCTGGTGCTGGGAACATCTGAGACAAAAGATAAGAGTTCCTTTGCCAGCCTGCGATGTTACAACAATACGAGATAACTTCCCAGCACCAGACTATCAAGGATTCCTCTACCCTCCACACACATAGGACTCTGGTGTGCCTCAATGGCTTGTCGTCGATCTGGGGTCTCACGGCATCTACACACATTGGAGGTGGTGCTTCTGTCTTGGACAGGGTTGGCTCATAGCAAACCAGCAAGAACTCAGCCATCAGGCACTCGACATACTCTATAACATAACAGGAATCAAGTCACAGCTTGCACACCAGACTGTTGCTTATAACCTTATATCCCCATATTTTATATATCAGTAAAAATATTCACCAAATTATGCCTTTGTTGCTACTTTAGTGACAGCATGCTCCTTCTTAAACTAGGGGTATCGTAGCTTGAAGACTGAATCCCCAGCTTCTGTTGTTGCCTGTTCTCTTCCCCCATTTTCATTGTAATCGAGGGCAGCCAGTCTCAATCTGTGATACAATGAACCAATTATGCGTGACCTACATATATTTGGCATATTACCACAAGTAAACATATTTAATGACTCAAATTTAATTGAGAATATGCAAACACCACTATGAAGGAGCACTGTGAAAAGCAACAAATTATATCATAAGAATTGTACTTGTCTGGCAACCATACCCTCATAGAAGGAGAACAGCATCTTGGGGGCGAAGCGGTTGACCAAACTATGGAAGGCTTCAACCGATGATGTTTGCAAGTCGCCTGACAGTTTGCGAACATCCTGGCAGAGTAGATGGTTGTTGACCAGCTTCTCTAGCTTAACAACAACATGACTGTCTGTTAGAACCAAGTTATGTATGTAATTTGGTTGATCTATCATTGCAGTATTTTGTGGAACAATTTGACATAAGCATCTCGTAAAATGTGTAAAGGCATATAACTAGGCCATTTACTAAATAATGAGTAAAATATGATGTCCAAATATGGGGTGGTAGGGGTTCACTTGCCTCACCATCCTTTCTTGCTTGCTTGACAGCAAAGGCCTTCGCAAAAAGTGTAGGCACAGCATCTTGCTTCAAAACCCGCTTACACTGTGGTATCCAACCAAATCTCTTCTCTAAGTTTTGATGCCTTGAACCGATCCCACAAATGAGTAATTATCAGGGCCCGGCCATTTGTCACGCGATCGAAGTAACTGGACAGGCCATTGATTACCTATAACCGTGGGATAGGCACTTTAATTCACAGAGAGCATTCATTAAATTGTAGTAACCTCTGAACCCCTTTATCACTCAGCAACGCACATTGGACGACAAGATGCATTTGATTTACGCATTGGCTAGAATTTTTTTTCTGTCATTGTTCAAGAGAACAATAGAACCATGGAAAAACATTCCGTGTGTCTATTTAAAAACTATGGACATACATACGCGACGAAGAATCTCTAACGTATCGTGAAAATCTGACAGCGTTGACAATTCGTATCCCCCCAAAAGAATGAGAACATTGAAGACAAAGATTCTTTTTTATATCGTTTGTGGTCATTTTTTGAAGTAAGTGTTTTTCGAGTAGTTCGAGTTTCTTTAACCAATTCCGTATCACCAAAACCCCCCAACATGGCGGCACTATTGAGGATCGGTTTAACGCTTGCATTACTGCCTTTAGGTAAGACAGAAATTATTTCTACTATTGAGCTCAGTAAGGTGCGCAGTTGCGAAATTTAAGGCCAAAAGCCCACGTGTTTAAACACGATGGAATCGCTTACTAGTATCTAAAATAGTGCGTATTATATATCTAAACAAAGTGTGTAATTTCGACGGAGATGGTTCAGTCCGCGATCGTGTTAATAAAAACACGACGGACGAGTCGATCCAACGACTTTTTATCATGAATACGGCTGAGACAGCCAACTCACCTAGCCCTCTCAAGGGGGTGAGGGTGCACATTTGTTGGTTGAGGGTTCAGACAAAAAGATTACTTCGATATGCGGGAGGAGAAACTTGTGTTTTAAGGTATTAAATGGAAGGAGCATCAATACACTCTTTCCTCTCATACTGCTCAAACCCTTGTTCTCTCAAGCAGATAAATAACGTATAATCTAGTTCCTGTCATACCGGCAACCGCGGCTTTTATCAATCTCAAATTCATTATCACATATATGGTAATAATGAACTGAAATTCTGTACTCTGTAAATGCTATGCTCGTGTTTGTTTATGAAGGCGCTACTTTGGAATGCTACCAGTGTGCCAATTTGGAATTTCAATCGGGGAACTCGCAAGTACAAAAACGGTTCTCCGGTAGAACGGATCCGTCCTGTGTGTCCGCCTCCGGAGGGGCCACTGTACAATGTAGGGCTGGACAAGCATGTGTGGTATACAAAGGCCAGGTCTCTGGCGACACTTTATTAGGTAAGTACTGAAGAAGTTTATATTTCATGATGTACGCCTTCGAGATATCGACTCGTTGTTGAAAGTGACTGAACCCAAACATTGCCATAATTTTCGTCGCTCGGTGTAAGTTTCTCAGTCCATTCAGATACGTGTTTGTGCATGTGCAAGTGTTTGTTCGAGTTCACATTTTTTCAAAAGCCTGAATGGTTTTGCGTGTGGTGTTTCGTTCTTGAGCTGTACGCCAAGCGCGGTAGGCTGGACCGACATGTGTAGTGGGAGAGGTGGGGCCACTCACCAGTACAGTAGCTCAATGACGCATTAGGCATATTAGTTTTATGCTGTGGTAAATAGACTGTTCTAGTCAAGGTCCCCTAGCCTACTGGATGCGAGCCCTGTTTACATGTTAATGATATTCAATAGTCGCGCCAAAGGTCTAGGCTGACAAGGCTTCTTGAACTGGACTGGCATCCCAGATTTGGAATGCTCAAATCAGATGCCGTGTCTCTCGGATACTCTAGGGCGAGAAGCGTAGCAGATCCCCTGGAGTCTGGGACGCAAACTAAGAATGTTCTACATCTCTTCTTTAAACACAATATCTCTTGAAAGGCGTTCTCTCAAGACTCAATTGTAGTAGTAGTAGTAGTAGTAGTAGTAGTAGTAGTAGTAGTAGTAGTAGTAGTAGTAGTAGGAGGAGGAGGAGGAAGAGGAGAGTAGAGGAGAGAAGAAGAAGAGGAGAAGTTGTAGTAGTAGTTGTAGTATTTTTTGAAGTGGTAATAATAATAGTATTATTATAGTTATTAGTTATAGTAGTTGCAGTAGTAGTAGTAGAGTAAATATCTAAGCCTACATATCTGAGTCTACTTTCGCCGATTTCCGCAACCGATACCGACTCTATTTGTTTTCCGTTTTCCTCATCTAGGATCGTTCGAGGTGAGCACGCTGATCCGGGACTGCGGGGAGACGTCCGGTGTGAGTGATGGTTGCCATGGTACTGATGACGTCAGCAGCTCGGTCAAGGATCTGCTGGGCTTCGTGCTGAGCTTCCTGGGGGGCCTGGGGTCAGTCAATGTGGACGGAAGTATGTGTCAGTGTTCGTCAGATCTATGCGTACCGGATTGCAGTGGCTTTTTCGTCGGGGATTTCTGGTCAGTATCTCTCGTGGATAATGGTGATGTAACAGTTAACAGTGAATAAGAATCTGTAGCTCTGTGACACAAAAAATCCTTAACTCAGTGTGTGGGTAGAACCAAATAGCTTACAGCTTTTCTGAGAGGGCTCACTCCCGACAAAATAAGTGAACACGCTACGCAGCACGCTGTTTGTCATAACGTCTATCTTAAAACCGCATGGATATTATGTGGCGCAGTCGCCTCGACCAACAAGATATCGCTATTACTTCAACATACACAACAGTCCCATACGCGTTTGTTGACTTCATAGTTGCGCCACATGACGATTGGCTTGTCGGAAATGCTCACCACATAAGCCAATAAGAGTAATCCATTAGCAATAAACATTTCGTAGAAATATTATACAAGACCTTATGCAATGACTGGTGTGATCCATTGTCGTTATCCTATAGTCCTTGATCGATGTTAACAACATATTTGTATCTATATCGAGCAATACATAGTATATGTATATTTAGCTATAAATATCTGTGCCACATAATTTATATATATATAAGTGTGTGTATTGTGTGTAGAACACATTAAATGCAAATTTATCAATGTTAATGAGAAGTGTCACACACAAATTGTGTGATGTGTGTATATATGTGTGTGTGTGTGTGTGTGTGTATATATATATATGTATATATGCATATTTGATATATATAGATAGTGGTGTTGCAGTCTGACGTGGGTCAGGGGCGAGCATTGGAGGCCCTGTCCTTCTCCTCATCCTTCTGTTCGCATGATGCTGCTGCTGCTGTTGTGGATGCTGCCGCAGCAGCAAAGGACATACACGTGAGTAATCATCATTCTATGATTCTGCCACATCATCACTATCATCCATTCATTTATTGTAGCCGTTTCTCGTGGCGCAGTAGAATCAAAGGTTGTGGGTTCAATACCAATGTGTGGAAACCTGACTGGTTCCCCGTGACCCGGATTATCACGTTAAATGGCGTTCCGATCTCTAAAAGGGGATGCACCCGGCTCGGTAGCGCAAAAGTACCGTGCTGGACCTTCGTCTCAGTGGTGTGGGTTTCACGGCGCGGTCTGGGTAACGGGTTTCAACCAAGTGGGCGCTGGCACTTATTAGGGCAGTTGTCACATCATCAATATCATTCTCATCCATCATCATCACGGTATCACCTCGTATAACCCCAATATTGCCATTACCTTTTTTCTTAAAATATTATTTTATTATTCACAAAGAGCAGTTGGCTGTTTTGATCTCAAAGAGGATCTGTTATGCTGTGGTTAGAGCCAAATGCGGTAGTGGTGATGACAACCCCAAGGGAAGGGATCGTTAACCCTGGCTACGGCAACAACTACACGGTGTAATGTTGCAGGGGGTCCACAACAACCCGAATTGTTACAACAAGTGCCTTATTGATAAAATCAGTGAGTATTCTAATTCGGTTTGCCTGGTGTTTGCTATAACATAATGGGTTGGTTAGTGACATGTTCCATGATTGCGTTATGATGTATCATTCGATGAACCTGCTTATCTGGATATACTCATTGTTTTCAAAACAACTCAACTGCCTTTAAAACTACTGATTAGTGTTTTTTTTCTTGTTGTGATACAAGAAAGTTATGTATTTTTGTAATAATGTGTAATTTGATCAAAGTATACGTTAAGTACTTATGAATAAAATTATCTTAGTTAAGTGGTTGACAAACATATAACCACAAAATAAATATCTGCGCAAAATAGTTTTCCGTAAAGACGAAAGAGATGTGAAACGGCAAATTCTTGGGTTTATTTTCTTTTTTGGTACTGGACCAAAGACCGGTGAACAGTCACATTTTTTATCGGACCAGAGAAAAGTTTACTGGATATCCGACGGGTCCGGTAAACCTTAACAATGTCTGCTTATGAATAAAATTATCTTAGTTAAATGGTTATGGGTAAAATATAATATCCGGTACATTAGTAGTGTCTACTGTGATTGTTTACAGGTAATAAAATAGAATATATAAGATATATTTTCCATTGGCTTTTTTATTTCCTGAACACCAAAGGAAACTATTCTAACCATGAAATATTTATCAATGTCTACTGAATGAGCTAATGTGATGGGCGCCATTTGATTGTGATAACTACAGTTGCTTCCGGTGAAATACAACGCCATGTTATGAACTATGTAAGAGTCACTCAGTTGCAAAAGAAATCACCATAAATACACAACAAGATTGGCTATAACGTGGATACCTGTACATATCGGACACACTTTATAAAATTATCAAATCTCTTATCACTGCCGAGCAAGGACACCTCTCTTCAAAGCAAAATTGCGTCCAGTGTGTCTTACAGGGTTTAGATGAAAAGACAATGTCGGTTGGATGACCTCAAGTAAGGCCATGGCAACACGTAAGTTTGAAATTTGTCAACGCATTGCGGCTCGAGGAGTAGTGGACGATTTGTGTCCCCTTTATTGAAGTCACTGCACTATTCTCATTATTATCATTATTATTAGACGACCCCCAAGTGTTATATCATATATCATGTAAACGAATTAACCATCGACATAACGTGTGATATATTCTATTAATATCATAAATTACTTTCGATATATATAAGAGGCGGTATTAATTATGCACAAAAATGAATAAATGTTTATAATTCTCGTAAAATATGTTCCTTGTGAAAATAAATCGAGATAGCGTGGCCGAGTGCTGCCGAGATGGTCTAACGTAGCTCTTTTGAACCAAGTTGGAGTGTGCTTTCCCTTGGTTCTCGCTGTTAGCCTTGCCAATGTAGAAAACTCGATGATGATAATGTTCTTGGGAAAATTGATCACCGGAAACCAAACAGTAGGGTGGTAAATCAATTGTTCAAAGTCTGTTGTATGACCCTCAGTTACTCAGCTAACACATATATTTATATGTTAAAAAAGGTGTCAAAATTGAACTGCTGCCTCAAATACTTCCACTTTCCTGTACGGAGCAAAGTTACCTATTGGCTCACCATTTGCCAGTCTGTTGTTTATCTTTGGAGCATTAATATTTTGCATTGGCTCCTCAAATAAGGCATGCCACCCGTTCAAATTGCTGGGTTTTTTTATGTACATGGAATAAGAGTTTCAACCATTTATATCATGTGAAAACCCATCCCAAGAGCCTAAAAGGTCCTGTTTTTGCTGCATAAAGCTCTCATTGATTATAAGTCACACCTAGTCGTACAAAGATTAAAACTTATATAGTATATTTCTTATGGACGATTTAGAACTTAATATTTGCAAAAGACAGTCTAGCTTGCCTGATAATTATCTTACAAGTCTGAAACTTGGTATCATTATGGACCACATGTCTACTGTACACCAAACTATTTCAAACGACCTTGAAAGCCTAAAGTATTATTTATCATCCATTTCATCTACTTCCTTATTGCCCAAAATATCTAAAATATACCACTATCTTTATCCTATACATCACTTATTATGTAATTACAAGGGATGTTATACTTAAAGTTTCTACTAACTTATGCGAAAGATTAAATATTCAATTTATTAATATGGATAAAAAAACAATTTTTTATGACACGTTGAGCCCTCTCACTACTTCAAGGTTAGTACTCAAGCCAGGGTACTCAACTGTAGGGGTGAAATTATATGAAATATTTCAATTATCTAATGGCCAAAACTGTCAACTATTGGTTGTGGTTCTGTTTGATATCATCATATGTATTATTTATTTATTTATTGTTAGATGTAAGTAGAGAACAGACAGACTGGTTGTATTTGATGCAGTGCATTTATTTCACCCAATCTTAACTATATTCATACTATTTGACTGGATCATCAAAGCATCATTCCAGGATAATCCCGCCCTTACAGTCATCGTTGCTTATGCCCCGACAGGGTGCAAGGAGGATGACAAAAAGAGCGCGTTCTACAACCAGCTCCGACAGACAGTTGAGGGTGTCCCAGAAACACCATTTTCTTGATGATCTAGGGGATTTCAACGCGCGATCAGGATCGTTGTTTACGATTAAAACCACGACAGTCTGAGATGGAATTCAGAATAACTTAACTGTTCTTCTCGGCCAAAAAGTAGGTGTCAGACCATTCAATATGTTTTTACGAGAAAAAAAAGCAATACTGTGGCTAAGAATCGTAGATCTCATGTTAAATCATATAAAAAGAACTACCTATGTTATAAAAAACAGTTGTTTTATGGCAATATTTGAACCCCATAAGATATTTCGGTCGCATAATCCGTATTCCATTTACAACATATATTCATCAACAAAATCCGCAAAAGTCCCTTTATTTTCTGCTAATAATACTGACTAACGTTTGAAGTCCCTTCTATCAATCTTCGATTATTATAAAGAATACGAATCTATCACTTGCTAGCATCGATATGGAGTTGGTCTGGATTTTTTTTATCATTAGTGGTATTACTAACCATAAAATGCATGTAAACCGTCATGAACCTGTTAGTATTGTATCAAATCGAGGGTCAACTTCGCAACTCCCTATTAATGACTTTGCATTATGAAATATAATCAAGTTTGGCAAAACCGTAGTGACGGTTGCGGTATGATTACACTTATTCAATTGGGCGTCATGTATTTGTTTATATACGTGGAAAATGATGAAAATCATAACGTTGCAGTGGTTGTTAAATTTGTACCGTTATGATCTCGAAAATAAGCCGCCAACCCCATCGTCTCATCATATCCATTTTCTGCTGATCGACTGGCACATTTGATGTGTGGTCAAAGATGTAGTGTCTCAATAGCCTATTCAACAGCGTTACTGTATTGTTTTCTTGGAGTCAACCCCCAAAAGAGCTTATAGCTACGCCGAAAGGGTTCACTCAGATAAGCTATGCGGTAACTATTTTCACTAGTTAACAACACTTCTTCCTAAAGGTTATCTAACGCTATGTCACAAACGGCTGTAGTATGATATCACAAAAACAACGCACAACGTCGCAGGAATTGTAGACTTGTGGTTTATCGACAGCAATTAAGTTGATTTGACTTGTCAACGTGTACTAACGATAACGCAAAGTCGCTTTTTTCCGCCCTCAAAGCTCATAAAGCACAATGGCGGTACAACCTAACTTAGTTACAACTGGTACTGAGTCACAATGTATTGTGAACTGTATGACTACAACATAAGTTTCTAAATGGTTGAAGCAACGGCGACCCCTGATCCTGTTTCGCACTTAGAAAAGACGTTATGACGAGCAGCTCGTGAATGGACAGATGGCGCTGTTGCACATGATCGCACATTATGTTAAGCGGGGTCTTCCGGGAGCCTTGTAAGCCCGGGGTGGGTGGTGGGGTCGGAGGGGGGGGGGGGGTCACTATGTGGATGTTGGTGGGGATGTGCCGCCAATTTGGGTTGGTTTTTCGCTGATGTACCCGTAACGCTGACTTTACCTTCGCCCAGTAGAAATATGTTTTCATCCGATGTCGGTCTGTTTGTTGGTCCGTTAGTAAAGATATATCGAATATCAAAAAGTTATGAGTGGATTTTCATGAAGCCTTCAGGGATCAATGGTCACGTACCAAGGACGAATTCAATAGAGAAATAAATAAATCTCAATAGCACTCCATTGCTCTCTCTCTCTAACACGCCTAGCGGAGCGATGTTTGATCTCATACCTTGACCATTATTTTAAGTGCGGGCTAGTAGATGGCTGACCAAACTTAAAATAGTCTATGTAAATAACGCTATACACTTGCGATAAGTATCAGAATGGGTTCCGTACTAGCCAAATGGGTCCCTCATCTTAAGTCTGTGCAATATATATCGGCATATTGTGATTGGTTAGGATAAATTATTTGCATTTTAAAAGCTGTATTTAAGGTTTATTTTAGAAGCATAAATACATGAATTAGACGCATATGCAATTATACACACTTAGTTCCCTTTCCAAATGATTATGTTGTTTAGGACTACCACGGTACTCCATACACGCTTCACCAGGGGGAAACCGCGACTTTACGTGTATTATTAGAATCGAAAAGCAGGATTGTCAGAATATGCTGTGGTGGCAAGGAAGTGAATATAAGTGAAATTATGATTATAATGATCGTTCAGAGTAAATGGGCTGTGTACATTCGGCATTTCTTCAACTGACGCATTCAAGGCATTCGGCTGTCCAATTTTAATACGGGTCAACCCATCTTGAAATTTTAAGTTGGGTCAGGACAATTTTAAAATTGACCGGATTTTAACTGTTTAAGTTTGGACGTAACAGCACCACATGACTGTGGGCGTGCTGGAAGCACTCGTCGCACGAGCCAATTGGAGTGAACCCTCTTAGAGTACATAGAAGCTCTTTGCTTTAATCATGGAGTTGCCGATAACCAGGAGTGCAGCAATGAATGTGCTTGATGAGGCTAGCACCAGATGGTTGTCTTCTCTGCTAGCTCACATGACCAGTCTCGACAAAAGGGCATATTACGGCAGCTGCAAGATTGTGAAATACAGTAACCTGGTAGATAGAAATGGTGGTCCTTCATACTTCTTTATTACAGAATATTTTACGAAACCAGCACTGATCAGTCCATGTTGGATAACAATTTAGCAGTGAATGTTACATGAAAGGAAATGAGACACGGTGTGTGTGGGTTTTTTCATAAACTCTGCGAGCAATTTTTATTTCGTCGCGTAAATTACCTGAACCAGAGGGTCAATCTGTCAAAATACAATGGACAATCTCAAGTGGAATCCTTAATAATCAACACAATGCTAGCCTGTGGGACCAACAGGTCGAGAAGTAAATTAAGTAAGTTGCATGGCTATTTCTATGTGATCTGCACTATAGGCAAAACGTGATAACCTCCACCTCCAAAGAAAACTTATGCATTTGGTCAGTAAGTACTATAATTCACATAGTCGTTCTCAGAATATCACCAGCCATATTTTCAAAAGTTTCCTTCTTCCTTATCTATACTTCACTGGGTACCCATATAACAAGGCTGTCTCTCTGCTACAAGTATTCATATCGCCACACGCGCACACACATCTTATCTTATCTACAACAAACTCGATAACACAGCCAATCGTGCAGAAAAACGCCTCCTCATTTTCTCAGATCTACTCAAATATCACAGGATCTTGCGAAGTGATAATCTAATCCAAACACCTGCGTACAGGTAAATAAATGCAGCATCACCAATGCATGGGTTTAACAATCGATTAATCACGTAATTGTTTCACCTAACTACCGCTGATGAAATGAAGTTTGGGTTCCTTGTGCGGCAAGCTGTTACCAAGACTAGGTCTCCTCCCAAACAATTCGTCGCTCAGGTGGGTGAGTTCTTTTCGGGTTGGGTTGGATAGAGTGGCGAGGGCGGGGTGGGAAGGGGCGTCCCACTGGAAGTCCTCATCCTCGTCTGAGTTTAAAGAGGCCAGCGTGGTGCTCGTGGCCGTACTGTTAACATACGTAGAACCAGAACCACTCGAATCCGAATTTGTCGTACGTGAAGACTGACTGCTGTGCGAGGAAATCACCGAATCCTTGCTATCAATCGATGTTTCACTTGCCCGGTTTTTAGCATTTGTTTCTGTCTTATCAAGAATGTCAGATAGAGGAGCGATTTGAGCCTGAGCCACAACTGCCGACGAGCTATGAATTTTAGAGGTTGACGTTTTAGCAACTGTGTTTGAAGCTTTTTTGTTGTCTATAGATTGGCTGGAGTTTTGTCCGGCGTCTTGTAAAGCTACACTCCGTAGAATCTCATCCTCTTGCAGATGGAGATCCTTGTTATCGTCGCGTTGTACCTTTGAAATCTCGCGCGTTCTCGCTGTCTCTAAGACTTCCTCCATCATCATCTCGTCGTTTGCCGTAATGTCGGACTTTTTTAGCAGTATGGGCGGAACTGGTTTACGACAGGCAATAGCTCTCTCGGCAGCAATCAGAGAATCTACACGTGGACTGGCATCAATTTCATTTAACTGTCTTTCAACTTCATCTAGGTCGAGTAGAGGCTCCTCAGTGCTGTAGAGATCACACCGGGGAGCCGGCTGCAGCAGCTGCTCGGCCATCACCACCTCAACCTCAGCTAGAGCCGTAGACACCTTCTCCACGGCATCTTTGTCACCTGTCATAACAACAGTACACCTTATGAAGATCACAAGAATCCATGTACACCAGGGTGTGTTTGTTAATGAATTGATATATCAGCCATTAATACTGACCAGTAACGTGAGCCGCCTCAAGAGCCTGCTGAAACGCGTCTCGCGCTAATTCTGCGTTGCCGTTCCGTACTTAACACAAATTAAAGCAAAGACACTTCATCTTTATGGGGCTATGAGTATGTATTATGGCCAAGGTCAAAGGTCACTTACGATGTAAGCAAATGTTCGGCAATGGAGAAGAATATAAAGGCAGTATAATATTCTAATGACTGAGGGAGAAAGAGACGTAGACGTAGCGGTCACAGCGTGAGCAGCGGCGCTTTGATTTGTTGGAGTCTAATTTATTAAGAATCTGCCACAGCAGTTAACTACCAGTAATAATTCAGGACCAACAAGAATTCAGTTTGCTTCATATGGCTTCAAAGTGTGACGTCACATCACTGACTCCTTAACATCTTTTACACGGTAGCATTCTTGTAGTTTTTCATGTCTGGGAGGCAATATCACGGCGACCACTAGTAGGTTCGTTTGCTTAACGGATACGGGATGATAAAATCTCTGTCACTTACAGTGAGACTGGGCTATGAGTACCGAGGCGTTGAGTTGCCAGGCGGGATCGTCCATCACCGTGGCCGCCTACAGGGTCATCTCACCATACTCGTACACCTCTGTGAAGCTCCTAACCTCCAGGTAACAGTTGTCCAACTCGTGACAAAGCCAGGCGCGTTCACCTGGCTCGGAGGACAGCGGTACCTTGTGAGTACACCTGTACAACGACAACTCAGTCAACTAGCATGTTACTGATCGACGAGTAACAACTGTATCCATTGCTCTGTGAGTTGGGGAGTCCGTTGTGTAAATCTGTATTGGTCACTTCACCTGTGAACGTTAAAGACTGCCTTTAATAACGACCCACTTTACTCTGGGGATTATCCGTATATGGGGAGGTTGTCAAAACACGAGCCGTTCTAATCTTCACTGACGATGATTCAATACCGAGCTGATAATCGTATGGAGCATGGCAGCTGGAATGTCAGAACCAGTGAATGAGCTTTATCATACCATAAATTCTGTAGGTAATATTAAGTGATACGGAGCAACACATGGCTACAACGT
Organism: Urechis unicinctus; assembly: GCA_034190875.2. NCBI lineage: Eukaryota > Metazoa > Annelida > Polychaeta > Xenopneusta > Urechidae > Urechis > Urechis unicinctus. The sequence continues at coordinate 73,618,683 of CM067353.1, read as the reverse complement.
GATGTCGTCATAATCCCGTCAGACCCAACTATGCGCCCAAAAAAAAGTGCGAGAACGGTCAGACTGGCTCCAACAACATGGGGTCCACAATTATTTAGAAATGTTATAGCCCTGTAATTCTATAAATAACCGTGTAAGTTTTATATTACTCCTATAAGTGATCGCCGAGATATTGCCTCCCAGACATTATTAGAATTCTACTGAGAAAAGGTGTTATGGAGCCAGTTTGGACCGTTATTAGAGATGAGACTATGTAGCCCTACAAGCAAACTGAGTCGAGGCTAATTCTAGCGGCTTAAGTCGTGCGAATCCTACCTTAATGATTAAGTTTATGAATTGTGTTAAGTTGTGTGCCACCTCCCTTACTATGTTAAGTTTGTGTGCCACCTCCCTTAATATGTTAAGTTTGTGTGCCCCCTTCCTTAATGTGTTAAGTTGTGTGCCCCCGCCATTAATGACATGTGTGTGCTTCCTCTCTATGTGAGATGAAGTTGAGACCTCTCTCCCTTAAATATCTAGATGTGAGTGCCATCTCTCTCAATGAGATAAGTTGAGAGATCCCTCCCTTAATGAATTAAGCTGATATTCTTATACCTTAATGAGTTAAGTTGAAAGCTGACTCCGTTAATAAGTTTAGTTGAAAGTTTCTTTCCTTAAGGAGAAAATTTGAGAGCGTACCACCTTAATGAGTAACGTTTAGAGATTCCTTCGTTCATGAGTTAAGTTGAGAGATCCCTCTCTAAATGAGTTAAATTAAAGGCTTAATCACTTAGAGTTAAGTTGAGAGATCCCTCTCTAAATGAGTTAAATGAAGGCTTACTCACTTAGAGTTAAGCTGAGAAATCCCTCTCTAAACGAGTTAAATTGAGGGCTTACTCACTTAGAGTTAAGTTAGAATTAAGTTGAACTTACTCACTTAGAATTAAGTTGAACGCGGAGAGCTCTCTGAATGCGTTGCGCTAGCGAAGTTTTAGAAGCTCATTTGAAAGCTTCCACCCTGAATGAGTGGAGCATGAGAGCTCCCTTCCTTGAGAGTTAAGTTGAGAGCTCCCTCCTTCACGAGTTACGTTGAGTGCCCCCTCCCGCAATGAGTTGAAGTTGAAAGCAACTTATCACAAAGAGTTGGTCTATGGTATAAGAACATATATCACACACAGTAGAATGAATTGCTTCTGAGAACACCCCTGCGAAACAGCAGGCATACTTTCTGACTCAGGCGCCGTTTTGATTATGCAATATTTTGGATTGTTATCAAATTGGCAATAACATTGGTTCTCTTTGAGATCGATATTGAGCAAACCATCCTTGAGAACCAACACTCTCTTTGATTTTGAACTATGTATTGGGGACATATCCGTAATAAGACCCAAGGTTTGCTCGCTGGTTGAGAGGATCAGCTTAATGAATGATTTCGGTTCTCTAAAGCCACTAAACGCTGTGAGATTACCCAGATTGAACATCCCTTCATTGGTCGGACGTCTCGACGATTGTATCTCTGGGGAATGTCTTGGTCTATGATGGCTCGAACCGGAGACGGACATGTCTTAGTAGTATAGAGAGTAGCGGTTCTGGTCTAGCGGGGGACGGTTTTAGGACCACCCTAGGAGAGGATTCTGGCCCGATCTGCGCTTTCTACAAGCCCACAAAATATATATCAAACTCGCTGCAAGGCTACCGGGTTGGATACAACACCACCGCCAGCCAACAGGGAATTCCCCAGCGCCAGGGGAATCCCCAACGCCACCAAGACAGCCGCCGACATAGATAGGTTGGTACACAGAGCAACCAACAGCAGGATGCAGTCTTGTACACATTGGCAGAGCTACCAAGGGTCGCAACAAGGCTGTATACCTACATGGTACCAACTTGTACTGAGGGAGCAACGTGTTGAACAAATGGGACCACTGTAGAATGCCATGCCTGCAAAGAGCGCACTATCGAAGAAAGCATACCAAGACATCGTTTCTGGAGCAGTAGGGCAACGAGAGGCCAAGAGACAATACCAGATAGGGGCCTGCAGATACACTCGCATCCGAAATGGAGAAGAGACGTACACCCCGACACCACAAACCAAGAAGTACTTTGTACACAACCGGGAGCTCCCCGACAGCCTAGTGGAAGGCATCCAGTTCGGCAAGATTGGAGAAAGAGAAGCCCGAAGGACCTACCGCATAGGCACAAAAACCTTTGCCAAAATCCGCCAAACCGAGATCGAAAAAGTGGTCCGCGACGACAAGGTAGACCAAGAATGTCAAAACCAGGCCTACAAATACACACCCAACCTGTTTCTGTACCAGGTAGAGTGTGATGTTCTCTCCTGCATCCCAGGTATCACCGTAGTGCACCTTGTCGATTTCCCCGCCAGGTCCGCGAGCTATATCAACTGATTTTCCACCAGGCTCTTCGCAGGAGGTACATAGAAGATATTGCAGAGATCTCCACGACAAACAGTCTCGGCCAGATGTGTTGCATCCTACCCACGCCAGAGGATGGTATTCTAGAAGTCGAACGACACCACGACTGCAGCGAATCCTGTGGCAAAGAAGAGCTATACGATATACCAGCCGTACGGACCATACTCTTTCCCACATCCACAGAAGGGAACTGCAAATGTGGCTCCTTTGACCACTGTAGCAAGAGCGATCGCTGCGTCCTACATACACTTGACTACGAACCGGAAGAACCTGCACCACCACGCGAAAAAACAAGACTAAACAACAATCCAACTGCTAGAAAAAAACTACTCCGCAACAAGGCCATATTGAATATCGAAAACAAAGACAATCGATGTTTGATAGTCAAGGTCCTCTAGCCTGATGGCTGCGGGCGCTGTTTAATCAGGTCTAGAGGACGATATCGTCTTGAACTGGACGGGCATCCCAGATTTGGGATGCTTCAATCACAAGCCGTGTCTCTCGATCACTCTCGGGTACTTTTGAGTCGTTGTCTCTCATTAGTCAGTTCTACATTTCCGAAGATTCGGCGCCATATTTGTTTTGGTACGCTCCGTTTGAAAGACTTGTTTGCTTGGCTGCTTGATGGGTCGTGACTGTTTTGTGAATGTGGCTGCTGGGACGAGGACGAGGCTACACGTTGCTAGCTACTACTCTCGATGCAATGCTTGGAATGGGTCAGGGTTCGACACCAATGGTTGTCCTCTTGCCGGGACAAGTGATTTGTCATGTCAGACAAGTGACTTGTCAACTTGTCCAACCGGACGAGTGATTTTTATGAGCCGGGCACACATTCTACAACACCCCGATTTGTTGTTTCACGCTGAGTGGCATCGTTAATCACACAATCGGCGAGAGAAGCAGCCACATAACTGGTTCTTTTTAACTGACTATTACGTAAGGGTGCGTATCACTACCCAGTTTCATGAGCCAGACGCGTGCAACTAAGGTCAATCCGGGTCACAACCTTTGCGTTGATTGGTCACGAAGAATAACGAACGTGTCTAATGAATATTCGGACGCGCCTGTTTAAGACATTGTCTTGTCGTAGACTCTAGGGCGAGAAGCGTAGCGGAACCCCTGGAGCCTGGGACGCAGACTAGATGTTTGATGTGGTGTATACGTTATGCTCTGTGCCGCCACCTCTCGGACAAAACCGCACCGCGGTCTCTCAATTTGAGACACCTTGAGTTTTAATCTGCTACGCGGCGCCACGGAGCAATGCGGTCCCTCACCTTTTTCCGGTATTCAAATACAACCCAGGTCTTGCAAAAGAGGAAAGGATTGTTTGTGGCATAGGATATAGGAACAAAAGGAACGGCCCGCTGGTCTACACCAAGCGATCCATTGTTCGACACCAAGCAATCCACTGGTCTGCACCAAGCAATACACTGGTCTGCACCACCAAGCCACTGGTCTACACCAAGCAAGCGATCCATTGGTCGGCCCTCCGCCCAAGAAAGCCTGGTCTGCTCTATAGCCTACAAACACTCTCCCAATGGTTTCTTTTGTCTGCCCTAAGCGATCCATTTGTCTGCCCTATACCCTGCAAAGCCTGGTCTGCCCTATAGCCTACAAAGCCTGGTCTGCTCTATAGCCTACAAAGCCTGGTCTGCTCTATAGCCTACAAAGCCTCTCCCAATGGTTTCTTTTGTCAGCCCAAAGCGATCTGCTTGCCTTCCCTGTCTCCTATTCCATATAGAAAGGGTCCCGCCCAGCTAGCATAGGCCAGGGTCCAATGTCCCGACTTGGGGTAGGCTTAGGTCCAATGTCCCAAATTGGGGTAGGCTTGGAGGTGGAGGAGGGGGGGGGTGGGTTCTGGTTTTGGTGGTGGCAGGAAATACGAAGTGGTTTCCAAATGTTTCTTTGTAATTTTCCACACCTTCCATGCTAGCAATGTGTATCCCACCATTTGCAATGTGTATCCCACCATTTGCAATCTGTATCCCACCATTTGCAATGTGTATCCCACCATTTGCAATGTTGTCGAAAACGGCCCTAGAGTCGCAATCGTTCCTGCATTGGTTCCAACCTCTTCTATATCGTCTTCAAGAACCGACAAATTGTCGCCTATTTCCTCCTTTACGGATTCCATGTCTGTTACAAAAGTGTCTACCTTTTTTTCTATATCGTCCACCTTTTTCTCTATATTTCGCATTGTATAGCAGAAATCGTATACACTAGGGATGCCATATCGTGGCGCGGTGTAGAATGGTAGTATTTCTTGGGTGGGGCTACTTTCGAACTCCATTGTAGTAGACATTGGTGGGATTCTCTCGGTGGACTCTTGACCCGATGCCATACAAGTGCAAAACCTACGTGCAGACAAGGGAGGCGTGTCTTTCTTTAAATAGCAGAAACGGTCACCGACCGATAATTCGTTTGATCGTCATTTTGCGTCTCAGCAATATCCTGTATGACACACAGAAAGCTATCCATGAAGGGATATGTTGGTACGCTTATCTTCCAGGACACTTTGTGACTTTTTGCCTACTTCGTGGTGAAGCTAGCACTAACTGATTTAGACAAGCCCCAAGATCAAAACGTCACATCCACCTATCTTAGTCAGTTGTATTAATGTGACTTTACGTCATCATGCTCATCAATCCAGGCAGAGAATGAGACAAGAGTGGATGTCAAGTATATGTTTAAACATTGGCTTAATCGAGGGAATTCTATCGGGTGTTTCCGAAGATACGAATGACTGGGTTCATCCCCAAAGAAGTAGTTTTCAAAATACTATTAGACAATTCGGAGCTTTATCAATAAGTGGAGTATATCGGGCTTGCTGTATATGTTCAGGACGGATATCCTGCGTTCGTCACGAAAATAAAGCCTCTTTTATCCAGTTATATAGTTACCAAAATCGTAGTCGTTGAAAGCCAAGTTAAGGTTTGTTTCAGTTTAATAGGCTATCGGTGGTGAACTCACCTGAGATTGATGTATCATCAAACAGAGCAATAGGCTACGATTGTTAACTTGGCAAATTCGCTTTCGCCAAGTTATGGCGATCAGTCCGGTTGGTTTGTTTGTTTGTTTGTAACAATGTTTGTAATCACTTCTTTTTTTTCAAATGGAAGGTTTCAATGATGCGTAGATCCGAGATGTTTTGTTTTGACCTTGACCTCATATAAAGGTCAAGTTGAGAATGTTTTAATCCTTTATATCATCTTAACCTGGGGTGCGATTTTGATAAAGTTTATTGTTCCTTGTAGCCTGGTTAATTGGCCAACTTTTCATAACAAATGTCATGAAAAAATATCCATATTGCGCCCCGTAGCCCCCACTCGAAAATTTGTGATATCGTTTTACCACATTTTTCACATCGACAATATTCGATGGTTGTGGTTTATTGAAGGTGTTGCCATCTTTTTCACAGGCTTATGACCGCAATAAGAACTGGGAGTAAAAGATGTGGGACAGGAATACCACATCAAAACCCCTGAAGGAGCAAAGTAATATACTGATTAATTGTTTGCAGCCTTACTTTATGCCAATGCATTTTTGTTGGTGATTAATTATCAATTATGACCGATAAGCTGTCAGAATTCTATCACATTACCTCTGTATTTGTTGGAGTTGATTATGCTTGTGTATTCTAAGTTGATTGTGTTTGTGTATTATCAGGTATAGGGATATCAACGCAGACACCCTGCTCCCCTAATTCCGCTCCCTCAACAAAGAGCTTACCAAAGACACAAAGAGATTATACGCTGAAGAATTCCTCCGTTCCCTGCGAACTACTCCGACCAAGTCATCATCAGAGGTCGGTGCGTGCCGTGCACAGATGAAGAAGTCAGTGGAGTACGAGGTTGATGTGGTACTTGACATTCATGGAGTCATCAATGAGTGTCAGTGTGATTGTGGTGCGGGCACGGGCCCAGAGGCACACTGTAATAATGTGTGTTCCATCAGACGAAAAAGTTCAAGGGATCGCCTGTCAAGGCTCAGACCCTGAAACTGAGGTCAGCAACTTCTTGCAATGGCGACTTTGACCCCAAGCCATACAGCTACGGCTCTATGCCAGACTACGCCTCATCCTTCAGGAACAAGTTCATCAACTTTGCCTCCACATCCACCTGCCGCATGCCTATCCTGCAAACCAATATGCAATTGCCAATTACCATGACTTCTTCAAACTTGCTCCTCAAGACGAATTCCTTCAGCATGAAGGCATCACCCACATCACAGAAGCTCAGTGTCAAAAGGTGAGGGATATAACTTTGGGACAAGTCAGTAATATAGTTTGGCACTTAGAAAGGTGTAAGAGACTGCAGTCCTCCCAGTTTGACAGGATCAGCAAAGCAGCTATCAAAACAGACTTGGTCCGTATGGCGAAGTCGCTGACCCGTGTCAACCAGATTCGGGCAAAAGCCATTGACCACGGTATCTGTAATGAGCCTGCGGCTCTGAGGAAATATGCAGCGTTGACTGGGACCGAAGTCAAGCCATGTGGGATTGTAGTGTCCCAATCACACCCCTACCTCGCATGCTCACCAGATGGGGTTGTGTCTGATGACATTAAGGTTGAGGTCAAGTGTCCCTACAGTACAAGGGACAAACCTGTCACTCCTGTCTCAGTGCCATACCTGGTTAATGAGAACAACCAGTTCACCCTTAACAGTCAACATGACTACTATTACCAAATTCAGGGCCAGTTGTTTTGCACGAACAGAATTTTGTCATCTTGTGGTGTTTACGTCTCAGAGTATGGAGATTGTACCAGTTACCCATGACGATGAGTTTATTACTACTATGATTTAAAGGTTAGAGGTGTTTTTCAGGGACTATTTCAAAAATGCTATACTTGATTCAGATGCTTTTCACAATTTCTCTTACTGAGTAGTCTTGTGCACTGATTTCTTTTTTTCTTTAAGGAATCATTTGCCTGCATATTGCATGTGGTGGAATGTATAATAAACCCTTGAAACTTGAAAAGTACAAAGTGTTTTAATTGAATTATAAACAATCAACCCATTGGGGGTTCCACAGTCACTTATTCAATTAAAGGGACAAACATGAATAGGGTGAAAAACAGTATTCACGTGTAGGGTTATTATATATTACATTATAAGGCACATGGTATAAAAAGACTACTAGATATCACCTTTCATTGATATTCATATAATATCACACCCTGAGAGGGATAGACTTAAAAAAATACACAGTCACACTTCACAAAACTAAACTTCACCTTAGGCAGTTGTGGGGACGATGCACTGCCGAAAGTTACATAACATATAGCAAACAAAGATTATGTCAGAGGAAATTTTGACCTCACTGTGGATCATAGGTTCCACCAAGATTTTGACGGTTTTCCCCAATCCTATTATCCGCTCAATGTGCACCTTCTTGCTGGAGATCTTCCGGTCTCTCTGCACCACTTTCCCTGTCAACTGATTCTTCTTACTGAAAAAGGTTGGTATATTTACGGTTACATCATAGGGTGCAAATAAGTCCTGCATGACAAGGCCCTGGTCAGCCATTACCAAGTCACCTTGGTCACACATTTCTGGTAGTTTGCTCCTTTCCATCACCTGCCTGTCACTGGTTGCGCCGACATAAGAGGGAGACACATAGAACACAAGGCCTCCTGGTGTAGCCCCACCACCACCTTTACTATGTTACGGTTCTTGTACGTAGAAAAAGTGGCTTAGAAAACGACATACTTTGGCTTCTTTGATCTTGACTTGGCCAGTTGTTCGTCGCCGGCCGACTCGTTTCACAAAATTGAACTGAATCTCTTGTATTAACGCGTAAACCGCGATGTAAGCGCATAACCTGATAACTTCCGGTCGAGCTTTGGACCGCGTTGCTCTGTGCCGCCACCTCTCGGACAAAACCGCAACGTGGTCCCCCATTGGTTTATAAACTTGGCGAATTCGCATTCGCCAAGATACGGCGATCAGTCCGGTTTGTATGTCTGGATGTATGTTGGTTTGTTAACATTCTAATTATAAATGCGGACATCGCAATATCATTTTACCCAAGCGCCCCAGGTTGAAAAATCGTGGTATCTGTCCAAATGACAACATAAGTTTAATGAATATTTTGAGCGCCTGTAAAACCGTCCATGACAGCTTAAGTCGGTTCCTCAGATTTCATGAATGTCGATGACGTCACTTCCGGTCGCAAAAGTATCAAACTTTTCAAAAATGACACAAGTTCAATGCTCAATAAGTCCATGCTTTATAAATCCATTTTTAAATAGTTTACATATTCTGAAAGTTCAATGTAATTGTAAACTTTTTCTAAATCACTATAATTGTAAATATTGCATCGTAAAATCGTAGCAGGTCGACAATTTCTGGTAGCCAAAATCTGTAACTTTTTAATTTCGTAATTAATTCACTAATTATTGATTGTTAAAAAATTAGCATTTTCTAAAAGCTGATACAATTACCAAACTTTCATAATTGACATATGCTATCAAAATATTCGTCGTTCAAAGTGCGTTGAGTTGAAAAAGTAAATTTCACTTAGTCAATTTTCGTCAAATTTTCGATTGCTAATAAAAAATAGTAAATATCAGTTCAATAGCCAGTTGTTGACATAATCAGCGCTAATCTAATCCGCAAATTTTATTGATATCGGTTGCCTCACTCCAGCGTGAAGAAATCCGACACATTTGCGTACAGTCAGTCATCATTGTCGTGAAGAGCACAGATGTTCGGTTCCCGACGCAAAGATTCCGAGCGCCGAGCACTACCCCAAACGAACAGAGGGGAAAACTAGCTTGGCGCGTCATCCGCCTTTTTAGTAGAATTGCTAACCGAATAAGAAATGAAAATGAATTTTATTATATTGATTTTTTGGGAGATGATGGTCGATGGGAAATGCAAAATGAGCTGATTTCATTAAGTTGTGGGCTGGTTTTAATTCGCCTCCAGCGCCAAACGTTTTCTCACCTTATTCCCGTGGCGTCATCACCTCACCCAGGGAAGCTAGTTGTGAACGCGCGCTATCACGGATGGCGGATGTCAATACGACTACCGTTTTTGTTCCTATTTTGTTAAAGATAACTCCCTATTTTGGGCTAAAAATGCGGGTCCACGACCTGAACGCGAGTAATGCAGATTCGCGAGTAATCGTGACGCGAGTTATCGGGGTAAACCTGTATATATCATAACTTATTATAGACAGACGGCGCTCGGACGCTTGACTTCGGGATCCGAGCGCCTGTTGGGGAAGAGATCCAACGCATTTCGGCGCGTACGGTCACCATCGCTGTCTGAGACACGACAGCAAGCTGACGTGGAGGAACGGTCGCACGCAACAGAGTGAAATTATTCACCGCTAAACTAAGCTAATTCAGTCATACTTTGTTTAATCGTCCCATACCAACAGCATGAGCTTGAAGTGATAACGTTCCAAATTATTTCCAAATGCAGACATTTGAGCCATTATATTAGAACTGTTAGAGGATGATAAGGGGCATTTGGTTTACCCTAAGCTATATAGGAGCGCAAATGCCCCGACTTATTGGAGGTTGGGGAGCATTCGTTATCTATTTGCTGGAGGTGTAAGGGGGTGAAATTGGAACGGCAATCGAAGCAAAGAGAACACGAGGGGCAAAGATCACATTGTTCCAATTGATTTGCTTGGTAAGGTCAAATAATCATTTAAAACCGCACCCAGCCCTGTTCGTTTAATGAAAAAAAGCGTATTGGACTGTTTCGCCCCTCAATATCATGCAGAACCCCTCCTTTCGTGTAAATCTGAAAAATAACGCTCCTTTGTGTCGCAGAGAAACAAGCCAATAACCGGGCTGGGTGGATATTGATTCTGGTATAGAATTTAGTATGCTAATGCACAAAAAAATTGTGGACACTGTGTCCCCGGTGTGTTCCCGTGAATAGAATATTGCGGCACGGGGAATGCCAAACAGACCTGTGGGAGCAGCGAGTCGACCACGTCAGATGATTAACTTTATATCACAGCTTTCTCAGCAAGTCTAACCCGAGCTGTAGTGACGACAGCGCAGCCTGGGCTGGAGATAAATCCTCCCGCCTGAAGTTGACCTCCTACCCTCTACTCGCGAGCCCGAGGGACAATATTTGAATGCACGCAATCGACCTTCATTGATAATCCGACATTCACGACCACTGCTCTCGTGCTCAGTTAATAAGTCGATCAGTATACACCAATGAAGCACACCTTACAGCTCCGAAGCACAGCCACACGCGTCTCCAAACAAAACCAACTTGAGCGGGAGTTTGTGAGGACTACGCGTTTGTCATGCAGCCGGTGAAAGTTATCGAGCGTCCCTGGACCCATCTCGCCATGTTTTGTTGCGAGCACTGTGGTTCTAAATCTGAGTATAAGCTCGACTTCTTTGATGACGGAAACAGATGGAGGCGTTACGAAGGGGTTGTGGTACGAGTGTTTGCGACTGACCATGCATGATATCTGCATCTCTACTCAGAGCGTCCAGGGTAAGTGGTTGTTAACGAGTAGTGCATTTCGGTAACGTCAGTCAACTCGGCGGTAAATTCAGGATTTATTGTCGTTGGCTTTTTAAAACAACTCGCTGCTTGTCTTTGCACGCGGTCAATCACCAGGTATGCAAGTGGGTGATTACTAAGAAATTTTAAAATGGCAGTCTTATTTGAATGTACCCATTTGTATACGCATCAGTGTCGGAATAACACTCGGGTGGCGAGTCTGCGCGTTAAAAATACTGCATTTCGTTACGATTGGGTTTTTTTTCAATAGACCACAAAATAAGTGGATTTTTCAGATGATGGATTTACTTATGAACCATATGAAATGTAAACCTCAATTTTGTCTCCATGTTGAATGACGTCAATAGTGATTGTTACTCGTTTTGGGTTTTGATGTCAATCATTTGAGTTTATGGATTGCCACGGCGGCTAGTGTCTTGCAGAGATGAGGATCGGCGTCGTGTCTGGTCATGTCACTTATTCAATTAAAGGGACAAACATGAATAGGGTGAAAAACATTTTTTTTTTTCAACAGTATTCACGTGTAGGGTTATTATATATTACATTATAAGGCACATGGTATAAAAAGACTACTAGATATCACCTTTCATTGATATTCATATAATATCACACCCTGAGAGGGATAGACTTAAAAAAATACACAGTCACACTTCACAAAACTAAACTTCACCTTAGGCAGTTGTGGGGACGATGCACTGCCGAAAGTTACATAACATATAGCAAACAAAGATTATGTCAGAGGAAATTTTGACCTCACTGTGGATCATAGGTTCCACCAAGATTTTGAAGGTTTTCCCCAATCCTATTATCCGCTCAATGTGCACCTTCTTGCTGGAGATCTTCCGGTCTCTCTGCACCACTTTCCCTGTCAACTGATTCTTCTTACTGAAAAAGGTTGGTATATTTACGGTTACATCATAGGGTGCAAATAAGTCCTGCATGACAAGGCCCTGGTCAGCCATTACCAAGTCACCTTGGTCACACATTTCTGGTATTTGCTCCTTTCCATCACCTGCCTGTCACTGGTTGCGCCGACATAAGAGGGAGACACATAGAACACAAGGCCTCCTGGTGTAGCCCCACCACCACCTTTACTATGTTACGGTTCTTGTACGTAGAAAAAGTGGCTTAGAAAACGACATACTTTGGCTTCTTTGATCTTGACTTGGCCAGTTGTTCGTCGCCGGCCGACTCGTTTCACAAAATTGAACTGAATCTCTTGTATTAACGCGTAAACCGCGATGTAAGCGCATAACCTGATAACTTCCGGTCGAGCTTTGGACCGCGTTGCTCTGTGCCGCCACCTCTCGGACAAAACCGCAACGTGGTCCCCCATTGGTTTATAAACTTGGCGAATTCGCATTCGCCAAGATACGGCGATCAGTCCGGTTTGTATGTCTGGATGTATGTTGGTTTGTTAACATTCTAATTATAAATGCGGACATCGCAATATCATTTTACCCAAGCGCCCCAGGTTGAAAAATCGTGGTATCTGTCCAAATGACAACATAAGTTTAATGAATATTTTGAGCGCCTGTAAAACCGTCCATGACAGCTTAAGTCGGTTCCTCAGATTTCATGAATGTCGATGACGTCACTTCCGGTCGCAAAAGTATCAAACTTTTCAAAAATGACACAAGTTCAATGCTCAATACGTCCATGCTTTATAAATCCATTTTTAAATAGTTTACATATTCTGAAAGTTCAATGTAATTGTTAACTTTTTCTAAATCACTATAATTGTAAATATTGCATCGTAAAATCGTAGCAGGTCGACAATTTCTGGTAGCCAAAATCTGTAACTTTTTAATTTCGTAATTAATTCACTAATTATTGATTGTTAAAAAATTAGCATTTTCTAAAAGCTGATACAATTACCAAACTTTCATAATTGACATATGCTATCAAAATATTCGTCGTTCAAAGTGCGTTGAGTTGAAAAAGTAAATTTCACTTAGTCAATTTTCGTCAAATTTTCGATTGCTAATAAAATAGTAAATATCAGTTCAATAGCCAGTTGTTGACATAATCAGCGCTAATCTAATCCGCAAATTTTATTGATATCGGTTGCCTCACTCCAGCGTGAAGAAATCCGACACATTTGCGTACAGTCAGTCATCATTGTCGTGAAGAGCACAGATGTTCGGTTCCCGACGCAAAGATTCCGAGCGCCGAGCACTACCCCAAACGAACAGAGGGAAAACTAGCTTGGCGCGTCATCCGCCTTTTTAGTAGAATTGCTAACCGAATAAGAAATGAAAATGAATTTTATTATATTGATTTTTTGGGAGATGATGGTCGATGGGAAATGCAAAATGAGCTGATTTCATTAAGTTGTGGGCTGGTTTTAATTCGCCTCCAGCGCCAAACGTTTTCTCACCTTATTCCCGTGGCGTCATCACCTCACCCAGGGAAGCTAGTTGTGAACGCGCGCTATCACGGATGGCGGATGTCAATACGACTACCGTTTTTGTTCCTATTTTGTTAAAGATAACTCCCTATTTTGGGCTAAAAATTCGGGTCCACGACCTGAACGCGAGTAATGCAGATTCGCGAGTAATCGTGACGCGAGTTATCGGGGTAAACCTGTATATATCATAACTTATTATAGACAGACGGCGCTCGGACGCTTGACTTCGGGATCCGAGCGCCTGTTGGGGAAGAGATCCAACGCATTTCGGCGCGTACGGTCACCATCGCTGTCTGAGACACGACAGCAAGCTGACGTGGAGGAACGGTCGCACGCAACAGGGTGAAATTATTCACCGCTAAACTAAGCTAATTCAGTCATACTTTGTTTAATCGTCCCATACCAACAGCATGAGCTTGAAGTGATAACGTTCCAAATTATTTCCAAATGCAGACATTTGAGCCATTATATTAGAACTGTTAGAGGATGATAAGGGGCATTTGGTTTACCCTAAGCTATATAGGAGCGCAAATGCCCCGACTTATTGGAGGTTGGGGAGCATTCGTTATCTATTTGCTGGAGGTGTAAGGGGGTGAAATTGGACCGGCAATCGAAGCAAAGAGAACACGAGGGGCAAAGATCACATTGTTCCAATTGATTTGCTTGGTAAGGTCAAATAATCATTTAAAACCGCACCCAGCCCTGTTCGTTTAATGAAAAAAAGCGTATTGGACTGTTTCGCCCCTCAATATCATGCAGAACCCCTCCTTTCGTGTAAATCTGAAAAATAACGCTCCTTTGTGTCGCAGAGAAACAAGCCAATAACCGGGCTGGGTGGATATTGATTCTGGTATAGAATTTAGTATGCTAATGCACAAAAAATTGTGGACACTGTGTCCCCGGTGTGTTCCCGTGAATAGAATATTGCGGCACGGGGAATGCCAAACAGACCTGTGGGAGCAGCGAGTCGACCACGTCAGATGATTAACTTTATATCACAGCTTTCTCAGCAAGTCTAACCCGAGCTGTAGTGACGACAGCGCAGCCTGGGCTGGAGATAAATCCTCCCGCCTGAAGTTGACCTCCTACCCTCTACTCGCGAGCCCGAGGGACAATATTTGAATGCACGCAATCGACCTTCATTGATAATCCGACATTCACGACCACTGCTCTCTATAAACAGACCGCAATCGTGCTCAGTTAATAAGTCGATCAGTATACACCAATGAAGCACACCTTACAGCTCCGAAGCACAGCCACACGCGTCTCCAAACAAAACCAACTTGAGCGGGAGTTTGTGAGGACTACGCGTTTGTCATGCAGCCGGTGAAAGTTATCGAGCGTCCCTGGACCCATCTCGCCATGTTTGTTGCGAGCACTGTGGTTCTAAATCTGAGTATAAGCTCGACTTCTTTGATGACGGAAACAGATGGAGGCGTTACGAAGGGGTTGTGGTACGAGTGTTTGCGACTGACCATGCATGATATCTGCATCTCTACTCAGAGCGTCCAGGGTAAGTGGTTGTTAACGAGTAGTGCATTTCGGTAACGTCAGTCAACTCGGCGGTAAATTCAGGATTTATTGTCGTTGGCTTTTTAAAACAACTCGCTGCTTGTCTTTGCACGCGGTCAATCACCAGGTATGCAAGTGGGTGATTACTAAGAAATTTTAAAATGGCAGTCTTATTTGAATGTACCCATTTGTATACGCATCAGTGTCGGAATAACACTCGGGTGGCGAGTCTGCGCGTTAAAAATACTGCATTTCGTTACGATTGGGTTTTTTTTCAATAGACCACAAAATAAGTGGATTTTTCAGATGATGGATTTACTTATGAACCATATGAAATGTAAACCTCAATTTTGTCTCCATGTTGAATGACGTCAATAGTGATTGTTACTCGTTTTGGGTTTTGATGTCAATCATTTGAGTTTATGGGTTGCCACGGCGGCTAGTGTCCTGCAGAGATGAGGATCGGCGTCGTGTCTGGTCACGTCCGTGTTAATTGGATGAGAAGTATCGCAACACGACGCATCAATGTACGAAAAACTACCTCTGACGACCGAGTCACGCCGACCGTGCACGATCTGATCTCATCAACAAAGGGCTGTCTGTATGTACCCTGTATTGTGTCAATCTTGTCGATAAAATACACAGCGAAGAGCGGAAGTCCTTGATTTACACGCATTTGTGTGGACACAACGGGGTGCTTCTATAAAGGGCCACAGGTTGTTATCGTTACCCTGTTTTCCCCGCACCTGTTCTGGGGCTGCTTATAAATTATAAACCACCACCCACTTACCATGCGTATATCTGCCAGTATCAATATCTATTTGGATGGCAAACCTATCTGACAGGTAAAATCTGTATATATATGCCGAGAAACTGATTGGTCCTTGTTTTCTGATATGTCTGTTACTAGTACACACGAATCTACTTGTTATACCGTGACCATCACTAGCTGTATTTGCTTAATTTATTGTAAAATTCGTAACGTATTCCACGTCGACGGCCAGTGTGGAGTCATAATCTCCCACCAATCATGGAGCATACCTAGATATCTGGAGTATCGTCGGTCGTGGTGACAATTTTATTTTATTCTTAATGTGCAATAAATTGATCCCTTGCCCATCGTCGATAAATGGCTAAAATTCACCGCGTCAAAGTTAACTATCTGCCCAAAATTTTTAAACAAACCATTCAGTAATTTATGTCGCTCAATCAGAAACCTCCACGCTTGATGACGTCTGCTTATTAGAATTAATAGCGTAGCTTGCCTGTAGTCACGCCCTGCCTGTGTTCACTCTGATGCTGCGTAAAACTCATCCCCTTATTCAACAAATACTGCCAATTGTACGTACCACTACCAACAACCACCACAAAGCTTACCAGGTGATCAAAAACATTAGTTGCTCATCTGGTTGTGTCAACAACAAAATACAATCTAGCTGTCACCACGCCCCGACTAGCTGCCGTGTATAGACAAACAAGAAAAAGCAATTAGACTCGAGTGATATAAACACTTATGTTAATTACCTTCTTGTTCAATACAAACTGTGACAGAGTGCACACATATAAAGACCAGTGTGCGCTCAATAATTAGCGAGATATGTCACTTATAAATGTACTATGGCTTCCTGTACAATGAAGCACACCTTACAGCTCCGAAGCACAGCCACACGCGTCTCCAAACAAAACCAACTTGAGCGGGAGTTTGTGAGGACTACGCGTTTGTCATGCAGTTGGTGAAAGTTATCGAGCGTCCCTGGACCCATCTCGCCATGTTTGTTGCGAGCACTGTGGTTCTAAATCTGAGTATAAGCTCGACTTCTTTGATGACGGAAACAGATGGAGGCGTTACGAAGGGGTTGTGGTACGAGTGTTTGCGACTGACCATGCATGATATCTGCATCTCTACTCAGAGCGTCCAGGGTAAGTGGTTATTAACGAGTAGTGCATTTCGGTAACGTCAGTCAACTCGGCGGTAAATTCAGGATTTATTGTCGTTGGCTTTTTAAAACAACTCGCTGCTTGTCTTTGCACGCGGTCAATCACCAGGTATGCAAGTGGGTGATTACTAAGAAATTTTAAAATGGCAGTCTTATTTGAATGTACCCATTTGTATACGCATCAGTGTCGGAATAACACTCGGGTAGCGAGTCTGCGCGTTAAAAATACTGCATTTCGTTACGATTGTTTTTTTTTTCAATAGACCACAAAATAAGTGGATTTTTCAGATGATGGATTGACTTATGAACCATATGAAATGTAAACCTCAATTTTGTCTCCATGTTGAATGACGTCAATAGTGATTGTTACTCGTTTTGGGTTTTGATGTCAATCATTTGAGTTTATGGATTGCCACGGCGGCTAGTGTCTTGCAGAGATGAGGATCGGCGTCGTGTCTGGTCACGTCCGTGTTAATTGGATGAGAAGTATCGCAACACGACGCATCAATGTACGAAAAACTACCTCTGACGACCGAGTCACGCCGACCGTGCACGATCTGATCTCATCAACAAAGGGCTGTCTGTATGTACCCTGTATTGTGTCAATCTTGTCGATAAAATGCACAGCGAAGAGCGGAAGTCCTTGATTTACACGCATTTGTGTGGACACAATGGGGTTCTTCTATAAAGGGCCACAGGTTGTTATCGTTACCCTGTTTTCCCCGCACCTGTTCTGAGGCTGCTTATAAATTATAAACCACCACCCACTTACCATGCGTATATCTGCCAGTATCAATATCTATTTGGATGGCAAGCCTATCTGACAGGTAAAATCTGTATATATATGCCGAGAAACTGATTGGTCCTTGTTTTCTGATATGTCTGTTACTAGTACACACGAATCTACTTGTTATACCGTGACCATCACTAGCTGTATTTGCTTAATTTATTGTAAAATTCGTAACGTATTCCACGTCGACGGCCAGTGTGGAGTCATAATCTCCCACCAATCATGGAGCATACCTAGATATCTGGAGTATCGTCGGTCGTGGTGACAATTTTATTTTATTCTTAATGTGCAATAAATTGATCCCTTGCCCATCGTCGATAAATGGCTAAAATTCACCGCGTCAAAGTTAACTATCTGCCCAAAATTTTTAAACAAACCATTCAGTAATTTATGTCGCTCAATCAGAAACCTCCACGCTTGATGACGTCTGCTTATTAGAATCAATAGCGTAGCTTGCCTATAGTCACGCCCTGCCTGTGTTCACTCTGATGCTGCGTAAAACTCATCCCCTTATTCAACAAATACTGCCAATTGTACGTACCACTACCAACAACCACCACAAAGCTTACCAGGTGATCAAAAACATTAGTTGCTCATCTGGTTGTGTCAACAACAAAATACAATCTAGATGTCACCACGCCCCGACTAGCTGCCGTGTATAGACAAACAAAAAAAGCAATTAGACTCGAGTGATATAAACACTTATGTTAATTACCTTCTTGTTCAATACAAACTGTGACAGAGTGCACACATATAAAGACCAGTGTGCGCTCAATAATTAGCGAGATATGTCACTTATAAATGTACTATGGCTTCCTCTCTGTGAAGGAATAGCTCGGGATGGTTTAAAGTCCAATAATAATGAACGTCGAACACAGGGTCTTCATTTGGGTGATGCATACAAATTGGGCGTGGCTTGCCGGTAGCCACGCCTTGTTGTTTGTCTTGCTACTCCTGTGTCATTATTTAACTAAACAACCAATAGCCCGCATGGTCAAACGTTGTGCGGCTTCACAGCCGTATTGTATTTGTATCAATAAAAAATATATCCTATCACGGTATCATCAATTTAAAATATTCAAAATATTCGATTTTGATACTTTTTTCTTATCATGTGTGGTTAGGTAATCTTCGTCTTGATGAGCGGCAGTTCCTAGCGGACACCTTACTCCGCATTACTGGTTTATGCGGCTCGTTAAGTTTGTGGTGTGGTACCGTAGCCGACGTCATCATTTTGGTGTGGTTAGTGACGTCACGATGGTGTGGCGCGGCAAGATGGTGCGGACTCGTCTCAGGTGAGAAGCTTTACGAAACGCACCGTATAAGGCGAGAATGTGTGTGTGTTCTATGACATCACTCGAGGTTATTGCGTGTTCCTCGGCAGGCATAACACCAGTTGTGATAAAAATGAAATTATGATGATATAATGCAATTTGTCATAACAGTGATAGCGATCATCATCATCATCATCATCTCACATCATCATCATCATCAACAACAACAGCTTCATCATCATCATTACCATGATGAAATTGTTGAATACAGGTAGTTGTTACCAAATTCATGCTACGCAATTGTGTTTATGTTGTCACCTGTGTGCCCAGGTGTATTTGGAATCATGGCCGCTCTGAGCTTCCATATACTTCAGTTTATGATTCACGGCAATAGCTGGCATTATGGCTTCGATCTGTACGGATTGTGGACGGGAGCTGCGTTCTTGATCATTTGCTCAGCCAAGAAATTCCGTCACAATGCAGTTATTACTCATATCAAATCTACCGACAATTTTAAAGCTTATCAGAGTAATGCCTCTGGTGAAATCGCGCTGGATATACGACTGGATATTGTAAGTGTGGGTGCTGGTAAGCCTGAATGTGATTGCATTGATACTGGCTCTGTGTAGACATCTACTCGCCTAGCCATGCACCATGTGGATTTATCATAAGCAATAGTTGTAAACAAAAGTGGCATCGAGGACTCACAACTACAACATACAGATGGGCACAGTGACTAAATAACCGCCCCTCCCTGCAATGTCAGTGAGAGTCAACTGCGTCCCATTACGACTTATAGGACATGCTGACTGTCGCATTGTTGTTTGTACACTTTGATGTTGCAGCCAAGGCAATGGACTGTCACAGAGATATTGAATTAATGGCTTTATTCACCGCACAACCAGCATAACAGTTGATGATATCAATTGTTTTTGGAGAAACACATTATCATTGTTTTCTAATTGGAAACGTCAATTAAACCGAAACTAGGCTATATGTTAAAGATGGTCAATCATTTGTCCTAGATCTGTGAATGTTGGTTACGCGTTGTATGCATTTACAGCAAAACAATAGCAGAGTAACGGAAACAAAACAATAGCATGGTAATAGAAACAAAACAATAGCAGGGTAATGGAAACAAAACAATAGCAGGGTAATGGAAACAATACAATAGCATGGTAATGGAAACAAAACAATAGCATGGTAATAGAAACAAAACAATAGCAGGGTAATGGAAACAAAACAATAGTGGGGTAACGGAAACAAAACAATAGTTGGGTAACGGAAACAAAACAATAGCAGGATAATGGAAACAAAACAATAGCATGGTAATAGAAACAATACAATAGCATGGTAATGGAAACAAAGCAATAGCATGGTAATAGAAACAAAACAATAGCATGGTAATAGAAACAAAACAATAGCATGGTAATAGAAACAATACAATAGCATGGTAATGGAAACAAAACAATAGCATGGTAATGGAAACAAAACAATAGCATGGTAATGGAAACAAAACAATAGCATGGTAATAGAAACAATACAATAGCATGGTAATGGAAACAAAACAATAGCAGGGTAATGGAAACAAAACAATAGTGGGGTAACGGAAACAAAACAATAGCATGGTAATAGAAACAAAACAATAGCATGGTAATAAAAACTAAACAATAGCAGGGTAATAGAAACAAAACAATAGCATGGTAATAGAAACAAAACAATAGCAGGGTAATGGAAACAAAACAATAGTGGGGTAACGGAAACAAAACAATAGTTGGGTAACGGAAACAAAACAATAGCAGGGTAATGGAAACAAAACAATAGGATGGTAATGGAAACAAAACAATAGTTGGGTAACGGAACAAAACAATAGCATGGTAACGCCATGTTTTCATTTGTGCGAAATTATAGACGATTATGATGAATTAAATCATAAAGCTTTCGTTGCCAAAGTACTAATTGTTATTTTTCATGTCCAATATTTATAATTAAGAGTCTCTATGGAAATAATATTCACATCAGTACGCACGCGCATCATACAATCTATTAAAACACTTTTGACATACTTCAAATGGTAATTGTTCTATAATAATATGCAAACACGCACACCCGTTCTATTTGCTTCAGAGAGCCAAACTTATACATAATCTGGTGAGCTTTCAGCCTCTGAGTTCATCGATGAAATTAAGCATCACACCACATTTTCACAAATCTGTCTTAATTTACACAAAGAAAGACTTGCCAAAATGCCTATCTGCTGTAAATCAATGGCACATTGAAGTGTTGCTTTATCAACTTTATTGTATTGCCTAGCGTCAAAAGCCGTTGATATGGAGTGTGCGGATGTGCGCAGGGGATGACAGAGAGAGGGGGGTTGACATTTTCGCTACTTTATCGTATATACGATGCACTTTGAACTGCTGTAACTACAGACTTTTCAAAACAAGCCACCAACCACTGATAGTTAGGCACTCAGGCAGTCCTTGATTTACCGCAACAACGAGGGACGTGGGTTTGTGTGTGTAAGGGGGGGTGGTGCAATTCTGCAAGATAAGAACTGTTAACGCCTTGCATTTGACCGTACATCATCGATATCTTATCAGGTTGTAACTCCAGTGATTATCTTAATAAGTTTGATATATTTGCTATCACTGGTCGCCGAGATATTGCCACCCAGACTTGACTAGAACAGGTAGAATGCTACAGCGAAAAGGTGTTAAAAAGCCAGTGACGACCGCTAGCAGCGATGTGAAATCACTCCTGGTAGTCATTCGTTAAGCCGCTATCATGACGTGACACTGTGACGCCGCGTGACGCGTGTTAAATTCCTTGCGGGTGGATATATAAGCCGGTACACAAGCCAATACCAAGGGCATCGACGCATTTTATACGTTTGCACCGTGAGCATATAGACTGAGCGGGGTCTCCCTCACCTAAAATATGAAAATACTACATTAACAGCGATACTCGTTATGACGCGGGCCAAAAGCAGCGCGGCGTAACACGGTACCGAGCTAGAGTACCACTCTCCATGGCAGACATGTTTGACGTTACGCTAACATAACGTCCTGCAATAGTTAACGGAGCGCATGCGATTTGACCCGGTTTTGACCTATGACAAGGCGATAACAAGCAGCGCGCTTCAAACTTAAACAAAGATGAATGGTCAACATGAATGGAGCTTATCGGGGAAGCTCAGAAGTAAGCCCTTCTTTGGGAAATAAAGCTGTGTTTACTGCCCACAAAGGCAGGATTTTGATGTCTTCGATTATGAACGCTTTTTTACGCTGCAGTTATTTAGGCCCCGTTGGTAAATTAGCAACAGCGTCTTTTCCCACGAACAACTTCTCCCAAAACTCTCACTGCTTGTCTGCCATTTCCGATCCCGGCTTGTTCTCTGTTGCTTTTTTCAGTCGATTTTCGATAACAAATTCGTTTTCAAATCGAACTGCTGCCATTTTTAGAAACGTTTGACGGCCATAAAAAGTCCGCGGAACTATTTTTTCCGATAAATGCCTCATTTTGAACCTACAGTTTTCGATAACAAAATGTATATTATTATTCTTATCGAACTCATCAGAAAATATGTTTGTAACATTTAAGAGTTGATAATTCATATCAATATTTCTTCACGTAATGGCCCGAATTTGCCCCAAAGCGTTCTATGTGGTGCAGAGGCGAATCCTAGCCTGCGCAAGGAGATCGCTAGAGTACATGACATGTAAGATGAAGTGAGTGGGACTGATCGGTGTCTCGGTGACGTCATGTAGAGCTCCTCGCCTGCCACGATATCGATAGGCAATATATCTGCCCAGCTGGGCTACAGGGTTAAAGGTCGTACATCGGTGCAGTTATTAGGGAACGTTCATTACTTACGCGGTGGGAATCGCCCAGTACATGCAGGTGTGAGAGGGAAAGATTTGTTCAATATCTCAGTGGGGAGAGTCCGGGGCAGAGTCATCAAATGCTTGCAGGGGTGGGGGTGGGGGTGGGGGTGGTGATGATATTTGTCACAACTCAAAATAAAATACCAGAGATCTATGCCACTTTCACCCATGAGATGATTTGGAGACTGTCATGGAGGATGAATGTGATGCTTGGACAACTTCCCTTCCGTCCCAGCACAACCTTGCTACAACCTCGCGTAGAAAGTGTATGAAGAAAAATAAAATTAGCAATCATATTTTTTTCAAAAGCTTGATTTACTAATGCAGATACCAAGATTACCAGCTACATTTTTCACCAATACAAAATTATTAGTGAAATAGTACACGGTGAAAAACATTAATGTATATAAATGTAAGTTTAGGGGAGGGTCACACAAAGCTTTTCTTTACTTGGGAGGAAGGACAATTGCTTGACTGCTTTCAGGGGGAGGGGGTAACGATATTTCTGACTGCATCAAATGGTTCAAAACCTGCCCTCTGTTGAAGATAAGTAGTGACTAGGCCGTTCCCCATATCGTCTTACAGAGCTTGGCCACGAAGTGACATAGACAAAATAAAACTGATTATTCCAACTAAAGTCACCTGTTAAAGTCAACGCAAGCATATCTTAGGGCAGGTGCAGAAAATCAGTGATTGAGGTAGGAGTTATAATGCGGAAACGTAATGACCGTATGGAAACAAATAATGATCACGTTTTAACAAAATAAGCAAATCGCTTATCATCGCTCATAACTATTACCGTTCCACTATAAACTGCTAAAGAATATTGGAGTCATTTTCTTTACTTCTGAACAGCAACAAAAAAACAAAAATCATATTTGTCAATCTTTCATGCCGACAAGGTTATCAAAACAAATAACGTAATAATGGCATGTACATACAAAAATGAATAGTTGCCTATACGCTCAATTTCTGTCGGAAGAGTGGCAACGATTAAGCAAATACGCATGGTTACCAATCATATTGGTAAATATAGCTTTCCCATTGGACAATATGATATTGACGACAACAATATCATACAGAGCATTTTATCAACTGCGTTTATTTGTAAGTTTTTTGACGAAAAGAGCATACAGCTAGTATAACAAAATGAATAGTTTGTTCTTGATGATGATGATGATGATGATGATGATGATGATGACAATGACAATGACCTGAGCTTATATCTTTCTATTGCACTCGCATAGGAAAATAATGACAAAAACGTTGCAGTGCACCTGTGTGCTGTACAAAAGGTTTTATTAGGTTGCGCTTGTTTCAAATTGAAAAAAAAATAAACATCTGTTGATCGCTCTGAAATCTCACGATAAAGGTAACACATGTCCAAGAAGCTAGGAATAAGTCCATGACAGTTGCATTAAAAGTAACAGAATAAGCTATGTAAGCTACTGCTCCATTTTCTCCCATCATTCAGATCGAAAATCTAAAAATGCATCATTGACATCGTAAACATATCATACTACACGTGACAAAAACATTAAATGATGATAAGGTAAGTTAGTCATGGTCACGTATACACACCAACCAGTTATGTAAACAAATCAAGAAAAAGAAATGAAACATACACACACCATCCATACTCAACAATGCCGACTCGACTCTATGCACCTACTGTGGGTTGTTATGTTTAGTGGATTGACTTGAAGGAGTGGTTTTTCTTAATACCCCTACCATGTTTCAGTCACTCGTGTCGGTGACCTAGTTAAGCGACCTGATTATGTACAGGTAGCATTATGCACATGTACATGCTAGTAAATACGGACGTGCGTACGTACATATACAATATGCAAACAGATACACATTCACACATACATACACTAACATATTAGTAATAAACATATAAACACTGCAACACAAAATAGAGTTAATATCATTTGGTTGAGAAACCGAGACGCCTATACGATTATTGATCAGATATTAGAATTAGTCGTATCATTCACACGTATCGATGTTTATAAGATAACGAGACTGGATACGAGGTGCTGTGCTTTATTCAAAGCGGTATGGTCTATTCCAGGAGAAGGGCATGGTGTCAGTTATATTTACCATCATTTCACATAGTTAAGGATTTGTTAAGATACTTACACATTGAAAACTTGGTATATATTATACCATTGCAACTGACATTCCTTATGCTATGCGAGGCCCCAGATCTATTCTGTAAGCTACGCAAATTTCTCAGGCGATTAAACAGGCAGTACTCTACAATGACATGAGTACTTAATTTGCACCCTTGGATTCAGATAACAGATGCACGTTGACTAAGCCGCATCAGGGAGCGGGGTCTAGAATCCGCTCTTGATCATCTGGAACGGGGTCTAGAATTCACTCGTGATCATCTGGCTTAGCCGCATCAGGGAGCGGGGTCTTGGATTCGTTCGTGATCATCCAGAGCAGGGCTTGGATCTCTGGTTGATCAGTTACAAATAGAACTTCTTTTGGATCAGCAGAGACTTGGGAATTTCATTCCTGGTTGATGGTTATCATGAGTTAGGTGTTCCTGATTTTCTTGGATCCACATCACCTGTGAGTCGGTAATCTGTATCAGATACTTGACTATCGGGTGTTGCTGTTCCAGAGGAATCGCTGTTAGATACACTACCAGATGTGGTTGCACACAAATATTCCCTCTCAGACGTCTCATAAGAATCTGACCCACAACTTGAGGCATCTGTGTCTGACGACACATCCTCTGGATCTTCATCTGAATCCTCAGTTGTGTCGGATACTTGTGTCGTCAACCATGCTTGGGTGTCTATGATCTGGATTTCAGCCATCTCTGGAGTAGTTTGTGAATCGGATGGGCCAGGTTGTTCTTTGACAGAAGCATTGGACAAGAGAGGGTACTCACTTGCGGAGGTTTATGGTTAAGATTAAGCAGGCTTGTTGCTTTTGTCGGCTGGTGGTTTGGATGAGGGAGGCTGCTTGCTGGCGGAGGTTCGTGGTTTAGATGAGGCCAGTTCCTTGGTTGCGGTGGTTTGTGAAGGGTTGGATGAAGCAGGTTGCTTGCTGCCTGAAGTGTGTGGTTTTGATGAGGCAGGTTGTTTGCTGCTGGAGTTTTGTGGTTTGGATAAGGCAGGTTGCTCGCTACCCGAGGTTTGTGGTTTGGATGAGGCAGGTTGCTCGCTACCTGAGGTTTGTGGTTTGGATGAGGCAGGTTGCTCGCTGTCAGAAGTTTGTGGTTTGGATGAGGCAGTTTGCTCGCTGTCAGAAGTTTATGGTTCGGATGAGCCAGGTGGTTCACTGCCACAGGTTTGTAATCTGGATGAGGCAGGTTGCTCGCTGCCGGGGGTTTGTGGTTCGGATGAGGCAGGTTGCTCGCTACCGGGGGTTTGTGGTTTGGATGAGGCAGGTTGCTCGCTGCCAGAGGTTGGTGGTTTGGATGAGGCAGGTTGCTCATTGCCGGAGATTTGTGGTTTAGACGAGGCAGGTTGCTTGCTGCCGGAGGTTTGTGGTTTAGATGAGGCAAGTTGCTCGCTGCCCGAGTTTTGTGGTTTAGATGAGGCAGGTTGCTTGCTGCCGGATGTTTGTGGTTTAGATGAGGCAGGTTGCTTGCTGCCAGATGTTTGTGGTTTAGATGAGGCACTTTGCTTGATGCTGGAGGTTTGTGGTTTGCGAATCTCCTTTTTGCCCTCTTGCTGGTCTTTGGTTATGCTGGGTTTAATCGACGCAGCAGAACTTGGTTTGGCAGCGGTTAATGGTTCGTGGTATATGTCGATAGTTCCTGCCGAGGATTCTATTTTATCAGCTAATGGATTTGGTTTAGCAGCACAAACGTCGGGACTATGAGGTTTATGAGGAGCCTGGTTATAAGAGTTCGACGTGTCTGAGGGCTGGTTATCTTTGGCAGAGGCTTCGGGCGGTTGACTCTCCGACGTGGTGTCATCTTCATCATCACTATCAGTATCACTATCATCATCACTGTCATCATCACTATCATCATCACTTTCATCATCACTATCAGTATCACTATTACCATCTGACTCACTATCAGACGTTTCGTCAGTGGATGTATCACCATCAGAAGTCTCTTCATCAGACGAATCGGTTTCAGTTGAGGCTTCAGAACCTGATGTATCTTCTATTTCAGATGATTTGGATGAAGCAGGTTTCTCTGCCTCAGAGACATGTGATTTGGATGAAGCAGGTTTCTCTGCCTCAGAGACATGTGATTTGGCCGAAGCAGGTTTCTCTGTCTCAGAGACATGTGATTTGGATGAAGTAGGTTTCTCTGTCTCAGAGACATGTGATTTAGATGGAGCAGGTTTCTCTGTTTCAGAGACATGTGATTTGGATGAAGCAGGTTTCTCTGTTTCAGAGACATGTGATTTGGATGAAGCAGGTTTCTCTGCCTCAGAGACATGTGATTTGGATGAAGCAGGTTTCTCTGCCTCAGAGACATGTGATTTGGATGAAGCAGGTTTCTCTGTTTCAGAGACATGTGATTTGGATGAAGCAGGTTTCTCTGCCTCAGAGACATGTGATTTGGATGAAGCAGGTTTCTCTGCCTCAGAGACATGTGATTTGGATGAAGCAGGTTTCTCTGCCTCAGAGACATGTGATTTGAATGAAGTTGGTTTCTCTGTCGCAGAGACATGTGATTTGGATGAAGCAGGTTTCTTTGCCTCAGAGACATGTGATTTGGATGAAGTTGGTTTCTCTGTCGCAGAGACATGTGATTTGGATGGAGCAGGTTTCTCTGTTTCAGAGACATGTGATTTTGATGAAGCAGGTTTCTCTGTTTCAGAGACATGTGATTTGGATGAAGCAGGTTTCTCTGCCTCAGAGACATGTGATTTGGCCGAAGCAGGTTTCTCTGTCTCAGAGACATGTGATTTTGATGGAGCAGGTTTCTCTGTTTCAGAGACATGTGATTTGGATGAAGCAGGTTTCTCTGCCTCAGAGACATGTGATTTGGATGAAGCAGGTTTCTCTGCCTCAGAGACATGTGATTTGGATGAAGCAGGTTTCTCTGCCTCAGAGACATGTGATTTGGATGAAGCAGGTTTCTCTGTCGCAGAGATATGTGATTTGGATGAAGCAGGTTTCTCTGTCTCAGAGACATGTGATTTGGATGAAGCAGGTTTCTCTGCCTCAGAGACATGGGATTTGGATGAAGCAGGTTTCTCTGTCTCAGAGACATGTGATTTGGATGAAGCAGGTTTCTCTGTTTCAGGGGCGCGTGATTTAAATGAAGCTAGTTCCTCTGTAGCGTGTAATTTGGAAGAAGCTAATTGCTGAGTTTCAGGAGCGTGTGGTTTGGATGAAGCAGGTTTTTCTGTTTCAGGGGTGCGTGAATTGTGTGAAGCATGTTTCTCTGTCTCAGAGGCACGTGCTTTGGGTGAAGCAGGTTTCTCTGTTTCAAGGGCGTGTGATTTGGATGAAGCAGGTTTTTCTATTGCAGGCGAGCATGATTTGAGTGAAGCTGGTTTCTCTGTCATAGAGGTATGCAATTTTGGTGAAGCAGGTGTCTCTGTTTCAGAGGTAACATGCGATTGACTCTCCGGCCTTGTGTCATCTTCATCATCACTATCATCATCCCTGTCATCATCACTGTCATCGTCACTACCATCATCACTATCATCATCATCATCATCGTCATCATCATCTGAATAGCAACTAGACGTTTCGTCAGTAGATGTACCACCATCAGAAGTCTCTTCATCGGACTCACTCCCAGAATCAGTGTCGGAGCTTGTGGCTTCAGAATTCGATGACTCTTCTATTTCAGGCACATGTGACTTGGGTGAAACTGGCTTCTCTGTTTCAGGAGCATGTGATTTGGATGAAGTTGGTATCTCTGTCTCAGAGGCATGTGATTTAGATGAAGCAGGTTTTTCCTTTACAGAGGTGTGTGATCTGGATGATGCAAGTTCCTCCGGGTCAAGGGTGTGTGATCTGGATGAAGCAACTTTCTCTGTTTCGTATGAGCGAGATTTGGATGAAGTTGGCTTAGCTGTTCCATAGGTGCTTGATTTGGATATAGCAGATTTCGCTGTTTCAGGGGCGCTTGATTTGTATATAGCGGGATTATCTGCTTCTGGGATGTGTGCTTTACATAAAGCAATTTCCTCTGTTCCAGTGGCTAGTGATTTGGATGAAGCGTCTTTCTCGGTTTCTGTGCTACGTGACTTGGAGGAAGCTGGTTTCTCCCTTTCAAAGGTGCGTCTTGCGGATATGACAAGTTTCTCTGTTTCAGCGGCATGTGATTTGGAAGAAGTGGGCTTCTCAGTTTCTGTGACAGGTGATTTGGATGAAGTGGGTTTCTCTATTTCTGTGGCACGTGATTGACACGAAGTGGTTCGCTCTCTCTCAGAGACGCGTGATTTGGATGAAATGGGTTTCTCTGTCTCAGAGGCAAGTGATTTGGATGAGGTGGATTCCTCAGTTTCCGTGGCACGTGATTCGGATCTTGTGGGTTTTTCTGTCTCAGAGGCACGTGATCGGGATGAAGTTGGTTTCTCTGTCTCAGAGGCACGTGATCGGGATGAAGTTGGTTTCTCTGTCTCAGAGGCACTTGATCGGGATGAAGTGGATGTCTCAGTTTCTGTGGCACGTGACTGGGATGAAGTGGGTGTCTCAGTTTCTATGGCGCGTGATGTGGATGAAGTGGGTTTCTCAGTTTCTGTGGCACGTGACTGGGATGAAGTGGGTTTCTCAGTTTCTATGGCGCGTGATTTGGATGAAGTGGGTTTCTCAGTTTCTATGGCGCGTGATTTGGATGAAGTGAGTTTCTCAGTTTCCGTGGCACGTGACTGGAATGAAGTTGGTTTCTCAGTTTCTATGGCGCGTGATTTGGATGAAGTGGGTTTCTCAGTTTCTGTGGCACGTGACTGGGATGAAGTGGGTTTCTCAGTTTCCGTGGCACGTGATTCGGATATTGTGGGTTTCTCTGTCTCAGAGGCACGTGATCGGGATGATGTGGGTTTCTCTGTCTCAGAGGCACGTGATCGGGATGAAGTGGGTTTCTCTGTCTCAGAGGCACGTGATCGGGATGAAGTGGGTTTCTCTGTTTCAGAGGCACGTGATCGGGATGATGTGGGTTTTTCTGTCTCAGAGGCACGTGATCGGGATGATGTGGGTTTCTCTGTCTCAGAGGCACGTGATCGGGATGAAGTGGGTTTCTCTGTCTCAGAGGCACGTGGTCGGGATGATGTGGGTTTCTCTGTCTCAGAGGCACGTGATCGGGATGAAGTGGGTTTCTCTGTCTCAGAGGCACGTGATCGGGATGATGTGGGTTTCTCTGTCTCAGAGGCACGTGATCGGGATGATGTGGGTTTTTCTGTCTCAGAGGCACGTGATCGGGATGATGTGGGTTTCTCTGTCTCAGAGGCACGTGATCGGGATGATGTGGGTTTCTCTGTCTCAGAAGCACGTGATCGGGATGAAGTGGGTGTCTCAGTTTCTGTGGCACGTGACTGGGATGAAGTGGGTTTCTCAGTTTCTATGGCGCGTGATTTGGATGAAGTGGGTTTCTCAGTTTCTGTGGCACGTGACTGGCATGAAGTGGGTTTCTCAGTTTCTATGGCAACGCTGTCCACGGGAGATCGACTTAATGTACACTCATCATCCGAAACAGGAGTACCCCTTATCTCAGACCCAGTTACATACACCTGCATGTGGGACCTGTCACTTGTACCTGATGACGAGCGACCATCTTGGGATTTGGAATCAGCATTGGGATATGTCACCACATCATTCGTCGCATTTCTAGATCCTCGCCCAGAACCTTTTTGTCCAGCACCGTTTTCCCCTTGAAGAACTCTCTTATCTAAGCTACCATTATTCGCATAAGTCTTTGTACTTTTGATGGTCGAGGGCTTAGCATGTTGATGGTTGGTTGGCTCAGGCTCCTGATGACCAACACTCTGCAGAATGTCCTCTTCTTGTTGACGTAGATCCTCTTGATCATCATCCAGTGCATCGTGGATCTCTCGTGATCTCGCAGTCTCTAGAACTTCGTCCATCATCTCTTCATCTTCTTCAGTGATGGATGTCCTATACACCGAACCAGGGTCCACGTGTTTACGAAAACGAGAAAGGCCCTCATCGGCAATCAAATCAACGATGCTCTGGCGAGCAGCAATTTCATTCAACTGCCTCTCGACTTCATCGAGATCAAGTACAGCCTCATCTCTCTCCTCGTATGGCGATGAATCATTTTCGATCATTTGCTCAAATACTACAAGTTCTACTTCCTCCACGGCTTTGTCAATCTTTTCCTCTGTTTCTTTGTCGCCTGTACGCAATATGTCAAACCATTCTTTCCATCCAACAGTGTTTATAGAATATTATCAACAATAACAGGAATCCATACTCTTAAAAGCTGACCAAGGATTCTTGAGAATTTCAGTGCCCGTTGAAAAGCCTCCTGAGCAGCTTCTGCGTGACCACTGCGTACTGGACATCACGCCGACAATATCAATATCACGTACAGTTCATATGTGTGTGCGTGCGTGCGTGCGTGTGTGCGTGCAGATGAGTGTATATATCTCTGTGTCTAATCTATAATTTTACGGGGCTTATATATAAATTCTCTGTCACTTACAGTGAGACTGGGCTATGAGTATATAGGCGTTGAGTTGCCAGGCGGGGTCGTCCATCTCCGTGGCCGCCGACAGGGTCATCTCACCATACTCGTGCGCCTCTGTAAACTTCCTCATCTCCAGGTAACAGTTGCCCAACTCGTGACAACGCCAGGCGCGTTCACCTGGCTCGGTGGCCAGAGGTACCTTGTGAGACCACCTGTTGAAAAACACATAGAAAAGTGAAAGAACATGTGGATTTCATTTATGTTTGAGTCCATACTCGTCAAGTTATTACTATCTGAGAGTCAACACCAGATCGTAAGGATAATGAGCTGCCAGGTGTTGCGTGTAGTATCAACCAACTGACCAAACCAACTGACCAAACCAACTGACCAAACGTCCACCTGAATCCATACCTAGAGGAGACAGTACATTGTGCTATATGCAATATGGTTTGGACATAATATATCCTGCAAAACAGTTCTGTTCATTACACTCGGGTGTATATATCAGCGAGTGGCCCTCATTGGGGTTGATCACGTATTAAAGAAAGCCATCCATTCATATGTGATCCGCGTCTGCGTCCCTGAGGAATCGCGTTGGAAGGGAAATAGTCCAGAATCATTGATTGATCTGGTCCGGGTGCGTGTTAATGAACGCCTCCGTCGGTGAACGGTTTTTCACGAACGCGAATGTGTGTTCTAAGCTTAGCATTGGTTTCCTTTTTTTAATTTTTACGCATGCCCGGGGAACTCGACTTTATTCCAGGGAGTGTTTTCGCGCACGGGACCGGACACGGGACCGGACGCCGATAAATAGCACGGATTGAATAAGTGGACAGCATAGTTTCTGCAACGAATCCAGCGATTATGAACGCAAAGATACGAAGAAAACGTGGACTGACACAATTTACAGCCCGACAGTTCTTTGAGAAATCAATGAATCACAATTTCTAATTTGTCTTTTCTCCCCATCTGACTCACACTGATATGGCTTTATCAAATTCCCCTGTCCTGGCATAAACTCGCCCAACATTATCGAGGGCGCGCGACTTGGCCTCAGGAACGTCACTGGAATTCATAAAGACAACATTGTACAAAGACAGGCGTCTCCTTCCCAATGTTAAAGCAGGTATAATTGTTTTACACTTTCGTCGAATTAATTAAATTTCAATCGAATTGCTTACAACTCCGAACCGATCTGGAGATCCTGAAGATGGAAAGCGAGAGCCTTTTTGGCATCTTTGAGTTCCAGGTAGGCGTTACCGATGACGCTGAAGCAGTTTGCCATGACCGTCTCACACCCGGGCAGTTGTTGCCGGTCAGTGGCGGTGATGTACTAAATCAACTCTTTACATCTCGCTATGGTCTCTTCATGCAGCCCCATAGCATGTTCTGCGCACGCAGACGAGAGTTTGTAATCATACCTCGACTGTTTTGTTAAATAGTAAAAATCACATCTTGCACATTCAAAAATGTACGTATCAATGTTGCGTGTATCAACTGCAGCAGCAGGTTATAATAAATCCTCATGTTATATAAAAGGGAGGCAATGTGCTTATGTGAACGTTGAGCAAGTCACAACCTTAAATAGTGCGCCTACCTTCATTAATTCTTATGAGCTGACGGGTCATATGATCGTACGGTCCACGTTCAGCAGAGTGCTGCTGGGTCGAGGCAGACTGTAGCTCGTCATGGTCCTCTGTCTCGTGTTCTACCTCCTGGTCTATTTCATGTTCAGTCAGCGGATCTGTCTGATGCTGTGTCTCTGGGAGGACAATTAAACGAAGATGGCGGGGGAGATGTTGCTTCCAAAACTCTGTACGTGTGTCCAAGAAGTCGAGTGCTTCAGTGGCGGACTCGTGGATGACGGCTCCTTGCTGGAGTGACGGGTCTGCCGATAAAAAGTACATGGCGATATCAGCAATAGCAATCTCTCAGCATGAATATTGTACAACTGTCAGATGTGATTGAAAAGTCAGACATAATGTATCTAGCAAACCCGCTCACTTATTTCCTTGAGGATCTTCTGGAGAAAAAGACGATCCGCGCGCAGATGATCTTTCTCCTTATTGGGTAAGCGCACGAGCCTCGTTTTGGAAGGCCCTCTGACAGAAGGTGTCGGAGCGGAAGAGGACAGTTTATTTGGTGTACGTGACGCCGATGAATGTTTCTTCTTCTGTAAATGACGAAAATCACAGAGCGTTAAATATAGCGAACACACCACACCTACTATTGCTGTCTTTAAACAGGAATCACTGCCGAAATTACTCGCTAGCAAAATCCAGCGATACATTCGACACATTTCATGAGATGTTCGCCGGTACACTCACGGTGGAAGCTTGACCAGGGCGGGAATCGAGACCAGGAACGAGGCGCTTCGTGCTTGGCGCGATCGGCCGCTCTGTGGTCATACAGACATGGACGCTTTGAAATAGATGTATGCATATTAGTTGGGGGATAAAGCAAAGATATTTAGCTTTTATACAGCTATACATTTCAAGCGATGACATATATAATTCAAATCAGACGAGACAGCGATAGAAATAGCTGAAATGTGCGCAACGAACTATTTTCATCAACTTATACATTCTGTGAATGACTAAGCAGAAAAGACAAAACATTTGAGACGAGAAATGTAGAGGTTAGTTGTAAAGTGAAGTGCGTATACGAGTTACATTTTATGACATCTAAAGAAATTTTGTATGTAATAACACTTTGATTAGAGTTCAAAAAGTTAAAGAGAAAACTAGAGCGTACACACAGATAATCTTGAAACTAACTGTGGTACTAATATCTACTGACAACGTATGTGTGTTTCGTGATTGCTGTCGTGAGATAAAGGAGTATAAATGAATTATCAAATTGCATCATACTTACTGGTTACATTTAAGTCGCATTCAGCGCGGGCGAAGAAAACTTCAAAATTAATCATTCAAATTAAAGAAGGAAATTTTCAAGCAAAATATATGCCGAATTGTACAGAAAAAACATAAGAAGTGCTGACGTAAAAAAAAATGTTGTACATACTTAAACCATAATCACAAAATGATAATAACTAAAAAAACAAATAAATTCTGAACTAATAATGAACTCGTGATCACGAGGTATGGAAGAACATAAAGAAAACATGGTATTCGAGCTGATGAAGTAATTACCAGCAATACAAACCCTAATATGATATAGTATACCTTCAGTCGTTCACAAACACTAAACACGCTAAACTAAACAGGTTTCCAGTAACATTCGCGTGTCTATGAAGACCTCTGGTCTATTGTTTTACGCAAATAATGACGAAAGCTTGACCATCTATATCAGGATCGCATGTGTCCTACTTACTTCCGTCAGGAATGATGTTGGACAGCGCATCCTGGGCCTTGATCAGGCCAAGACGGAACTCCTCGGCATGAGGACGTAGACGCCGACCTCTGTGGTACAGAATGAGCGCTTTCTCGAACTCGCCCCGATCATACAGCGCCTCAGCTTGCTGGTAAATCGCCTTGGTACACATCGAGGTAAAATTGGTTGAAAAGGAAGTTTTTTTAACGTGGCTGTCAACAATGAGGTGACATTTCGAAAGCGATGAAAGAGGACGACTGAGATGGCTAGACAGCGCCCAGTAAACGCTATTGATAATATGGAATGCGCCCATATGTTCACTCATAGCATAGCACCGATTGCAGTGACGGTCTGTAGGCAACGTCACCCGTAATGATGTGTCACTCATTATGTCACGTCACCCGTAATGATGTGTCACTCATTATGTCACGTCACCCGTGATGGTTCGTCCCCCTGTAAGCCTCACCTGTATACGTTGCGTCACCCAGTTGTTTGTATTACCCTGAATAATGCATCATTCTGCATGATATGTCATTCTGAATGCAGTGTTATTCTATTTGGTGACACCTTGTGTCACTTTGTCATCTGATTTAGTTGTATGCTAAGTCATTAACCGATATGTCGACAAAAGGTGGATCATATATAGTGTACAAAACATTTGTACCCAAACCAGGCGCACTGGGGGGTACGGACTACGTGATTAACTGGGGCCGGCGAATAGTCAGAAATAATGTCACTATGACCAATATGGAACACGTTATGACCACAATCCCAACTAGCCCCTTTGAAACAACCTAACCTAGCTCCGGTCGAACGGTAATATAAATATATACCGTTCTGCTACAATATTTTGGGCGCACATTAAAACATGCGTTTGACTATATCGTTGTGTATGGTATCTAGAAAACCACATATTTCAAGAGCTTGTGAAAAAATATGTCGTATCGCACCAAATGCACCACCGATCGAGGCGATACTTGAAGAAATGCCATCTATATATCATTTCCGAAATATCGCGATGCGATAACCGCCATTTTGGAAAATATTGGGTCGCGTGATTTCCCGCCGTCTCATCCGCATTGCCCCCCTGCTAAGTTTGCGAAGCACGTTGACGCACCTTGAATACAATCTGCTGTATCTTATCGAGTTCAGACTCAGGAAACAATAGTCGTCGATGGGTAACGTCATTCTGAGTATGCGCGATGTACGTGGTCTTGAACTTGAAAACAAACATGTTGCTGTGCTTCGGACTTTCTACCGCTTCCAAATTTATCGAACTATAACTAATTACCATGGATGAAATCCCCCGCCACAAAGGGATAAAATTGTCCGTGAACATCATTGCATTCTAAAACTCCATCACTTGGGTTTGTTAGTTGTTTGATAGCTGTCTGAATCGATCTCAAACTTTAATACATTGCGTCGTTTTCAAACAGAGTAAGACGTCTACTCAGATGTCCTGTATAGGGCTAAACCTCATCATGACAACGTATGGACATCACGCCATGTCCCGCTGGTCAAAATTACAGGTAGGCTAATTGGCAAAACCTTTGGGCCACTTGGACGCACCTGTAAACTGTATGTCACTCAAGCCACATGCACCCTCGAGTTATCCTTCACATAACGTTACTTAACCAAATTCGAACAGAATACACTCCTTGGTCAGTTGTGACTGGCTATAGTTTTGAGACATGCATCGCACGAACAATGTTTACCTTCCATGCTGGGGTGGCAGCAGAAGACCTGGTCAGCTTCCGGCGGTCTGGAGCTGAGTCATTGGACAGCGTAGACTCAAGAATATCCGATACTTCGTCGGCCTAAATGCATATAATAACAGAAGGGATATATCACCGCGGTATATCGCAGAACTCCTATTTTATTCCCTTTATTCCATCACATTAAATCCTGCTGATCTCTCACAGCCGTAGCGTACCTGTTGGCCATCTTTGTGGCTGACAACCCTTCTGCACTACAGCGTTAACATGGGCGTCAATCATTACAGGATCACAGGTCACTTACAGGCTATATTGCATTATTTGTGGAAGTAAAACCACACAGCGAGTCAACACTGGAGGTTGTTTATATATGGTAGCTTACCTTGTCTCCAGAGTGCGAGGCCAGAACGGACTCCACATCCTTTAACGCCTTGTCAACGTCACCTAGATTCAGGTAACAACGGGATCTCCCAACCAGACACGAGGCTGCGCGAGCATTCAACCCCAACGCCTGAAAAAATCGATTAATTTGCCTCAAACTGCTGTACTTTGCGGCATATTACAATATTAGCCTTTAAACTGAACGTAATTAAGGTTTCATATCAACAAGACACGAGGCCAATAGGCCAGGAGGGGTTTATGAAATAAACCTCGAAGTCATTGTTTGTGGGAAAACATTAACAATGTGCTAGCGCTATGATCCTTTAAAATTCAATCAAAGATTAGAAATAGAGCATATTGTCGCAATGGTGTAATGGACACAGTATGAACAGACATGGTAAAGCCAAGTTTGGATATGACCATCATGGCATCAATAGACACCATACAAGCATGGCATCAATAGACACCATACAAGCATGGCATCAATAGACACCATACAAGCATGGCATCAATAGACACCGTACAAGCATGGCATCAATAGACACCGTACGTACAAGCATGGCATCAATAGACACCATACAAGCATGGCATCAATAGACACCGTACAAGCATATCGTACAAGCATGGCATCAATAGACACCATACAAGCATGGCATCAATAGACACCGTACAAGCATGGCATCAATAGACACCGTACAAGCATGGCATCAATAGACGTATAAGCATGGCCG
The DNA here is from genome assembly GCA_034190875.2 of Urechis unicinctus. Lineage (NCBI taxonomy): Eukaryota > Metazoa > Annelida > Polychaeta > Xenopneusta > Urechidae > Urechis > Urechis unicinctus. Next base: position 73,581,202 of record CM067353.1, on the reverse strand, counting down.
ACACGTACAAGCATGGCATCAATCATAGACACCGTATAGACAATACCACCGTACGTACAAGCATGGCATCAATAGACACCATACAAGCATGGCATCAATAGACACCGTACAAGCATGGCATCAATAGACACCGTACAAGCATGGCATCAATAGACACCGTAGCATACAAGCATGACACCGTCAATATCAATAGACACCGTACAAGCATGGCACAAATAGACACCGTATAAGCATGGCATCAATAGACACCGTATAAGCATGGCATCAATAGACACCGTATAAGCATGGCATCAATAGACACCGTATAAGCATGGCATCAATAGACACCGTACAAGCATGGCATCAATAGACACCATACAAGCATGGCATCAATAGACACCGTACAAGCATGGCATCAATAGACACCGTACAAGCATGGCATAAATAGACACCGTACAAGCATGGCATCATCAATAAGCATAGACACGACACCGTACAAGCATGGCATCAATAGACACCGTACAAGCATGGCATCAATAGACACCGAATAAGCATGGCATCAATAGACACCGTACAAGCATGGCATCAATAGACACCGTACAAGCATGGCATCAATAGACACCGTATAAGCATGGCATCAATAGACACCGTATAAGCATGGCATCAATAGACAGACACCGTATAAGCATGGCATCAATAGACACCAATAGACACCGTACAAAGAACCGTATAAGCATGGCATCAATAGACACCGTACAAGCATAAGCATGGCATCAATAGACACCGTACAAGCATGGCATCATAGACACCGTACAAGCATGGCAATAGACACATAGACACCGTACAAGCATGGCATCAATAGACACCGTATAAGCATGGCATCAATACAGCATGGCATGACATACAAGCATAGCACATAGACACCGTACAAGCATGGCATCAATAGACACCGTACAAGCATGGCATCAATAGACACCGTACAAGCATGGCATAAATAGACACCGTATAAGCATGGCATCAATAGACACTGGCCGTACAAGCATGGCATCAATAGACACCGTACAAGCATGGCATCAATAGACACCGTATAAGCATGGCATCAATAGACACCGTATAAGCATGGCATCAATAGACACCGTACAAGCATGGCATCAATAGACACCGTACAAGCATGGCATCAATAGACACCGTACAAGCATGGCATCAATAGACACCGTACAAGCATGGCATCAATAGACACCGTATACAAGCATGGCATCAATAGACACCGTACGTACAAGCATGGCATCAATAGACACCGTACAAGCATGGCATCAATAGACACCGTACAAGCATGGCATCAATAGACACCGTATAAGCATGGCATCAATAGACACCGTACAAGTATGGCATCAATAGACACCGTACAATATGGCATCAATAGACACCGTATAAGCATGGGCCGTATAAGCATGGCATTGACAGACACCGTATAAGCATGGCATCAATAGACACCGTACAAGCATGGCATCAATAGACAGCGTATAAGCATGGCATCAATAGACACCGCATAAGCATGGCATTGACAGACACCGTACAAGCATGGCATCAATAGACACCGTACAAGCATGGCATTGACACACACCGTATAAACTTGGCATCTGTAGCTTCGTAAATGAACACCACGTAGAACAATGATGGTGTTGATTACAGCAGCTGGTGTTCACGGATCCAGAGCATGACCGCCGCACTAGGTTGGAAATCTCACTTGCGAGTCCCCCAAATAATTTTAGATTCAAGATGCTGTCACGATTGTAGGAATCATTTAGAGGAATCGCGTGTGACATCGGTAATACAACACGCAATTGGAATATAGACTGCAATTTTGAACCAATGCTACCAGTCAGGCGTTCCCTGGTGAGCCCCTGACAGTTTTGTCAAGCCTTTGAAACAGTCTGAACAGAATAAACGAGGTCATGTGGCACCGCGTTAAGTGTGTTAGTGTAACTTTTTTGCGGTCATAGACTTTACCAGCGGGTTACAAATCACCTGATATAAATATAACCTATTGCACAGCCAAATATAATTGTCAGTGGTGTAAGGATTTAGCGATTAAGCTGCTCACAGCATAAGTCAGATTATAGCAAGTTACCAAAAGCTTCTAAAATTGACCCCATTCGACGCTGTTACATGAAAGTTGGATGAGGGAACGGCTTATATGGCTAAGCTTATCGGGATAGTAAACCGAAGAAAGTCATCATTTAAACAACAGTAGCACAATGCATAACGCTTCAGCGCAAGAAATCTTGGTTATATGTAGTATAATAAGTATTAATATTTGAAGTTGGATTTGGATGTACAACGATTATCAAAGTATTTAGTGTATGACAATTACCTGCGGAAAGGAGTAAAAATTAAAGGAAAAGTGAACGTGTTTATGTATTTAAACAGTATTTAATTGTCATCCTAATAGCAATTGTATTGGCAATTACTCGTAGTTACTTAAATTAGAATTATAGATTATGTATAACAGATTAGAAATGCTCAAAATCATAACAATTATAGCCACTGCTTTACTTATATTTCTGAATCTTTCGTACTGTAAATAAGACAATTATTTTCATGTCTTTGTTTTGATAACAGTTGGACTTGTTCGTGATAAAAGGGCATTTTTCTTTGATTACAACAACGATTGTATTTCGGACTTATAAACGAATACGTATTTGTGAATGCATGTTTGTCAGTGTGTCTAATATAATAAAAAAGGCAATCACTGACAACAAGCAAATCCTCTTCCTGCCTTCAAGTTATGATGGCAATATGTTTTTCTGTACCATTAAGTATCCGAATAATTTGCACACATTTGTCAGATACTCATGTGCTAGCTAGTAATTATATTTGCAGAAATTACGGGAGAAGATACTCACCTCTGAGTACTTCCTCTCGGCCTTCCTGAATTCGCCATTTTTGAGTAGCAAATCGGCCTGGGAACGATACGTGACGTAGTTTCCGGTGGGAGCGTCTCCAGACGAGCGTCTCAGCATCTTACTAAACAAGTCTTCTACCAGCCACAATACTGCTCCTAGAACTGTCCGAATTATTATTTTCGATCGATTTTGCACCAGTTAAGTGTTCCTATCAAGGACACCGATCGTCTCCAAGTTTGTTTATGTTAACAACGAATCTCAACTAGGGACATACCATTTTAGAGTTTGTCCGTGGTTTACCAGATCTGTTTCCATGTACTCCTCACTTCTTTCACTGTCGTTCCACATGTAAAGTAAATTAATTCGTAGTACAGCGACAAGCATGCATCATATCCACTTGCTAGAACATTTTTATTGATAAAGACCTTGCACAAAACAGTATGTTTTGTATTTGCCCGAATAGTTCCAGCATTCGGACAAGCATGCATCATATCCACTTGCCTAGAGATATGGAGGGGTTTTATTGATAAAGCATATTATATATATATATATATATGCATAAAACATATGTTTTATATTTGCCCGGAATATATACATCTACTACATATCGCAAAATATATTTGAACAAATTGGTTATATTATAGCCAACTGGCTATATGAGATATGCCTATAAAGATATCAACAGCCTATATATATATATGAGGAATGATATATAGTAATATATATATATATATATAGTATATCTATAAACATATCGATATATATATATATATATCTATATATATATAGATATATATACTTATATATATATATATATATATCCCTATATATATATATATATATATATATATATATATCTATATATATATATATATATATCTCTATATATATATATCTATATATATACCAACAGTATATGATGTACACTGTAACCTCTATAGTAAGCAATTTTAGTCAAGGTTGGTCTACCTAATCCATTCTGTCTGACTGTCGTTCCAGCACAACTTATATACATATATATATTTATATATACACATCTATATATAATATATATATAGATATATATATATATATATATATATATACATATATATATATATATATATATATATTTATATATATATATATATATATATATATGTTTACATATACTATAGAGATATATAATAGATATATATATATACTATATATATATATATATATATATATATATATATTTGTATTTATATATATAGGTGTATATATATATATGTTTACATAAAATATACATATATATATATATATATTTGTATTTATATATATATATATATGTATATATAACAGTACATGATGTATACTGTAACCTCTATAGTAAGCAATTTTAGTCAAGGTCGGTCAACCTAATCTATTCTGTCTGACTGTCATTCCAGCACAACTTTCCGTGCACTTATATTGCAAACCACATCACCCTGGGATAACATTCTAACTCGCTTGAGTGTTTCAGAGGATTAGCCTGTTGGTCAATATGGAGTGAGATAAGCCTCATTCGCGGTCCTCGTCAAGATCGAAACAAGACTTAGTCAATACGTCTTACAAACACAGCCGACTGGAGGTGTGACTCAATAATCAAAAGGCAGGTGGAGCAAGCTATATAAATACAATACACCTGGACGAGTTACCATGTAGCATCAATCTTTCACCCCCCAACAAACGCATACATACACATATGCACTTTCGAACATATACACCCACCACCTCTCCATCCCTCCCAAAAATTTAAGCTAGATTTACAACCTTTCGGCCACTCGGGACATGAAAACTAAACCAATTTAGGCTAATAAAATTCACCCCTTTTCACTCGTACCAGATTAATTGTTGTCCAATTTATATAAACCTTTAGAATCCCTTTAGTTAATGTTCCGAACGGGTCAGTTTCCAAATTATATAGTCCCGGTTTAGCAAATACAACCTTTTGATGAAAACATTCGAATCCCGTCAATTCCCATAACAATTAACTTAGACCCGTTTGATCTCCAATTTAAAGCCCTTGATAATTGCAAGTCAGTCCGAATGACCCCAAGCCCCCGATTAACCAATCACAGCTCACAACATCAAGCCGCCCCCATCTTTCACTATAAATACGACAGCATCAGACACACAAACACAATCAGAACATCAGAAAACGTACAGAGAACATACGGAAACCGCACGCTGAGACAAGGTCAGAGACACGCAGATGAAATACAAGAAAGAGCGTGCCAGTCAGCAGAGACAAATAAAGCGCAATAGAACTTCATATAAAGTCTCGGGTATTATCTAGCAGGAAATCAACCCTGAGATACCTACAATAACAACGGCGACCTACGGATAATCGTTCTCGTCTCTCATCACCATCCCCGACTCAAACACGGTGACTCTAATGGTCATACATCTATAACAGGACGCGATGATGATTATCAACCCTACAGTAACCACGACAACGGTCACTCACTTACATCAATAACTACCCACTATATATATATAGACGATAACTTTCTCTCATAAGCTCAGTGATTACGGTGATGATTACGTCAAAGATAACATTAAGGTATTTACCATCATAGAAGCAACAAACGCCAGAGTCGTGATGTACGGTGATAGACGTGGAACCCAATTGATGAATGATGAATATCAAAAGTACGTCTCCATTAATGACGTTGGTTGTCATTACGCTCAACGATATATTCAAACCCTTATTATTAACGATAGTTTTTAATGTTTTTAAGGACAACGAAATGTTAATGTGAAGCTGGCCAATTAACGGCCTCAATATCCAAGAATGCGTACTGTTACGGGAGATCGAGTAATCAAAAACATTAAAAATTATCGTTCAGATACGTCAGAGTAAAATTGCAGTGGTACGCTGCGTCAAAACATATGCTATTAACAATGCCTTATCACCACTGGGACGAAATATTGCTTACCTTAGATATAAAAAATAGGTGTATAATTTCGAACAAATAATTCAAAATGAGTCGATATCAAACATAATATCCACCATTTCGAATCCATCGATATATAATTCATAATATTCCTAATCATTAAATGTAGTCAGAGTGTATGTCAATGTTTCTAACAATCTCCTGACAGCCTTATTCAATTGAGTACATATTTTCAAGACTCCATCAGAATTAACTGTCCGTAACTCGGAGCCATAAAAAAAACTGCAACAATAGGAACGAAATAGTTTACATAAGGTGTCCCTTTTAAGCTTGCTAAAGTTCCCTAACATTTTGTTGAATGGTACATTGAACACCGAGCATTTAGATACACATTCATCGGTCATCTTGATATCTACATAGTTCCCTAAGTGGTTGCTACTGTTTGCCCACTTAACAGGTGAACCGTACTATACCACCTTAGTCAATTCATTGACTGCTTCACCATTCAGCTTAAACGGATCAAAAGTTGTAATATATTCATCGACAAATCGTTCGCATATTTTCAACATATCATTCATTGCAAAGAGACTAGGCCTTATACCGGTAATATCACCCGTATAACCAAGAACACCTATATAGCCAAGCTAGGCTCTGGCAGAAACTGGCCCCGTGTTCAGCGCGTAAATCTTTACAGTCGTAACTAAAATTGAACACGATTGACGAGATTTTGTCAATTATGTATGAGAGCACAATGTATTTTCGATTAAGAACAGTTGATGTCATTTTCGCAGAAGAAAATAAATCAATCTGCGATCAAAGAAGGTGAAGGAAATTTTGTCTTGAAATAATCTTAGGCGAGGTGACTTGCAAATAGCTCATACTCCAAGATGATCTGCTGGAAGTGAAACGTGTTCCAATGAGTTCGTCGCTTCTTATTCTGTACAGCATGTCCATCAATGTCCAGCATTACATTTAAGAGTGTGATGCGTTTTGTACAACTATTGTTATTACGAAGTTGCTTACGAATGTTGATTATATCAATTGGAGTAGACATACAAATTTGTTTTACGTTGTGGGTTGGTATCTCCGGCTGATCTTCGATTCTCCTTTCACCTCTAGTCTAGCATATTATGTTCCAATGGAGTATACATTTAAAGGCATGATGTTAAACGGGTCAAACCATACAACAATATCCATTGTTCATAATATAATGCCTCAATCCGTGCGTACTATATAGTCGCCCGTCGACACTGGCAGCATTTGACAGCGAAATGCCCAGGAGATCATAGGCACTCAAGTCAATTCATTCAACGAGCGCGTTGTTCAGTTTCGCCTGATATATATATATATATATATATATATATATATATATATATATATATATATATATATATATATATATATATATATATATATATATATATATATATATATATAGAGATCTATATAGAGAGATCTATATATATCTATATCTCTAGAGATCTCTCTCTATATCTCTCTCTCTATATATATATATATATATATCTCTCTCTCTAGAGAGATAGATATCTCTCTATCTATATCTCTCTCTCTCTCTCTCTCTCTCTCTCTCTCTCTCTCTCTCTCTCTCTCTCTCTATTCCTCTCTCTCTCTCTAATATATATCTCTCCTCTCTCTCTCTCTTCTCTATATATCTATATATATCTCTCTCTATATCTCTATCTCTCTATCTCTCTCTATCTCTCTATATATCTATATATCTCTATCTATATATATTTTCACATGTCACTGTCGCTCGGTAGGTATTGACTTGAGTGCCTGTGCAGGAAATGAGTTTAAAATACACGGATACAAATGCGTCTTTATTAAACATATCCAATGGAGCCAAGTTTGCTCGGTACTAACTTCACATTATGTGTTGTCAGGTTGGGACAGTTCATCGTGTCATCCATCCATATGTTGTAATGAAATAAAGGTCGACCATGTAAAGTTGTGGCTTTAATACGAGCTGGAAGGAACTCAAATGGCGACAGACGAAGTCAGGGTCTATTCTCAGTGACCGCAGCGCCGCGGAGTCAGGAAACTTGATTACCAAGGTGCTAGGCAACCTCGTTACAAATATGGGGCTGAACTGTCTCTTTAAAGTTCACGGATGTCTCTTATATTTTAATACACCGCCGATGTGGTTTTCTTTGATACGTAAGTCAAAGGTACAAACAAATACGATGCTTTGATAGTATATTTATGACGAAACAATATCGTTATGTAGTTAAAAAAAAAACTTAAAACGTGATCAGCTGAAGCATCAAACAACAACAGTGCCATAGTTAACCGCCATGCGGCGCGCAACTCTGTTGGATTACGTTCCCATTGCATTGGACCCCGCTTACCCAATTTATCGCATGGCACCCTCCTCTCAGCCAATCAGAGCTCGATCAAAGTCTTTTTCTCATATCGCCCGCTAGCCGTGTGATAACTGAGTCAGCGACTCAAAATCACCCAGCTACCTTGTCGATTTGAGAAAGTCCCTCTCCAAGCAGCACAGCCTCAACATTGTTAGATTATGGAGGCACCAGATATCAAGCACACCATGCAAGTGTTATAACAGGGGTTTTCTCAAAAGGTCTTTGATCCACACAACTAATCTTCAGTTATCCTGAACTTATAATTTACATTAATGCATATGATTCCGCATAAGAATGTACACAGCAGATATGACGTATACTACTATAGCACAACGTCTATGTAGTCGTTTGAGCTACCTTCTTCAATGGTTTTCTTCGCTGGTATTGACACCAGGTCCTTAATACTGGTTGCTTTTTTGCGATTTAATTATAAATCTTAAAAACTCCATCGGAGATGAACCGATCTCGTCGGCCTCTATACCACAAATGAGGCACCAAATGAAAACGGCATCAGCCCCCTAGCGACATCAGCCCCCTATAGTGACATCAGCCTCCATGCGACCCAAACACACCCCTCGAGTAATTTCCGTCACGGTAGCTTAATATGCACGGCGATCGTGCGGTGTGACGTTGCGATTGATTATCGCGTGCAGGTGCCATCGCGATAAGTAGAAGTAATGGAAACATCCCCATATTCCCCACGTGACCATGACATAACTTACATGAATGTGAAGATGTCGATGTGAGAGTTTTACTGCCCCTATTTGAATAAGCGACAACCACGAGGACGTTGCGAATAAGCCATCGACGTGACCATGACATAACTTACATGAATGTGAAACGATGTGAGAGTTTTAACTGACGTACGTATGGGTAGAAGGTTACAGGGTGTACATGGAGTAAGGAGGAAGTCATTGGTATTTGTGTGACTCATGGACCAGGGGTGCCAAGATTCATAATTTACATCAGCTGTTGGGCGACTCCACAAAATTGATGGTTGAGAGGGGCACGTAATGATTAACGGATGGGGCGTTGTCTTAGTGTTTGTCATTCAACAGCGTGGTCAGACAGGTCAATCACAATATATCGATGGTACTATTTATATAAACAGCTTGAACATGACAGATCAAAGTCAATAAAAACTGTGGATGCTATCAAAGAATTATCTTATTTGTGTAACTGACAACAGTAGTAAGTTTCCAATGTTAAAGGAAAGAAATCAAGGACACTTCAAATATATAATATCACAATGTATATTCACCATTTATACACTCAAATACATAAAGTATTAAAGACCATGTTTTACTCAACATCTATCGAGTTAATTAGTGTTAAATGAATTCACTGGCACAAGTTTAACTAACACACACACACATATATATATATATATATATATATATATATATATATATATATATATATATATATATATATATATATATATATATATATATATATATCCCCAAGTAATCAGCAGATTCACCTCAGATCATATCATACGTAGAGCTGTATAACCCCACCATATATTCAACTTAATATCCTGTGACCTATTCATGCAGCAATTGTTACACATTTTCAGGTTATATTGCAGGAATAATATCATCATACAAAAACATATTTTTTCAAAAAATACACCATAAATTACTTCAAAGAACAGAATGCCTTGCTTCATACATTGGTGGGAGCATTGAGTTCTTGTTGAGGAAATCAAGAGGCTGCCTGCTATGGATTGGAACTATCATTCAAATCTGAAATAAGAGACAGATGTTAAATACATTCTTAAACATTTTCTGTTAAGCATATACATCCTAGATTAATGTATCAATCATGATCTGTGAGGCACATACATCATAGATAATGTATCAATCATGATCTGTGAGGCATATACATCATAGATAAGGTATCAATCATGATCTGTGAGCCACATTCATCATAGATAATGTATCAATCATGATCTGTGAGGCATATACATCATAGATAATGTATCAATCATGATCTGTGAGGCACATACATCATAGATAATGTATCAATCATGATCTGTGATGATCTGATAATGGGGCATATCTGTAAGGCACATCATCATAGATAATGTATCAATCATGATCTGTAAGGTCATAGATAATGTATCAATCATGATCTGTAAGGCACATGCATCATAGATAATTCATCAAGTATGATCTGCTATACTTATAAATGCAAGGAGATTTGTGGATAATTACAACTGAACTTTTACTTGCCATTTACAGTCATAGAGTCCTGGTCCATGTTTGTCCTTGATGATGGTTATCTGATCAATGACTCTAGGATTCTGTTAACACAGACACACATGGACTACTGTGATTACTTTAAGTGAAAACTGCCAGGCCATGAATACACTGAACTTTCTGCCATGGATGCAAATATCACTGACACAAATACGTTATCGTAAGAACCACAACGATATGTCAACTGAGTTAAGTTACATTCTGACTGCAATCAACTATGTTTGTATTATCTTGTGAACATCACAATTAGCCCAAAATATACGCACGTTATGGTAATGAGATATGTAAAATTGGGTTAACAAAAGATAAAATGTAATATGATAGAAGGAGATGTGTTGTTTGTCTATATAGATCAACCCACCTGATCTACAGAGACTTGCTGCAGTTCTAGATGCGAGCTGTTGTGTATGGTCATGTGTAGATAGCCGTAATCGTCACTACGGAATGCACTCCAGGGGGCCGGGAATGGCACGAATGGGTCGACACCTTCGTCACAACCCTACATCATATTTATTAAATAACATTTGCAACACATACTAAACTTACTTAAATCACGGTTGTTGGTTATATAAATCCGTTTCTGGTGACATCAGAAGACAATGAAGAAATATATCATAATGTTCATGTTAACACAAAAGGACTAAATCACATCAAACACGAGGATAATATCATAACGTTGATAAATATCATAACGTTGGATAAAATTATAAAGCTAAAATCTCCACACCAACCCCAGATCCCGTGAGCATGTGAACGGGGGCGCGAGGGTTTGTGTAAGGCTCCGACACACTACCATTACACACCTAGAAGTCACACAAGCAGCATCACATACAATCCATATTCAACCCAACCGCTTCATGATATGATTAAACACTGATACGTAAAATCCTGTCCAGCTGCATACCTATATTGCAACAGAAAGTTAGTGAGGGTCATTGCTCAACTCACTGTGTTGTTGTAGACGGGGAAGAAGCGTTCATAGGAGTGTTCGTGTGCCTGGAAGTGAAGGTCAACTCCATACTTATAAAGCAGATCCTCCATACTGTAGGCTCGGTTTAACGGAATACCAACCCGGATCTGATCACACATAATCAATATTCAACTGTGGAATAATGACACATCATATAACACAGAATGACAATACACAATGACAAAATAACGATACACAATGACAAGATAACAATACACAATGACAAAATAACAATACACAATGACAAAAGCCAGAGTCAAGTTGGCTACCAGGTTTGTTACACAGACTAACACGAGCACAGCCACGAGTATCAAATTATACCAGCGACATCAGTCTTATTCTGACACACAATATATCCTTGTCATACACATACACAGCTGACAGATATACAAGCCAGACGTGTTTGATGAGAGTGACTCACTATGTTGTCCTTATTGGGGCAGTGTTCATCGTCGTTGCTGTTGGAGCAGTACATGGGGCGGTGACACATGGTGATAATCCACGGACGAGCTGCTCGGTTCTCCGGTTTGTTAGCCTCCTGTGAAACGACACCAACAATATCCTCGTCATCGGCCAGCCTCATGGTTGCATCATATAAAAACAGACTGCTTCAAACCACAGATATTTACAGTGGAACCTCGCCAAACAACCACCTCGTTCGGGCGACCACCCAGCTATTAGGACCATTTTTACTGGGTCGCGTTTTTGGAGTTCCCTATGCTTAACATGTGAGATAGATCCCACATAGACAACCATCCTGTGCTTATTTTAGCTCAGTCACTAGTGTTGTCCCCTAAGTGAGGTTCCACGGTACATTCACACCAAGTGTCAATTCTCATGCTTATATATTCAAACTTCAGTCCTTTTCATCTATATTATCCACCCCATCTTCTTGCAGTAAATGACATCACATCAGATAAGTTTGCATCATATCAAGTCCACCTCACCCCTCCGTATGTCTTCTCCTAACAAGACAGTTAGTAGACTGACCTGCAAGTCTCGTTCAATCCACTCATACTGCTGAATGATCTGTTCCCATCCATACTCCACATAGTAGTATAGCTCTGAGGAGAACCCAATTACATGCGCTGGTCCAATGTCAAAGCTAACAACACCGACACACATACCAACATCAACTTAACAGCACCATAAGCAATTCAGTGATGGCCATCAACAGCTTAAATCTGTTATAGCCACTACAACTAAATAGATATAAGAAGGCATGAAACTTATTTTTGTTCTATTATGAGTCACTGAACAAAAGACTTCGAGGCTTACAAACCACCTCAATTAAGTTATGACCCTCATTTGAAATCGTTAACTCTCTGGTTCACCTGTAGAAGATGGAATGCCCGTCGCCTCCAGGCATGCTGAAACGGTTCTTGTAGTTGGAGAAGTTGCTGAAAATAAACATCCAGAGTTAATTCTCTAAAAACAAACAATTGATAAAGTTGCAAAGGAATCCTTAATAAATATAACTAAGTCTAAGAATCAATGATTTGTTGTCGTGAACAGCAGGTAACTGAACATACTAAGCCTTTTCGTGATTCCCTACTGTGGTCATATAAGGCAGATATGCTGCTATATTCTGAATCTGGTTCATAAACACATCTCCAACACGGGCATTGTCCTGACACACACAAGCATTGCCTCTATCAAGCATTGTAAGTGGGCAGATCAGTAGAAAGCAAATGAGGCATTTTTATATAAATAAAGCTACAAATCACCCACATCATCCATGTTGTAGGCAAAGTCCCCTGCAAAAACCAACAAATCACATGACAGTTTGGTGAAATTTTAATATCAATGGTGAATATTAAAAATACTGAAGCAGAAAATGTGTTTATGAAAAAACCGTCTTGTACGAGATGAGACACACATCTCACCAACGTGGAATATGGCATCTATTAATGATTGCTGGGCTTCCTCTTGAAGCCAGGGCAGAGATTTGGCATTCTTATTGCCCATGTCACCAAACACTGCAATGCGAGGGCTCCATAGCGACCCCGTCTTCATGGCCCGGAACCAATAGATGGAACTCCATCCCTCAGTAGGACTCCCCACATGGTAATCTAGGTAGAAATCGACTTCCGTACAATCTCGAGCAGAAGTCGTTGAATATGTGCCCAAAAATGAGTTGCTAAAGAGTCTTATATACGTTTTCACCTTATACATGAGATGTCATGGTATACATACGCAGAACATACAGGCAAGGGAGAAACTCATCGATATATTAATAAGCATACGTTTGTCAACAAAATATCACCAACAAACTCACAATACTTCTGTCCTGGTTTGAGATCAGCTAAGAGGGCACGGTGCATGAACAATGTGCGATTTTCATGGCCACCATCTTGGAAAATATCCTGTTTTCCATATGCCTTGAGACTGATGTCATTGGTTCCATATTCCACCACACTGCCGTTGAATGTTGGTTGCAGTGTCACCCAGGTAAGCGTCATCTCAGACGGTTTCTCTTCAGACACAAACAAGGTTATGACATATTGAGAGCAAGGAATGATTGATGTGGATATTGCCAGAGGCGAAGATATAATTAATACAACAATTGAACCGCACATTAATTGCACAATGCCTCGCAGGTGGGTGGTGATAGATAATGTTTTTACAATGCATGCACACTGTGCCATCAAAATAAACCTATTACAAATGCTCCATATTTTGATGATATGGTCATCACAAAAACTCTTATTGAGTTTTGCAGACAACCTCTAATCACAAGTTGGGGGCTGCATTCCCTTATCAACAAGCGAATGAAGGATGGATAGGGAAGAGGCAACAGTAAATGTTTCCTGCATCTTAAAATTCCAAAGTTTTGTAAGATATGTTTCTAATGTTTATAAAAGTTGACATCTCCAAGGTCATTAGGATGAGAAGCAGAATATTTGATCAGTGGGAATTTTCACCCCTGTTAAGTGTGTGTTGTTCTTAGTGTACCATTATCTTACGTTGCTCCCCTGACATGCTGTCTACCAGTAACCCAATTCAATTTTTACCGAACACACAAATCATTCATTTCGGACATGTAATTGGCCTAGTCTATAGCATTAATTTAGAACTGTGTCCTTACATCGATATGCATTTGGGTTTGTGAACCTTTCATCCAAGGGCAAGTTCCATCACTGGACAAATGATACAATGGCCAGATTTCAAATTAACATAAGAGAACTAAATGTTGATCTTAATGATTTCTTGATTTCCAAGTTGTATTTCATTAACTGATGCCTAATTTAGAATAACGACTCCAAGCAACATTGCATTATGCCCAAGTTGTTCATTGGACTAATGATGTTGTTACCAGGAGACAGTTTCATACTGACTATGGAAAAATAAAAGTGATCCGTCAATATATATATCTAAGATATATATATTGACAAGACATTATGCATTATATAAACTGATAACGCCCCATATAATTAGAATACATCTGCACATTTGGGTTTTATAGCCCCAGTTGGACCGTAAAATAGTTATATACTATCCAACAATGATGCCATCCAACACAAAGGAAAAACTTCCATTTTGAGCAGCCTGCAATAAATATCAATGATCTGCACCTACCGATCTATATGAATGGAGAATTGGGATGAATATATCGCGTCCCTCGCTGTTGGGGTTATCCGCTCTTGCGTGATTGTTTATAAATTGTCACATAAACCCCGAGTTACAAACTTCGATCATGGGTGCTCCAAGACAAACAAGATGTTGGAGATGTGAACCTTCATGTAATTCTTGCTGGATTCAATCGCCTTTGACAAAATCTCATACGGGAACTGATTCATATTCATAGACCTGATAAACATTCATAGATGTGAAAATTCATTCTGTTATATGTACGTTTTGTGTGTGCATCGTGTACTATTAGACATTTTGCAAAGTTCGAACTTTGAAGAACGCCAACAAGACCTCCTGCATAGCCCAACAGACCAAAAATCGAACAGGAACTGCCTTGTTGTGGCGCAAGCTCCATTTGGTTCAAAAGAGCTAGTCCAGCAGGGCTAATTTTTTTTTTTTTTTGCTCTTTCGCAAGCACACACTTAAAGTATCACTCACGAGACATAATACTATCAGAGCATAAACAGTTCTGTATGTGACTGTTTAAATCTACAAATATTCACATTATGAAATTTTCAGTATCCTAAAATTATGTAGACTACTAAAACAAAATTGTGTAACACGGATTTTGACACATAACTTCATAAGATACATTCGAATCAAACAAGCCTTACTGCCATAGCTCAGATGTATCTGTTCAGGCTGTGTTAACACCTCTCCATCACAAGATAACCACAGACTACATGCACAAACGATCCATAACGATAGCTGTCCCATTTTATTAACGCCAGATATACAGCTACAGACTACGATGGAAGTAAATATTCAACTCCGCAACAAAGAGAATATAACGTCACATGACGACCGTAAAATATCACATGACATGATGATCACCCAAATCATAACGTAATTGTGACAACTCGCCCTGAGAGAGCATCATAAAAACAAAGTCTGAACGCGTTGATTAAAAACTACAACGTTATGATTGTAATGATCAAGAAACTGCCCAGACAATCAACTTTGATTTCTCGATCAAAAGATCCGAGAACGGAGCTCAAGTCGTATCGCCACATGTGCCTTTCGTAATATCGCCGACTCGTTATGTTGTGTACTGGGGCTGGATTAATGGAAGTCACGAACCTAAGGGAACACTTATTATCTATCTGTTGGGGAGGCCTGGTTTACTTGGAATTAAAGTGGTCAAATTTGAGTTGACGCTCCCCAGAAAACGCATTGAAAATTTATCGCAAATAGAGGCAAATTTTGTTTGACTTTTCCTCCATATTACAGCTCTGACCTTTTTATCACACCTCCCCCAACCCCCACACCCCCACGCTCCAACCCACACACACACACCACACACACACACACACCACACACACACACACACACACACACACACACACACACACACACACACCACACACACACACACACACACACACACACACACACACACACACACACACACACACACACACACACACACACATCCAAACATGTCTGCAGACAAGTGCGACAAAAGGTCCATCACACACTTCTGAGTGAACTATCAAATGTAACATAATATCGACAACTAGACACACACACACACCCCCACGCACACACACACACACACGCGCGCGCACACACATAAACACATACACACACACACACACACACACACACACACACACACACACACACACACACACACACACACACACACACACACACACACACACACACACACACACACACACACACACACACACACACACACACACACACACACACACACACATCCAAAGTTCCAATGTCTGCAGACAAGTGCGACTCGTTTTAGAAAAGGTCCATCACTGGGGGTGTCTGTGATCAGGTACTTCTGAGTGAACTTCCTTTCTATCAAATGTAACATAATATCGACACCTAGACTTAGGCGTTACCCGGCTGGTCGATACGTCACCAGAGATCGAAAATACATATATAAGGAACATATTTTCTGGTCCTTAAGTTCTGAAAAACTACTGTTCAGCTTTATATTCTGGTCAATTCCTACTGCCTGGTTATATTTTTCTGTTGAAACAGTTATTTAATTTTACTTCGACTGCATAATAAAGACCAGGTTTATTAGCCTACCCCCCCCCCCCCCCCCACACACACACACACCAAGTTATGTGGCGCGTCAAAACCATCGCCATCCACCCCCGCCCTCCTCCCCGCGCGTTACCCTTCAAGCGACCAACAAACCCGATGCTTCATTTTGTTTCATTTCGGCCGTTATACAACTTAGTAGGTTCAAAATGTACGCGAAATAAAGTCATCAAATCAAATTTTGTTATGTGGCTCTTTCAAAAACTTTATTTTTTGCTTAAGCCTTTAATTGATGAAAGTACCGATTTAAAACCACAAAGCCGGAAGTGGATGTCATTTCTGTGGTCTGCGGTGTTGAAAATTGATGGGCGCGATTTTCTCTAACCAGACCATGCAAGTGAATATCTCAGTAAAGGCCAAACAATTTTCGTATAAGACGTAATTCCTTTCTTAGAAAAAAGAGAGACATCCAAACAAGTAGTCTCCAAACCGATGTAAAGCACAGTGAGCCGGTCCAGTTATTTAGTGTCAAAATGTTGAGAGATTTTAGCCGTACATCACACGTTTATGAACGCTGGATCATTGTTATGTGTGTACGGAGCAGCTGGCTTGCGTTTCATGACGCGCCTTGCTTCATGGAACTAATCGAAGCTTCAATCAGCAACACCAGAATTTGTTTTACACTATCATGGATGTTAGGGACATTAGTGGCAACGATCATCGAATAATGTTCTGTCTCTTTCCTAGTTTACTGAATAATATTAACGAGCGCAGAGTAAGTTATTAGGAATCAGAGACCTAGCGTAAACGGACGTTTCGTCCACCTGAACGCAACGCGATTTTATGTATATTGATAATTTCAATATATGGACAGTTTATAAATCATATGTTTATAACCTTTGAAAATACCCTCCCTGGCAATAATGAAAAGATTTGCATAATAGTCTTTAAAGCTTGCTTTGGTATATTTACGTTGACAGCTGCAACACATGATTAAATCGAGTGTTTATTGATAGGGGGTGGGGGGTAGTATGCATGCAATATGAGATGGCCCAAATCGAGAGATAAGCAACAAATGGGAGACTGAGTAAGTATTTATTGACTTATGTATATTCGTCTGTTATCTGTTCAACAGGTGGAGCAAACAACAGATGATTTCATCAAGGCAACATGTCGTAACACATAGCATAAAATATCAATACCATACGATATAATTAACAAACATAGTGCATAATGTATCCAAGTCACAAGCAACGAATACATTCGTCTTCTACACATTATAGTTAATTAAATGGGAACTAAATATCACATTCACCAATCACAATCACCCATCACATTCCCCCTTCACAATCACCCATCACACTCACCCATCACAATCATTTCACATCAGTGCAATTATCTTTGCTATGATTCAAACACTCGTTACGGCAATTAAACGCTTACATGAGCAACACAAGTGGGTATCAGAAACAATGTCAGTTAACATTTGTGGCAGGCATCATTAACAGTTCTGGTTTGCCATGACCACAATTGGCTAGCATCAAACTTGGCGAGCTGAACGCATTATCGCCCAGCCTGTGGGCGTAGTTTGAAGGGACTGAAAGTTCACACCAAAACACATGAAATTTGTCCAAAATCATTGACGGGTCTCTGCAACGCAACAGTTTATTCTCAGACAATCAACCATGAAGTCATGACGTCAACGATGATACGTTGGTTTGACTCAGAGGGAATCTCTCGGAGTTGAATTTGAACTGCCTCTTGTCATAGCACCTCATGAGGGCGGGGCTGTGAGGGTGGCGCTCTTTGAGGTGCATATAGTGGTCCTCAGATTCCTGCGTAGTGTGACCACACTCCTCACACACGTACATCTTTGCTCGGCGCTCTTTGTAACCGAATTTGAAGTTGATGCTGTGAACTTTACGGCAGTGAGATTCAAGGGAACATCGTTGAGTGAAGGCCTTGTCGCAATGTTCACATTTATAGGGTCGCACACCTGCAATACAAGACAATAACATATAAAATAAACCGTATATATGTCAGGGAAATTACTATTAATAACAAAGTTACACAATACCATAACATATGACCAACTGGTAGGATTTTTACCTGTATGTGTTCGCGTGTGGCGTTTGAGATCGAAGGTGTCGTTGAAGCCTTTCCCACAGAACGAACACAGGTATCGCTTGACATCGCTGTGGCACTTGACGTGGCGATTCAGAAGACGCTGCAGAGGGAATACCTTGCTGCAGATGCGACATTGGAATTCATTCTCACTCAATTGAACACCTGCAAAAATCACCAGACGTATGCTGTTAAACATCTGAATCAATGAAAACTGATCATGTTTGAACGGGGCAATGAGACAGGGTACAAATGGAGCTGATATTTGATTCCAGACTTACCAAGTTGTTGAGCGGAGAGGCATCGGGTAAGGTCGGAATTAGCGAGCGCCGGGTTCTTCACACCGAATCCGCCGTTAATGGCCTCAATTTGTGCTGGCTGTAGGAAGAAATAAAAGAAGGATATGACCAGAGGGCATTGGTAAAATGAGTCGACAAATTGGTGGTACAGTATGATGGTATTGTGTACGTTATGACAACAGGTCTCACCTTTGGTTGTGATGTACCAAGTAACGGCATGGTGGGATCTGGGGATGAAGTAACGGGCGCCTGTGACGTCATTGGAAGTGGTTTTGATTTCATGACGATGGACGTTGTTGGGGTGTACAGCGTTCTGCATGCAGCAGTTTGTGACGTCATTGTGGGAGTCTGTTGTGGACTGAGCGGGGATGGCGGAGGACTGTTCTCGCATGAAGATGGCGATGGCGTTTGTGATAGGTTGAGCGGCATGACGCTGTCTGATGCTGATGCTGATGTCCATGACGACTTGGAGGTAAGAGGTAGTCTGGATGCGGCGGAGGGATGAGGGTAAAGAGGAGTGTGAGGTGGACTGATGAAGACAGACGTGTCTTGGACGTGGACGTGGGGAGATGTGTGGAAGGGTCTCTGGGAACTAAGGGTCCGCGAGTCTTTACAATCACTCTGCGCCAGGGAGGCTACGGAACCGAAGATGGTGCGACTGGGACGTACTTGCTTCCCGGTGAAGGCGCTGCTCTGCTTCCGGGATATATCAGGGTTCCTGTTTTCTTTCTGACTCTCTGCACACAAGAGCGGGAAACATAAGATAGGAACAATGCATGTAAGAGGCAGTTCTAGTTGTGTCTACTCAAGTATATCTCGCAAGTGTCAAATAGGGTCCATTGATTTCGGAAGCATGCATCATTTTTGTCAGTTGGTCGCGTGAGCTTTGTGGGGTGGGTGTAATAACGGGTATTAGCGCGTCGCCTGGCCAATATATGTGAGTGTCGCTGAGAGAACAACACTAAGCGCTACCCTCCCACAGCTAATGCTTAGTATTCATTTTGCTGGAAGACACTTGGAGGAATGTTATTTCGTCCCTAACCACGCAGGACACCTCTCAACGTCCCATCGTGACGCCATCACCTCTGACAGCTTATGATGTCACACGGGGGATGGCGTGTGCTGACGTTAGAAATGGCGGGAGTGCATTGTTGCTTGTTAATTCAGGTTGACAATAGTTTGACTTACAGAGCATGGCGTAACCACGCCTCATAAGCCTCGGCTCATTGGCAACGGAGACACCATCCTCAAACCCGACACGCAGCACACACCTCGCCCGCGGTGGCGGAAGTTAATTGTCATCGAAGCGACCCAATATGGTGAGGAACAGATTGAAGCAGGTGAGGGCCAGGTAATGAGCAGTGACGTAATGAAACAGACAAACTGTGACGTCATCAATGGGCGCCACTGTCTTCACCATGAATGGCGCTATTTGTCTCACTGTCTAGGTTTCCGCATGACGCCAAACCGTTACCGTAATACTCCCAAATCGACTGTTTTCTTTACGAATTATATATACCATATATAGTTTTGTCATTGCTTCATGGATTTAGATTATATACTTTATAGTACGTTGCATGTCGTGATGGGCACCTTTACTCTTTGGTAATATATTTCATTAATTACTTGTGGTAAATCATCTTAAATCGTATTTGAACCCACGGTATCACCCAAAAAACCCATTCATAGACGAATCCCCCATGCAGACTTCCCCAGCTACCATAATCGGTCTTCTTTATTTCCCACTGGCGGGGTTGACCCTTCTCTGATAGGAATGTTTTCAGATTCCGCACTATGAGTTCGGTATGGGGTTCGGGGTTGAAGGGAAATAACCGCCCCGGGCCGTTGGAGATGATGATGAAGAAGACAGTGGGGTGGTTTTCAAAAAGCACCTGGCGTTTGGAGTCATCGGTGCGTGATGTAGTGTGAGGGCAGTGATGTGTGTCGGAGGAGGTCCACAGGATGAGGACCAGGCACACCTGTCGCGCCCCTGGTGGCCAGTCACACACTTGTTGCTGGCATAGTTTCAACAATGGCTACGTCACCATGGTAGCGCATTCCACATAGGGTAACTGTGACTTATAGTCCTATTTGTAAGAACAATATTGGAAGAAGCTCCAAACGCAATATATTTTTACACTATCCACGAATGAGTCATCGAATGTCTCACTCTGGGGTTACACTCAACTCAAATATGGCTTGTCTTTTTAAATTCATCATGCTTGTTCGTCATTCGCGTGTCTTGCAATGTCAATATCAAAAAGATCAAAATCCATGCCCGAAAAAGGCTAGGTCATTGTTATATTTTCTTTAACATGAACTAGATGCTCATTATAGATAATTAGAAGCCTATCTTGAGATGATCAGAAGATGAAAGATATTAATAGACGGGGTTTCCCGTGTCATACAGCGCGTGGCTTGAGGACGAGACGACCGTGCCTGGAGGGCGCGATTCAATTCCTCTCATCACGATATAATAGTAGTGGGGCATAAAGCAGTTACTATATTGCAGCAAGAACATCGCCATAGTACTCAGCGTAGCTGGCGACCAGCACCTTGAGTGGGATCAGCCCGCGGCGGTCTCACACGGTTGTGAGGAAGTATGGGGTGTCGAAGGCGGGTAAGGGGGTTTTAAAAGAAGCAGCGGCTCGTGGCTGGACCGTTGGAGGAGTGTGCCAAGGAAGGCTTTACAGACAAATGCTGTTCAAATTTCGGGTTTGCGGGTTATCGACTGACAAGGTAAATTCAAATGAGGAAACGGTTTGTGGTCGCTAATACACACTTATGCTACCCCCTCCCTCCTCCCCCACAACACAATACCCCTACCCCCTCCCCGCTTTCCTTTTACGGCAGAAACCCAATTTAAGAAGGTGAAGAGTCGTGGGAAAGTAGATGGTGATATGATTGGTTGTCTGAAGAGGGGGATTTGGGTGGGGTATATGAAGGAGGAGATCGCGTGCCGCTGTCGACTAGGCTCTCTGCGATGTTTGTCAGGCACGAGCGGCCATGGCCCGGGGTAGTTTGACATTACCATCACCCCCCAACACCCCCACCTACCACTCTAGACGCTCATTTCACCTCCAAATCAAACTTCACCTGTTGATGATGAGACGCACGGCACAACAGGTTCACGGAGGCATGCATGTATTCGGTATGCCTGGTCGGTTCTCAATGTCCGATCAAGGCAAAATAATGCAATCCACGAATAAACGTCTACATAACGTGCAATTGAAATTTTATATCTCATAGTCCATTCTTCCAAAGTTTTGGCACAACAAGTTCCAAAACTTCGTTGCAAAACGCAGAATCCAGTCTATAGCGGGCGATATAGCTTGAGAGGAGATTATGGAAGGATCCCGATGGCATGTTTATTAATCCTGTCTTTCTATGTCCTGCCGGACGTCGGAATCGACTAGGGGTCCCGAGCGCCAATAATACGACCACGCCCACCAACGACTACCATTCATTAGAAGAGAAATTAACAATTTTGTACTTTGCATCTGTCACCACCACGGACAGAGGTATGTGCGACCTATGGGTGGGGGTGATCAAGGGGCGTGTGAAGTCCGCATGCCATTAAGGTAACAATGTAGCGCATTGTTCGCATAAACGCCATCTTTTCCTATCCCTCGCTGAAACAATGGTGAACTAAGAGAACCATACAAGGCAATCATCCCGATACAAAGCATGAAGCCACTTATATTCCGAGCTCCCACAAAGCAAGCTATCTTCCTCAATCCGGTCCCTTTGATATAAGCTAATTATTAGTTAGCGTGAAGCACCCAAGGGAATGTCTCACTACGCTTGTTTAAAAGCCAATTAACTCCCCTCGTTATAACTGATGTTAACACACCTGCAACGCTATCTCTTTTTGGGGCTCTCCTTTCAATAACACGTATGTTACTTATGCAGACCATAGGGAGATGTTGAGAAATGTGGCGGCTTTGATGATTGTGGATGAGTGAAGGGGTGGGATGTGGGAGGGGTGGGGGGGGGGGGGGTGTATTGACGGGAGTATAGGGAGGGGGGGGAGGAGGCTTAGTTATTCTATGGTTTTACAGAAGTTGTTATGACAGCATTTTCTCATAACAACTCTGCGAGCGGATTGCACTTGAGGTGTGTTTTTGTTTAGCGTTAATCTCCATGTGAGGGCGTGATGGTATAGCTCGGCGTTATGGTACAACAGTTACTAGAACCTGGCGGTGTGTTGACTGCATTCAGTCTTCTATCCGCTCAACAACCCTGCCAAGAACGGATGTTCCCTCCCTCCTAACCAGACATTTAACCCCATAAATCAACCTTTTTTTTAATTGCTAACTGTCTTTAACATTACTCCAATGCTACTCGCGGTAATTCCGCCCATTAATCACATTCTTTCCCGTAACGTTTCCCTTGCGGGGTTCAGGGTCAAAAATCAGGTGCGTGAACTGAAGTATCAATGTTAGACAGCAAATAAAAGTCGCCAACGGATATATTTAAAAGGCCAACACAGCAGGGCGTTGTGGCAGCTGATTCACGGAGCACCTGTGCTCACCTGTTTCCTCTTCATTCATAAGCTCATCACCCTCGCCGTCAACCCGCCCCTCACACACACTCACTGCGCTCAACAGATGGCCCGTCTAGCGCAATGCATGACTGCTCCTCGACAGGCAAGGTGTCATGGAATCTCAGTCGCGTGCCTCGCATGCCTCAACCAAATACTCCCTCTCTCTGTCCCTCCATATATGCACATACACCTGTAGATATACTTGGTTATCCAATGGGTACCGGAATTGCACCGTGCATTCGTTCGTCATATATGAGTGTATTCTAATGAACAACTACAACAGTATCCATGTCGATGTATGAGCGCCGTGTCAGAGGTATTCAACAAGTGACTCTGAGGGCTCGTTATAACTCGTTCATATCATCTAGCGGGTAGTGGTAATGTGGTTGTTGTTATTATTACTATGAGTCACATAGGGGTTGTACGAAGATATGGGCGGCTCTAATCTTATAAATATATGCGTTTGTAAGTACATATATGAGTACATATTTCACTGCTTACCCGGGCGCCATCGATTAAGTACACCGTGGGATGATGGCGAGATCAACACCAGAAGGAATAAAAGCTTATGATAATGAAATTAACAACTTACCGAATTGAGGATTAATGGAAGGTGATTCCGGAGGCGGACTCAGAGGAAGGGATGTCAAGCCGGGAAGCCCGAAACTTAACGGGAGCCCGGGATACGGACTGAATAAGAAGCACTGGGGCTCTGACGTCTTCTGGGCAGACTCTCGGTTCTCTCCGTATGATGACAGCATCGTTGCCGATGTTGGCACCGTAGCAACGCTATCTGGTCCCATGGTTACGCGGGATGCTGATAGAGGAGGCTGAGATGCAGAACTTCTTGAAATCTCTGACGGTCGTCCCTTCCTAACTAGGAAAGCTTTCGGCATGATGATGGATATCTGTGAATTATTCTGAGGAAACGCGACAAGAAGCCTCGGCGGACGGCTCTGGGTCAACAGCGGCTGTGGTCTCTGAGGGTGGAGGGATATAGATCCTCTGAGGGTTCTGAGAGGTTATGAGACACGACCCTACTACCTTCTTCCTTAAACGGTGACCAAACCAACAGGTGTCTGCGCTGGCGGGGGCGGGGCATTGAACCGTGGCGGGCCAAACAGCGGTGGTCTGTCATTGCCGCCGCCAAACTGTTTTGCGGGGCCTGGGTTTTTAGGGTTTCTTCAGCTTTTACAGCTCTCCCCGACACCCCTATGACCCCCCGACCCGAGTGGTAAGCGTGTCAGACTGGCTCCCAGCACGTGGCTGTGTCACGGCCTAGTGGCTTTCTAAGTCCTACTTCTCATGACTGAGTTCAATAGGGTTGAATCACATGGGCTGCACGCAGACATACCCGAATTCAAGCTCACTCAAGTAAACTTCTATTATTATATATTCAAATTCTTAACGGTCGTCACCAGATAAGGCTTCTGAGGAATCCCAACATCGCACCAACCCCAGGGAAGCCCTGCTAGTTAGAGGGTGACGGGAAGAGGATTTCTCGTCCCCCATTCATGTCACACATGTCAGCTCCACGGCTCTGATACATACCGTTGGTCGCTTACAGTAACCACAATAACACATTGCTGGATCACATGATATTGGTTTGGAAAACCGTAAATCAAACAGTCTAAAATTACGCATTTGGGGAAGAAATTATATAGGGTCAGTAGACCATAGAGAGACAGAAGCGCACAGGTACTGAAATGGAATATAACGATGATGATGATGAGGATGACGATGATGATGATGATGATGATGAGGATGATGATGATGATGATGAGGAGGAGGAGGAGGAGGAGGAAAGGGAGAAGAGGTCACAATGTGCAATTACGTAATCATTGTCAGAGATTCTAGGAAAGGAAGCACAAAACGTACAGCAAGAAAGCCAGAAAGTCAAGACGGGAGGGAAGCTGGGGTGGGGACATACATCTGTGACTTCCCACTACACCCCCCCCCCCCCCCTCCCCCCGTGTTAACCATCCCCATAACGACAGAGTGTGATGCATTGATGCTTGACTGCTAAACCAACAGTAACCCAGACCCCACAAAAAATCCGTAATAGGTTACCTAGCAGTCATTATTGGGGAAGGTATTTGATATCCCTTCCGTTTGAACTTACTATGTCACGAGCTCGAAACTTGCTACGAGTTATGGGTGTATAATGAGGTAATCGTCACGTTACTTTTTCAAAGGTACTTATGAATATCGAACGAACGAGCCATCTGAAGTGTCAAGGCAGACGATGATCAAAGTCCGATTAAGCCTTGAATTGGGAGAGGCATGACGAGAGTTGCGTGACATACACGCATAGCTTCACGCTTTGCGTAACGCCTAGCGTGCAGGAAAAGGGAAGGAGATATTTAAGTACTGACAAAACCAAGAATAACGAGTCGAGTTATTCCCTGGGCATGATATACGAAAAATGTTGAAAAGTCATCTTTTCCTGGGTTTTCAGAGCGATAAGGAGATGTTTAAGTTTGTCACTAAATCAGCTCTATGGATAAAAATTACACCCCGAGGAGCAAGTTAACAAGAGAACCTCAAATGACACTGTCGCATGAATAACAGAATAACAACGGTCATTGTGTTAGCAGCGTAATGCGGGGTCGCGCATGGCGTAATTGCAATAACCCGATCCCCATTTCCACCTCCTCGCATCACCCAGCACCTTTTGTGCGTTAATCTGTACCTCGGATCATGTGGTCAGGTGAATCGTCATGGAAAGGACAAAACATGGCTGTAACAATACTAAATTTGAACAACAAATGCTGCGCGAATTTCAATTATTTAGTATTTATTCTGTAAATGTCAGAAGACAGATCAACTTTCATTGCTAGGCGTGAATGCTTGTTTGCTGGAGTCCAATGACATTTACAGTTATATGTTTGTTCAAACATTCTGTTTAATCGTTTGTCGGGAATGACAAACTGAGCAAAACCGGGACATCAAAGATGGAGGACTTCCCGTCTTCTCATTCCAGTCACCAGCCGTGAATTCCGGCGGCCTCATTGTGACGTCATTAACAGTTTGGTAAACATGGTTACTGTGACCGACAGTACTGGGTGTGTGTACTCACCGCTACATACTGTGCTACAACAGACAAAAACCGTTAAAATAAGATCGAGCAAAAGGTCGACAGAGGCGCTGAACTAGTTGCCACGTGACCCACTGCTTCAGACCCGATGTATTCCGTTCTACCATCGCGCATACACTTTGCACGCTAATACCTGAATGTATTTTGTTTAAAACATTGCATGGCCTTAGTGAGTACAACTGATGCTGGAGTAAGATCCAAGAGACGACAAAATCAACGTGATTATCCCATACAGTACCTTGATGGAAGCATCGCATTGTAAATTGGACAGATCACAGTACGATTAGTTAGACTTGGATAAAACATACTTGACACAATATACTGTTGTATCTTCGTGGTATTTATTTAGTTTTCTTTGAAGAACTGATTGGTTTTTAGAACGAAAATATTTTATCCTCACGACCCATTTACGAAGAACATGGTGAGCAGCTTGTTGGCTGGGCTAGCGTAGTTAGCAATCAAGCTTTTGATTTTAGTGCTGCAAACTATTTTTTTCGATAAACCAATTACTAAGAAGTTTATAAAAGGTTTGTATTTCCATTCAGAGAGTCATGACGATTCTTACAACTATTGCGAACTTGGTGGAGACCAAGTGGAAAGTAAAGTCTTCGAATGGAAAGTGAATGCGATCAGCTCCTCGGCATCATTTCAGTCCAGATTGGGTGAACAGAATGGATGTTTGATGACGATGATTTGAGTATGAATTCCCACGGAAGGAAAGGGAAGTAGATTCAGTACTGACAAAATCAAGAATAACTTGTCGATGATTTGAATTGTAACTTTGCGACGCAAGTCGAGTTATTCCCTGGGCATGATATACGACAAATGTTGAAAAGTGTCTTGTTTTCCGGGATTTGAGAACGATACGGAGATGTTTAAGTTTGTCACTAAGTCAGCTCAATGGATTAACATGACACCCCGAGGAGCAAGTTTTCATGAGAGCCACAAATGACACTGTCGCATGAATATCAGAATAACAACGGTCATTGTATTAGCAGCGAAATGCGGTGTCGCGCACGGCGTAATTGCAATAACTCGATCCCCATTTCCACCTCCTTGCATCGCTCAGCACCTTTTGCGTGTTAATCTGTACCTCGGATCATGTGGTCAGGTGAATCGTCATGGAAAGGACAAAACATGGCTGAAACAGTCTAGTTGAACAGGAAATGCTTCGCGAATTTCAGTTATTTAGTATTTATTCTGTAAATGTCAGAAGACAGATCAACTTTCATTGCTGGGCGTGTATGCTTGTTTGCTTGAGTTTAATGACATTTACAGTTATATGTTTGTTCAAACATTCTTTTTAATCATTTGTCCGGAATGACAAACTGAGCAAAACCGGGACATCAAAGATGGAGGACTTACCGTCCTCTCATTCCAGTCACCAGCCGCGAATTCCGGCGGTCTCATTGTAACGTCATCAACAGTTTGGTAAACATGGTTACCGTGACTGACAGTACTGGATGTGTGTACTCACCGCTACATACTGCGCTACAACAGACAAAAACCGTTAAAATAAGATCGAGGAAACGGTCGACAGAGGCGCTGAACTAGTTGCCACGTGACCCACAGCTTCAGACTCGATGTATTCCATTCTACCATCGCGCATACACATTGCACGCTAATACCTGAATGTATTTTGTTTAAAACATTGCATGGCCTTAGTGAGTACAACTGATGCTGGAGTAAGATCCAAGAGACGACAAAATCAACGTGATTATCCCGTACAGTACCTTGATGGAAGCATCGCATTGTAAATTGGACAGATCACAGTTGGATTAGTTAGACTTGGATAAAACATACTTGACACAATATACTGTTTGTATCTTCGTGGTATTTATTTACTTTCTTTGAAGAACTGATTGGTTTTTAGAACGAAAATATTTTATCCTCACGTCCCATTTACGAAGAACATGGTGAGCAGCTTGTTGGCTGGGCTAGCGTAGTTAGCAATCATGCTTTGGATTTTAGTGCTGCAAACTATTTTGTAAAAAAATGACCTCGATAAACCAATTACTAAGAAGTTTATAATCTGGTTTAAAGGTTTGTATTTCCATTCAGAGACAATTACATAGTCATGACGATTCTTACAACTATCCTGCGAACTTGGTGGAGACCAAGTGGAAAGTAAAGTCTTCGAATGGAAAGTGAATGCGATCAGCTCCTCGGCATCATTTCAGTCCAGATTGGGTGAACAGAATGGATGTTTGATGACGATGATTTGAGCATATGGAATTCCCACGGAAGGAAAAGGGAAGTAGATATCCAGTACTGACAAAATCAAGAATAACTTGTCGACTTCTTGTGGGTGATTTGAATTGTAACTTTGCGACGCAAGTCGAGTTATTCCCTGGGCATGATATACGACAAATGTTGATAAGTCATGTTTTCCGGGATTTGAGAACGATAAGGAGATGTTTAAGTTTGTCACTAAGTCAGCTCCATGGATTAACATGACACCCCGAGGAGCAAGTTTTCATGAGAGCCACAAATGACACACTGTCGCATGAATATCAGAATAACATCGGTCATTGTATTAGCAGCGAAATGCGGGGTCGCGCATGGCGTAATTGCAATAACCCGATCCCCATTTCCACCTCCTCGCATCACCCAGCGCCTTTTGTGTGTTAATCTGTACCTCGGATCATGTGGTCAGGTGAATCGTCATGGAAAGGACAAAGATTGGCTGAAACAATACTGAAGTTGAACAACAAATGCTGCGCGAATTTCAGTTATTTAGTATTTATTCTGTAAACGTCAGAAGACAGATCAACTTTCATTGCTGGGCGTGTATGCTTGTTTGCTAGAGTTCAATGACATTTACAGTTATATGTTTGTTCAAACATTCTGTTTAATCGTTCTTCCGCAATGACAAACTGAGCAAAACCGGGACATCAAAGATGGAGGACTTACCGTCCTCTCATTCCAGTCACCAGCCGCGAATTCCGGCGGTCTCATTGTGACGTCATCAACAGTTTGGTAAACATGGTCACCGTGACCGACAGTACTGGGTGTGTGTACTCACCGCTACATACTGCGCTACAACAGACAAAAACCGTTAAAATAAGATCGAGCAAAAGGTCGACAGAGGCGCTGAACTAGTTGCCACGTGACCCACAGCTTCAGACTCGATGTATTCCGTTCTACCATCGCGCATACACATTGCACGCTAATACCTGAATGTATTTTGTTTAAAACATTGCATGGCCTTAGTGAGTACAACTGATGCTGGAGTAAGATCCAAGAGACGACAAAATCAACGTGATTATCCCGTACAGTACCTTGATGGAAGCATCGCATTGTAAACTGGACAGATCACAGTACGATTAGTTAGACTTGGATAAAACATACTTGACACAATGTACTGTTGTATCTTCGTGGTATTTATTTAGTTTCCTTTGAAGAACTGATTGGGTTTTTAGAACGAAAACATTTTGTCTTCAAGACCTATTCACGGAGAACAGGGCGAGCAGCTTGTTGGCTGGGCTAGCATAGTTAGCAATCAAGCTTTTGATTTTAGTGCTGCAAACTATTTTGTAAGAAAATGACCTCGATGACCCCATTACTAAGAACTGTGTTTATAATCTGGTTTAAAGGCTTGTATTTCCATTCAGAGACAATGACATGATCTTGACGATTCTTACAACTATCCTGCGAAGTTGGTAAAATTGTTTGCACGAAATGCGTGTGCGCAGGCGTATTCAAAAACTCGATCCCCATTTTCCCCCTCCGCTCGCACAGGCCCTTTTGGTTTTTAATCTTCCTCGGATCAGTGGTCAGTGAATCCATGGAAAGGACAAAACCCTGGCTGAAACATCAGTTGAACAAATGCTTTGCAATTTCAGTTTTTTAGATTTATTCTGTAAAGAGAAGACAGTCAACTTTCATTGCTGGGGGGATGCTTTTTTTCTTTATTTTGACATTTACAGTTATATTTTGTTCAAACATTCTTTTTAAATTTTTTTGTCCCAAAGACAAACTAGCAAAAAACCGGACATCAAAGTGGGGGACTTACCGTCCTCTCATTCCGTCACCAGCCGCGAATTCCGCGGCTCATTGTAAAAGTCATCAACAGTTTGGGAAAAATGGTACCGTGTGAAAAAGTACTGGTGTGGTCTCACCCTCATACTGCGCAAACAGACAAAAACCGTTAAAAAAACGAGGAAAGGTTTGACAGAGGGCTGAACTTTGGCCCACGTCCCACACTTTTAACCGAGTATTCCTTCTTTACCATCGGCATACACTTTGCACGCTAATACCCGAAAGTATTTTTTTAAAAAAAATTGTGGCCTTTGTGAGTACAACTGATCTGGATAAAATCCAAGAGACAAAAATCAACTTTATTATCCCCCTACAGTACCTTGTGGGAAGCACGCATTTAAATTGGACAACACGTTGGTTTTTAAATTGGGTTAAAAAATACTTGACACAATTACTGTTGTATCTTTGTGGTATTTTTTTATTTCTTTGAAAAAACTTATTGGTTTTTAGAACGAAAAATTTTATCCTCACGTCCCCTTTCGAAGAACAGGTGGCGCTTGTTGGCGGGGTAGCGTATTACAATCAGCTTTGGATTTTATGCGGGCCCCCAAAATTTTGTAAAAAAATGCCCCCCGAAAAAAACCCCAATTTCTAAAATTTATAATCTGGTTTAAAGGTTTGTATTTGTTTAAGTTTGTCACTAAATCAGCTCTATGGATAAAAATTACACCCCGAGGAGCAAGTTAACAAGAGAACCTCAAATGACACTGTCGCATGAATAACAGAATAACAACGGTCATTGTGTTAGCAGCGTAATGCGGGGTCGCGCATGGGCGTAATTGCAATAACCCGATCCCCATTTTCCACCTCCTCGCATCACCCAGCACCTTTTGTGCGTTAATCTGTACCTCGGATCATGTGGTCAGGTGAATCGTCATGGAAAGGACAAAACATGGCTGTAACAATACTAAATTTGAACAACAAATGCTGCGCGAATTTCAATTATTTAGTATTTATTCTGTAAATGTCAGAAGACAGATCAACTTTCATTGCTGGGCGTGAATGCTTGTTTGCTGGAATCCAATGACATTTACAGTTATATGTTTGTTCAAACATTCTGTTTAATCGTTTGTCGGGAATGACAAACTGAGCAAAACCGGGACATCAAAGATGGAGGACTTACCGTCCTCTCATTCCAGTCACCAGCCGCGAATTCCGGCGGTCTCATTGTGACGTCATCAACAGTTTGGTAAACATGGTCACCGTGACCGACAGTACTGGGTGTGTGTACTCACCGCTCCATACTGCGCTACAACAGACAAAAACCGTTAAAATAAGATCGAGCAAAAGGTCGACAGAGGCGCTGAACTAGTTGCCACGTGACCCACAGCTTCAGACCCGATGTATTCCGTTCTACCATCGCGCATACACTTTGCACGCTAATACCTGAATGTATTTTGTTTAAAACATTGCATGGCCTTAGTGAGTACAACTGATGCTGGAGTAAGATCCAAGAGACGACACAATCAACGTGATTATCCCATACAGTACCTTGATGGAAGCATCGCATTGTAAATTGGACAGATCACAGTTGGATTAGTTAGACTTGGATAAAACATACTTGACACAATATACTGTTGTATCTTCGTGGTATTTATTTACTTTCTTTGAAGAACTGATTGGTTTTTAGAACGAAAATATTTTATCCTCACGTCCCATTTACGAAGAACATGGTGAGCAGCTTGTTGGCTGGGCTAGCGTAGTTAGCAATCATGCTTTGGATTTTAGTGCTGCAAACTATTTTGTAAAAAAATGACCTCGATAAACCAATTACTAAGAAGTTTATAATCTGGTTTAAAGGTTTGTATTTCCATTCAGAGACAATTACATAGTCATGACGATTCTTACAACTATCCTGCGAACTTGGTGGAGACCAAGTGGAAAGTAAAGTCTTCGAATGGAAAGTGAATGCGATCAGCTCCTCGGCATCATTTCAGTCCAGATTGGGTGAACAGAATGGATGTTTGATGACGATGATTTGAGCATATGGAATTCCCACGGAAGGAAAAGGGAAGTAGATATCCAGTACTGACAAAATCAAGAATAACTTGTCGACTTCTTGTGGGTGATTTGAATTGTAACTTTGCGACGCAAGTCGAGTTATTCCCTGGGCATGATATACGACAAATGTTGAAAAGTGTCTTGTTTTCCGGGATTTGAGAACGATACGGAGATGTTTAAGTTTGTCACTAAGTCAGCTCAATGGATTAACATGACACCCCGAGGAGCAAGTTTTCATGAGAGCCACAAATGACACTGTCGCATGAATATCAGAATAACAACGGTCATTGTATTAGCAGCGAAATGCGGTGTCGCGCACGGCGTAATTGCAATAACTCGATCCCCATTTCCACCTCCTTGCATCGCTCAGCACCTTTTGCGTGTTAATCTGTACCTCGGATCATGTGGTCAGGTGAATCGTCATGGAAAGGACAAAACATGGCTGAAACAGTCTAGTTGAACAGGAAATGCTTCGCGCGAATTTCAGTTATTTAGTATTTATTCTGTAAATGTCAGAAGACAGATCAACTTTCATTGCTGGGCGTGTATGCTTGTTTGCTTGAGTTTAATGACATTTACAGTTATATGTTTGTTCAAACATTCTTTTTAATCATTTGTCCGGAATGACAAACTGAGCAAAACCGGGACATCAAAGATGGAGGACTTACCGTCCTCTCATTCCAGTCACCAGCCGCGAATTCCGGCGGTCTCATTGTAACGTCATCAACAGTTTGGTAAACATGGTTACCGTGACTGACAGTACTGGATGTGTGTACTCACCGCTACATACTGCGCTACAACAGACAAAAAAACCGTTAAAAAATAAGATCGAGGAAACGGTCGACAGAGGCGCTGAACTAGTTGCCACGTGACCCACAGCTTCAGACTCGATGTATTCCATTCTACCATCGCGCATACACATTGCACGCTAATACCTGAATGTATTTTGTTTAAAACATTGCATGGCCTTAGTGAGTACAACTGATGCTGGAGTAAGATCCAAGAGACGACAAAATCAACGTGATTATCCCGTACAGTACCTTGATGGAAGCATCGCATTGTAAATTGGACAGATCACAGTTGGATTAGTTAGACTTGGATAAAACATACTTGACACAATATACTGTTGTATCTTCGTGGTATTTATTTACTTTCTTTGAAGAACTGATTGGTTTTTAGAACGAAAATATTTTATCCTCACGTCCCATTTACGAAGAACATGGTGAGCAGCTTGTTGGCTGGGCTAGCGTAGTTAGCAATCATGCTTTGGATTTTAGTGCTGCAAACTATTTTGTAAAAAAATGACCTCGATAAACCAATTACTAAGAAGTTTATAATCTGGTTTAAAGGTTTGTATTTCCATTCAGAGACAATTACATAGTCATGACGATTCTTACAACTATCCTGCGAACTTGGTGGAGACCAAGTGGAAAGTAAAGTCTTCGAATGGAAAGTGAATGCGATCAGCTCCTCGGCATCATTTCAGTCCAGATTGGGTGAACAGAATGGATGTTTGATGACGATGATTTGAGCATATGGAATTCCCACGGAAGGAAAAGGGAAGTAGATATCCAGTACTGACAAAATCAAGAATAACTTGTCGACTTCTTGTGGGTGATTTGAATTGTAACTTTGCGACGCAAGTCGAGTTATTCCCTGGGCATGATATACGACAAATGTTGATAAGTCATGTTTTCCGGGATTTGAGAACGATAAGGAGATGTTTAAGTTTGTCACTAAGTCAGCTCCATGGATTAACATGACACCCCGAGGAGCAAGTTTTCATGAGAGCCACAAATGACACTGTCGCATGAATATCAGAATAACATCGGTCATTGTATTAGCAGCGAAATGCGGGGTCGCGCATGGCGTAATTGCAATAACCCGATCCCCATTTCCACCTCCTCGCATCACCCAGCGCCTTTTGTGTGTTAATCTGTACCTCGGATCATGTGGTCAGGTGAATCGTCATGGAAAGGACAAAGATTGGCTGAAACAATACTGAAGTTGAACAACAAATGCTGCGCGAATTTCAGTTATTTAGTATTTATTCTGTAAACGTCAGAAGACAGATCAACTTTCATTGCTGGGCGTGTATGCTTGTTTGCTAGAGTTCAATGACATTTACAGTTATATGTTTGTTCAAACATTCTGTTTAATCGTTCTTCCGCAATGACAAACTGAGCAAAAACCGGGACATCAAAGATGGAGGACTTACCGTCCTCTCATTCCAGTCACCAGCCGCGAATTCCGGCGGTCTCATTGTGACGTCATCAACAGTTTGGTAAACATGGTCACCGTGACCGACAGTACTGGGTGTGTGTACTCACCGCTACATACTGCGCTACAACAGACAAAAACCGTTAAAATAAGATCGAGCAAAAGGTCGACAGAGGCGCTGAACTAGTTGCCACGTGACCCACAGCTTCAGACTCGATGTATTCCGTTCTACCATCGCGCATACACATTGCACGCTAATACCTGAATGTATTTTGTTTAAAACATTGCATGGCCTTAGTGAGTACAACTGATGCTGGAGTAAGATCCAAGAGACGACAAAATCAACGTGATTATCCCGTACAGTACCTTGATGGAAGCATCGCATTGTAAACTGGACAGATCACAGTACGATTAGTTAGACTTGGATAAAACATACTTGACACAATGTACTGTTGTATCTTCGTGGTATTTATTTAGTTTCCTTTGAAGAACTGATTGGTTTTTAGAACGAAAACATTTTGTCTTCAAGACCTATTCACGGAGAACAGGGCGAGCAGCTTGTTGGCTGGGCTAGCATAGTTAGCAATCAAGCTTTTGATTTTAGTGCTGCAAACTATTTTGTAAGAAAATGACCTCGATGACCCCATTACTAAGAACTGTGTTTATAATCTGGTTTAAAGGCTTGTATTTCCATTCAGAGACAATGACATGATCTTGACGATTCTTACAACTATCCTGCGAAGTTGGTAAAGCCCAAGTGGAACGAAAAGCCTTCTAATGGAAAGCGAATGCGATCTAGCTCTTTTGAAACAAGTGGAGCTTGCGCTCCCAATGTAGTACTCGATCGACTGTTGGTCTTTTGGGCTAATGCGATCAGCTCCTCGGCATCATTTCAGTCCAGATTGAGCGAGCAGATGCCACAAATGACACGTTATATGAATAATAACGGTGATTGTGTTAGCAGCTAAATGAGGGGAATAAGTGCAATAACCTGACCCCCGCCAGGCCCCTACCCCCATCCCACCTGACCACTCATGGCGTCGTTCAGTGCCTTTTGTCTGTTCGTATTATGAGCTGTTACCCACATAGACGAAATTACTCCACCCAGAGTGATGCAACTTTGCTGAAACAATGCTTCATTGGTATAAAAACATATGCAACATATATCATAGTCATTTGGTGTCTATACAGTTGTTGTCACAAAAGAGCTTAGCTTCAGTCGTTCCAGTTCCTTTAGGGAGATAAATGCCTTTTACAGATATATGTTTAATCAAAAAACCTGTTGAGTCGTTTGTTTAAACAAACCGAAACATCAAAGACGGAGGACTTCACGTCCTCTCATTCCAGTCACCAGCCGCAAATTCCGGCGGACTCATTGTGACGTCATCAACAGCTTGGTAAACATGATCATCGGAACAGGCGCACGGTTCCCATAATCAGGATCCGAGCGCCAAGATCAATAAATAACAGCACAGTACAAGACAGTACTTGTAACTTGTTGACACATCTCGAATGGTTATTAAAATCCATTTTCACTTGAAGATGTAATTTTCTTTGAATTCTTATTCTGTTTCCGTTTTGTCAGGTTGCTAAAGTGACTCTTATGCAGTTCGATCTTGGTAATGGGAAATCTAATTCACCAACAACTGATCGATATTGGCGCCTTGAAAACAGCTCCGAACGTAGATTAGAAAAATAAACAAGAGTAGCATGAGCAATTCAACCATAATTTGGTATTTTAGCTTTTAATATTTTGCCTTTTCCAGCCTAATAGTGTCTATTTATCACGTCCCATCACAAAATGTAAACAATTGGATATCGTATCCAAAAGAATTTGTCATTTTAGAATTTTAATGTTTTTGGGTGAAATGCACCCTCAATAAATACACTTAGGATGGACAATACTTGTCGTTTTACCTTTCCTAGTGCCTATAATTTACATTCAGAGCTTGTATTTCCAATCTGAGAGATTGCTACGAGATGTGATTAATCCTATTTCCGCTCTCATAAATCCCAGCATGCTGATCCCAGATAACAAATACTGATTAAAGAGAATGATTTAATTGAAGTCGTTGTTTTGTGTTTTTTACATGAATCAGGCGATCGTTTTATTGATTATTCGTGTCTTGTCATCCGCTGCCTTCATTCCCATGCCAACAAGCGTTGGATTTATCGTTGTATGAATCTTAGGTGACAACCTCTGAAAATTGAAAACATTATATTCCGTGCAACACCTGCTTGTGGTAAGCAAACGTGCAAATGCCATTCATTACGCTCTTTAGTTGTGTTTAAACGATTTCATGTTGCCACAAATGTCAAACTTTTGCACAGGTCGTTCGCTGACTGTTGAAGATATCTTTTTTGAATATTCGCGGAATATTATCAATCATCGAATGTTTTTGTGCTGTCCACTGTGGATGTCTTGGCTACAGGTTGTGATGCCTGTTGTCTACACGCAATAGACCCCATGTCCTGAGAGAGTATTTCCTCGTTTGCAATAAAATGTAATCGGTTAAGGGCGACTTTTCACTTTATTTGTAAATCAGAGATCACTTTGTATTCGGAAAAAATACTATAGCAAAAAACAATAACTTCATCCTCTCTTGTCTCCTCTTTGGAATTAATTACCCCTGTCTGTAGGTTTGTTGGCCTCTTTGTAAAATGGTTTCGTGAATGCGAGTGCGACTTTCAGTTATTATTGTTCATTGGTCAAGGAACACGTGAACAGGATTTGAGTGGCGATCCATCTGTAGATCTGGATCCAGGAGCATTTTGATCGTTTTGAAGACGGCAATACTGAGTACTGCTCAGCTCTGCAGAGGCATGGGCTCTACCAAGTGCCTTTTAATGTTCGGTTTCGATGGGATCATAAATGTCTCTTTAGACATCTTTATCACTGATTTGTATACCGACTCGATGACACGATGGTATCCCAGTGGAATTGGGGTTAAAAGTATTGAAAACGGTCTGCGTGAAACCGCTGCTGAAACACATCTTCGTCTTCGGTCAAAATGCTTGAATTTGTCACTTGCAACAAGAATTCGGATAAATTGAGAACCCTAAATGCACATTGACATCACTTTGATTTGTGAATCTGGACATTATGACGGGTAATTCCATTCCCACTGCCAATTCAAAGAGTTAAGGTAAAAGGGATCGCTCTGAATACCATCTCCACGAGTAAACAGCCTCGCTACAACAAGGTGACACCACCACAAAATAAACACAAGCACGCGAGATTGTTGGCGCAATGAGACCATGATCGCAGTCCGTTAGCTCATTCCTAAAATCTTCTGTTTAGTCTAGGCGAATGCGCCCCTCCAAACTGCCTGGAACGTGTCTGGGCTTATACGCCATACGTTATGATGAGTAACTTCACAGTGTCCAGAATGGTGATGCCGGTAACGGTCACAAATTTTGTCAGTCGGAAGCGTGAGCGAGCCCTCTTAGCCAAGGAACTTGAGTGTCTGATTGATATTCACTTAAAGTTGAAACAGACCGTTCTATCAGGGTCATATTTCCTGAAGCACGAAATACGCTTTTTCCAAATAAAGGGTGTTATGAATATTCCTTAATAGATGTAGGCTTCGGGCTTCAGAATGATTGGACCTGTAAAATCAACAAATCGTTTCTCTCTGTAGATACTGTAAAATAATGTTACTGTTGTTATAATTTCTGTTCTAAAATTTGTGGTCTAAAAGCGGCGTATTTGTATTAGGCACACTTCCTCTTACAACCCTAGAGAATTCCGGTGGGAAGCGAGACTGACTTCTGTGGACGCCCTGACTTTCAAGGACGGCCCTGCAGCACAACTTAGATAAGGATGCTTTTGATCTATCATGTCTGCCCTATGGCTCATGTAAAAACAACAATATCCGAGGTCAGGGTGCCTATCACTGTGGACGCCGACTTTCTGGATCGGCACCGCATTTCGAGGTATTATGTTAAGCACCACATGCAAATATGATTAATCTGATCGTGGAGTAATAATTATAATTCGCGATCAGTCGATATCCCATGTTGGTATGCGCGAAATCACAAACCTCGACCCGAAATGCAGGGTGATTATCTCTTATATTTTTTAAATAACACAAAGACAGTACACAACGAACGATTGCTGTGTAATCAAATTTAATTTTAAAAAACCTACCCTGAGCGCTCGCATCCAGCAGTCTCAATAGTCCCTGTTGGGCAGAGGAGGAGCCACTCTGTGTATGGCTGCTCTGTCTGGGATTGCTCCATTACTCTCTTTCCCCTCAAGTAGCACCTTCAGTGATTCATCGGCTTGTATTCAACTGTGTGACTTTATGTCTGTTGAAGAAAAGCAGGTATCCCCTTTCACTTTCGAATGATGCCACCCTGCTTGAATTCCAGCCGCAAGTGGTCATTAGATATATAAACCAGTAAGCTTCTGTGAGCTGAGGCACACTTGACACATCTGTTTGCCATGCGGTGAGTTTTTTTGGGATCTGGGAAGATGATCTGCTGACGCTCTATGCTCATAGTTCTTCTCTCGTTATCAACGTTGTCTCTGTCATCTTCCCCAACCAAGTCCACAACACCAGTGTTGAAAAGGGCGTTTCTCACAAAAGACTACAATTTGTGATTTGTTGTAGCTATAGCTGGTAGGAGATAGCGATGACATGATGTAGATATTAATACAGTCAGACACGCTTGTAACGAATGGAAAGATAATATTGGCGAACACAAATGATGCAACCGAGTCGGGCTGGATCTCAACAGACTTGCAAGAAGATGACGACATTTGGGATCACTCTTTATGGTTTTCCGCGCGCTTGAGAGCAATTCAAAATGTGCTCATCACCTCCTGACAGCGTTCAGATAAACTCAAGAATAATTCAAATTGGAGTTTTTTTGGCTCGGGAAAGGATTATTCTATTCAACTATTTGAATTAATAAATTGACAACTCGCCGATGAACATCCCATCATCTCCTTCCTTGCTTTATTTACATCATCAACTTAATCTGACATCATATCCTACATTCAGTGTAATTTTGTCAACCATGTCTCCTTCAGCAACTCAAGGCCATACAAACATAATCTAATCAGTGATAATATCGATAAACAAACCCAGTCAATATAAAAATATGGGAGACATGCCCCTAAGGAAATTTATTGACTAGCAATATACACTCACAGCGTTATCAATAACTGTATGCAGTGTACTTCTATCGGCGTTGAAAGATTTATCGCACAATGCATTCAATGGTCCTCACCAAAATGTAACAGTTATTCAATTTTTGAACTCGTAGGTGAAAGGTCAGACAGCGCTGATTTTTAGTTTGTAAAGAGATATTGATTATGAGAGGTCCATGCATGATATTGGGTGGCTAACTTGATTCATAACAAAACGTGCTATAGAAGTTAACGAACAGTTATCATTGTGCAGAACAAGCTCATTTAAGTAATAAAAACCACCACTCACTCAATCCAGCTTCAACACCAATTAAGCTACTCATCTAATGTAACTACCCCAGATGCACATACAGCCACTCGCTCCATCTCCAAAGCCCGGCCACTATTTTACTACCCTCGAAGCGTCCCAACCACTCACATATAGCAGAAAACCCCAGATACACAATCCAACCACTTTTCCAGTTCCCAAGCTACACACTTCAGCTACTCCCCTTCCTATTAACCCTAGCATCACACTGAGACTGCAAACTACAGGTAATCATTCCAAAAATATACCCAGGTACACTAACCAACTACACACACCAGCTACAGATCCTAGCCAACCACACCATTCACCCTACACAGTTACACACACCACCTTAACCTAACAGCCACCCACCCACCTCAAACACCCCTCATTCGCACCCAAAATACTGACCTCGTTATGATGCGGGATATTTGTGAATCATTATGATTCGAGTAGGATTGACTTCTATGAAAAGATTGTTACCACTTCCTGGTTTCCTGACCCCGCCATTAACCACCCAATTCAATTCGCTCTTATTTCCAGTAAAGCATATTGGCGTGCGACGTCGAGTATCCCTACAGGTTGGTGTAAATAATCATTGCAGTAGATATTTCAATGAGGTATAACATAAATTGTTGTTGAGGTCTAGTGGTTTTGTTGGTTAGGTTGTTCTGGAAGAATGCTATGAAATGAAATTTGCGAAAATGAAAGTTGAAACTTTTGATACAAATTTCGATGCAGATTACACTTATAATTGCCCAATTTAATAATCTTTTGAAGTAAATAAGAGAAAGTGTATAATGATGGTAACATTAAGTGTCATTGTTCTGCTAAATCAGTAAATGGGCCAATGAATATAGCCTGATTTATTAACATTATGATGGGTAATATCATAATGTCGTCTAGTATTAAACGCGGCTTTTACCTCTAAACCCACCCCTCAAAAATTAATTCAATGGAGAACACACCTTGATTTTTTTGTTGGTTCTCTCCTTAATAGACTGCACTCTATACCTTTGCACTGGTATCCTTCGCTCGTCTTTACTCAGAGTTTCGGTAGCATATATTGTTATGAAGCGTGTCAGCAGCCCCTAAAATCCATGGACCCCATTTTTAAATTTGTAGCTCCCTGGATTTTATACATCACCCCTGTATGACCTTTGATACTTGAGTAATTATTGAACAAATTCTACAATGTCAATCTGATGTGGAATATTTTTATAACCCGTTATTTGCTCTGCTGTTCCACACAGCTTTTCATTAACCTTTTGCTCTGGCATAAGTTTGTGGTTTGTCAGTCTCTGTCTGTTTATAGACCTATCAACATTTTTAAGCTATATAATGTTGTAAAGCAAGCTAGCAGTCAACAATCATGCATGGAGTCTTCTCATTTGATATCTCC
The DNA here is from genome assembly GCA_034190875.2 of Urechis unicinctus. Classification (NCBI taxonomy): domain Eukaryota; kingdom Metazoa; phylum Annelida; class Polychaeta; order Xenopneusta; family Urechidae; genus Urechis; species Urechis unicinctus. The sequence continues at coordinate 73,538,979 of CM067353.1, read as the reverse complement.
TTGCAAGCTTATAGTCAGATCTGTATGAACTTTGTCCCCAGACCGATCAAATATCAACTGAAAATAATACTTTGTTTCATGTGGTAGCAATAGGCAATTGGTACTTGAAAGGAATTTACATGACATTGTTGTTTGTCCATAAAGGTTGTTCTCAAAGATACCGTTATGATTAAGTCATAATGTGTGTTACCTATGATTACTCAGTAAATAGTCCTGGTCTGGGCACTCTGTGACAAGATGATAGTTGAACGGAGAATTGTGAGCCCTTGAATATTAGTGTTTATAACTGTCCTTTTCCTAATTCCCATGGCCATACCCACCATTTCATCAATCTGTCTGTCTGCTCACTGACTTTTAATGGCATGCTTTCTTATAAACATCACATAGACGCCTTCATGTTAATATTCCATGCCAACAATTACTTTCAGACCTCTGTGATCTTTGACCCCTGACCTATTGTCGGAAAACTTTCATAAATCTCTTGTACCAAAACGTGAAGATTCGGTCTTTGCATTACGTTTAAAGGAAAATCATGTAAAAATAAAGCAGAGCTTGGGGCCTATTGGCCTTTTATTGTTATCTAATATTATCAACATGGGATGAGTCAGAAGCTAATCAAACCCTTTGCTGTTGTTTTGGGGTAGGGGAGGGAAAGGGTTCTTCTCTAGGTGTTGGTTGTTGGGGGCGTGTTTTTAATATAGGTCATTTATGTGTATAGGTATACTCGTGTGGGAATGGGTGGTAATTTTGACAGCATAGTCTAGCAATTGGTAGATATTTTTACCGCCAGGTATGCTAACGAGTTTGGCTTTTATTGAGTGTGTATGAATGGGCCAGTCAGCTATAGACACTTAACTGGTGCCTGCTTGGGAGTGAAAAGTCCCATATTTAAAGATATTCCCTGCAGTCCAAGGTTAATTATCGGCAGACAAGTTTGTCTTACAAAACTATAACTGTACAGCACTGTTTAAAGATTGTTGCACTGTTTTGCAAAGGTCCATCTTTCTGTTTGTCTTTTACTAAACCTTGATGGCACGTTTTGTTATAAATCCAGCTAGCAGCCTAACACCATATATGGATCTCTCATTTTCATTTATCTTTGGAAACTAAAGATCAGCTCTGTCTGACCCAGGGTCTTAGCCAGGATTTGAAAAATGCCCGTCCATCCCCACCCCAACCCCGTCCACGTTATGACCAGCTGATTATCATACCGTAGTTTGTTGGTTTTCGTGAACGTTATAATGTCACTTCATGATAACATCATAATGGCACTCGTTGATTCGGTGATTATATCATGTATATTTCAAGTTACCATAAATGTTTTGCTATCAGACAGAATGATTCATTGTTAGCGTGATCATTCTTCGATGAAAATGCTTTAAAGTCACCGCGACGTGACAACAGTATACACCACAGCGCTTTCCTTTCACATCACCCTTATCGCGATTATGACAGTTAGCACGACTTTTAACCTGTGATGGCACAAGCACACGCTAATTATCATACGTCACCCAATTGCAATTTGTGAGCTTCATTCCCGAGCCAACAGTGCCGACCAAAAGCTTATTAGATCGTGATAAAAGCGATCCGCGAGGCAGACATTTGTGAATGATGCTCCAATCGACCGTGCGCAATGTACACCAATATGCTAGCTGTTATTATTCTTACAAACCTCGAACATATCGTGCACATTTTAGAGAAGGTATAAGATCGACATGGACTGGGACCTTGTTTTGCGAGGAGGCGAAGCTGGTCCTAACTCCATTCACCAAGTATTATGATGCTGATTAAACCCCATGCGTCATCAAAAGCGTTATCAAACAGAACACTATTAATTTTGATCGTAGATGAGCGGCCAGCGTGCTGTGTCGCTGTTGGTCTTTAAATGAGCTGTTTAAACTGGCTTGGATAATTCCTTGCATCCGGTCTGGTAGGCGCAGACGGTTGGACGGGATTTAGGAGGAAATTCCAGCCCTTCAAAACCGACGACTCACTAGTCCAATGGACGAGTGGACGGGTCTCCGGCTAAGACCCCGGTCTGACCCCTGAGTAATCAATAAAAATTTGATAAATAGTCATTTTCAATGTTAACCTTATACATATGATCTGATACATTTTGTCAATATGGCTTGTAAAATATTATAAATACACTTGATAGGACCTTTTGACATATAATGTCTTGTGGAGCCTCGTATTAGTGTGATTATCATTGTTTTTTACATTGTTTAAAAGGTTGTATCCACAAATAAGTCGCTGCCTGTCAACTCCTTAGCACTGCCTGTTAGTGTCTAAGTGAAACAGTGGTTTCATTGACTGATCAAGACTTTAAACACAAATAAGCGTTATGTGAATCAGAGAGAACGTTTCCCTCAAATTACACATGAAGCCCTCTTATATTGATGACTCAACTACAAATCAGCCCTCCGTGTCCTTTGATCTCTGAGATATTATTGAAATATCTCTAAAACAATGTCACCTTCATCGGGAATTTGAACTGCTGTTTCCAACAATCAGAAGACATTTCCCAATTTCTTTCAAGGGTAATTAAAACCTAGTGGAGACGTTATCCATGACCTTGACATCATTCCCAAGGTCACCCTCAAGGAATATCTGGTACATTTGGTGGCATATTTTGTTCAATTTAACTTGCGTAATGTTATGAATGCATTTACCTACACTCTCGAGCAAATGCTACACTTGTGTGGTTTAATTACTTGGTCTATGCAGCATACACAGGGCAGAGAAATCGCGAGCTCTGATTCGACAATCTAATTATAGCTCCTCCCACGCTACCTGCCAACTCAAGTCGCTGCCTGTTAGTGTCTAAGTTGGGTTAATTGAGAAAATATCTTTGAAATAAGTAGTGTTCAAAGGGAAATATCGGGACTTAAAACTAGATAACGGGTGGACGGGTTTCTGGCTGAACCCCGGTCTGACCCCAATACATAGTTGATAAATTTTCATGTACAATGTTAACCTAGTGGGGAATAGAAACTGCTGTTTCCTGGCAACAAGAACACTTTCAACAATTTCTCTCTTGCCAAAATATAAAGTCGGGTGGGATCTTTGATTGGAGAGGTTATCATTGATCTTACCTTGTTGTCAAGGTCACAGCCCCAAATAAGGAATCTTTGAATCTGATACATATTATCTGGTAATTAAAACCTAGTGGAGACGTTATCCATGACCTTGGCATCATTCCTAAGGTCACCCTCAAGGAATATCTGGTACATTTTGGTTCAATTCAACTTGCGTAATGTTATGAATGCACTTACCTACACTCTTGAGCGAATGCTACTCTTGTGTGGTTTAATTACTTGGTTATGCAACGTACACAGGGCAAAGAAATCGCCAGCTCTGACAATCTACAATTTTTCCACGCTACCTGCCAACTCAAGTTGCTGCCTGTAAACACCTTGGCACTCCCTGTTAGTGTCTAAGTGGTGTTAATTGAGGAAATAACTTTGAAATAAGAAGTGTTCAAAGGGGAATATCAGGACTAGATTACCTTTAATAGTTGCCAGTTCTTTTCCTATTTGTAGGTGAAACAATGGTTTTATTGACTGATCAAGCCTGTAAATCCGCTGATATTAAAACACATCTACAATGATGTTAGGTTATATCCAAACATTTATGCAGCTGTACTGCAACCATAATTAAGCTAATTTAAACTAAATCAGTATCTTCATATCATAATGTGATTATTAATATAATATTATAAAATTAAACATAGTTCTTGAAAAAGAAAGTAACTGTTAAGAATAGTACTCCTAATTGGTTGTTCGTATACCTTTTTTGTGTGGATATTCATCCGTAAGCATGACAGAATTAGGTTTTTTTCATAATGCGCCTATTTCCCTTAACTATTTTCTCTCTTGTTCACCGAATTCATTATTTTTTCTTCCATATACTTGCAGATGCTGAAATGTTTATGGGGCATATAGTGTGATAAGTTGAGGTAGTTGTTTTGTTTGCCAAGTCCTTTTTTGTTGTCTTCTGGCAGACTGCTTTGGAATATGTGAAACAAAAGTGGATTCAAAAGAGGGATATTTCGCAGGAAAGAACACATATAATTGCATTATAATCAAAATGTGCATTATGATCATAATGTGCATTGTGATCATAATGTGCATCTTCGTTCAAATCCATCGCAATAAAGACATGGTTAATTTTTTGCACGCGCACGGACAATTTCGTGTACCATACGATTACAATGAGGAATAATTGTTGACAGCACGTTATTTAGCTCCGCTGTTCAACAGACTTTATGATGTACCTTAGATCTGGCGACCTTCCGTCATTTTATTGCCTATCAAGCTGCAACCCCAAATTACCCATGAACCTCTTTTATATTTATTTCTCCTACAAATCAGCCCTTCTTTATCTATGATCTACGAAACTTATGATGTCACTGTCAATTGCAAAGCAAACTTCCTGTCTCCAAGCCTAGAGCTTCCCATGTCAATATATCCTTGCAAATTACTAATGCGATCTGTATGGACTTTGTCCCCTGACCTAGTTATTAAAAACTGATAATCATTTCGTGTTCCATGTGATTTCAATGGAGAATTGATATCGTACTTTTTATATGGTATTATATGTTTTCATATATGTGAATGGGTCACCTTTTTCTCATTCAGTGTTTCATTGAGTACGTATATTAAAGATAAGGGTCTTTTGGTTCTCCCTTTGGCTTGGTCCAGACATGATTCTGTATTTTCACCCCTTAGATGATCACCCCTACCCCATTCTATCTCGGGTTGTCGTTGGCTCTGCCGCACGAACATAGTAGTTGACAATGATCGTTATGCACCGTCCTAACGCATGCGCTACTGGAGTCGTGATTACATCGAAAGCAAACATGTGCTCTCTGATGACCACCGATACACTGACTCCCTTGATGCTTCCGACCCACTTCCGAGCGCTGAGCCGCTATCTATACATAACATAGATAGCGGTTTGGCGCTCGGAAGCTTGTCATCGGGAACCGAGCGCCTGTGCTTGAGAGGCTGCTTGTCTTTCATCACCTGGTTCTCACATCGCCTGCTGTGACGTCGACAGATGACAATTTTAGCTCCACACAGCTATTCAGTAATGGTACTGAAGCGACTATGCAGGATGTCAAAGAGAGCATCCTTTAACAAAGTACCTGGATCATCAGGCTAATTGTGCTTTCTAGATTATATAGAAATCTGCGGTGTTGATATAACCTGCCATAAATTTAACATTATGTTTTTTGTGACTGTTCAGGGTTTCAGCGCTGTAACAATATGGCGTCTGGACACAGAGCAACAGCGCTGAAAACTGAGGACGGAGACTTCTATGTGTCTAAACCGGCTCCCGTATTTTCAGTCCAGTTCATTGATACATCAAACCTCTTTGCTGAATTCGCCATTCTATGGGAATCCAGTGTATTCTCAGATTTCACTGTGGAATGCGAGGGCCGTTCATTCCAAGTGCACCGCGCCATTGTTACTGCCAACTCGTCCTATTTCAAACGGGAGCTATCGGCGTGTTATCATAACGGAGACACCGTGAAGAGCCTCGAGGTGGAGGCTGACCCGGACCTGCTGCATCTCCTGCTGTGTTTTCTCTACCGCGGTCAGTTAGATGATGTCTTGATTGAGCAAGCAGAAGCCCTGGGCGAGCTGGCGGATCACCTGGGAGTTCCTCAATTGTCCAAACAATGTCAGCAAGCTTACTTGTCACACTTGACTCCGACCGTCAACAACTGTCTGTCTGCGTGGAGTAAGGCACTGTCTGTTCAAGATAGGCAGATGGCATCCAAGTTCGAGAGGCTTGCACTGACCAATTTCCCTACACTTAAAGATGAGTCAAGCTTCCTCTCACTTCCATTCAGCGCAGTCATGGTTTATTTAAGCCACAAAGATCTCTGCGTCCAGGATCCAGATGACAGATTAACGTTTGCCATGATGTGGTTACGACACGACCTCGCCCATAGGATTGACAGCTTTCCCGCCTTGTTGAAATCCTTGCCACTTGAGGATATGGGAAGAGGATTCCTCAAGTTCTTTCGAACTGATGGTGCTCTGAGAGGCAAGCCAGATATTCAAGATATTCTTCAAGCTGCAGTTGTTTCATCCAAGCCAGAACCTGAAAATGTCTCAGCAGCTGCAATGCTTCCTCCCAAGCCACAACCCGAGCCTTCATCGAGTCAGCTGGAAACCAATGTCGGTACTGCTGTGATGTGGATTGATGAAAATAATATATCCGTTTATCCTGCATCATTTGACAAGCCAGTGACAGTCATCACCCCGCCTAACACAAAGCGTTACCTCGGCCGGGCCGCGTGCTGTTCTGATGGTACAGACCTGTATGTGTCTGGTCTGGGGGACGATCTCACTGAGATGCATTGCTGTGATGTACAGACGAGAGACTGGCGACGAATGAAGCCGCTGAACTACGGTAGAAAGTACCACAGTATGGTGGTGAGTGGAGGGAAGGTGCTGGTGTTAGGTGGAGAGGATACGACTCGTGCCTTAGTGCATGAGGTGGAGGAGGTGGAGCTGCCTGGTGGAGCGGTCCGAGAAGAAGGGAGGCTGCATGGTAGTAAGCATTACACCACTTGCTGCTGTCGTCATGACGATACACACGTCATCGTGATGGGACACTGGGATGAATCTAACCGCGCATTGATTCAGATCTATTCCGCTTCCTCCAGCAATACCACTCATGTAATGAAGCTCCCAGACGATGTGTCACATGCCATCAAAGGCGTAGAATGCGTCAATGAGACTCTAGTGTTTGCGACTGATGAACATGTGTTTACCTGTCCAATCATGGATGTGTATAATAAGGTATCCACAGGTGTACAGAAGCTCAGCCACTTCAGCCTCCCTGACTCATCCTGCATGCTGACACTAAGTACGGACAACCAGCAGGTGCTCCTACTCGGTGGTTACGCTCAGCACAGAGTCTACCAGGCCAGTGTAGGTAACCTAATGGCCGACAGCACCAGGGGCTGGTCACCTGTCAAAGTCCAATGGGATGAGGAGTATTGCGCTTACCCTGGAGCTGTATGTAGAGTACGATTGCCTGTTGCATACTCAGACCACCAGCTATACAGCCTTAACTAAAGTTGTACGTCTTTCCTACTGTCTGAATACTCGCTGTGTGTTTACTGATCCAGCAATAAATTGTAAGGTGGTTAAGAACATTGACGTGTGAGTGACAGCGTTATGTAGAATGCATGTCATTATCCAGCTCCTCCATATTGGTAAACTCGCTCACTTCTATTAATAACAACCCAGGCGACTGCCACATCATGTGTGGTTGTCATTTATTCCATTTGATGTAAGTTATGTTAGGTGTGTTATTTGAATGTGTGGCTAGGGTGTGTAAGTGTCGCTGGGGTATGAAGTTTGTATGTGTAGCTAGGGTGTGTAGTTTCTATGTGTGGCTGGGAAGTGTAGTTTGTATATTTGGCTGGGGTGTGTAGTTTGTAAGGGTCACTGGGGTGTGAAGTTTGTATGTGTGGCTGGGGCATGTAGTTTGTATGTATGACTGGAGTGTGTTGTTTATATATGTGACTGGTGTGTATAGACGAGGTGTATGACAGGTATGCATTGTTGCGTTGTTGATATCACTACTACTAGTAGAAGGGGTGCCTTACTGGAGTGTACAACTTGGGCAAGAAGCTTGGGCGAGTAAATAGGTGGGACGAGAGCCTCTGGTGAATAACGAGGGTAAGTGGCTGGGTGAGTGGTTGGGGTAATAGCTTGCATGTGTGGCTGGGATGAATATCTAGGGTGAGAGGCTAGGGTGAATAACAAGGTAGAGTGGATGGAGTTTGTTGGCAGGATAGCGACCTCGCCCCTGTTTTTTGCAACATCGGTTACTGGCGATAGAACAAATAGCTTGCATGAGTGGCTTAGGTAAATAGGCTGGGTGAGTGGTTTGGGTAAATAGCAAGGATGAGTGGCAGGGTGCCTTTGCAGACTAGTCGCCTCGTCCTGGTGCTAACAAGGAAATTTGTTTGAAATCGACAGGTCCTCTCCCTCCCCCCTCTCATGACGGACCCGTCCATATCCCACACTGACCAGGTCTGCTTTGTAATTCTAAGTTGTGAAGGCTTTATAAAGGTGACATCCTCCCTGCCACAGTACCTAACTTCTGAGCAGCAGTGCTTCCCCGATACCTGTATACAAGTCGTTTTTCCGCACGGCGAATCATGGATCTCAACGAAGCTATCAGTGCTTCTTACAGTATCCTTTTGGATACAGATGTGCCTCTCCCTTCGGAACCACCAGGACTTCTTCCCACCTCGGAGGACCAGAATCGGTGTATTACAACTCACTAACCTCCCATAAAAGACACCAAAAAGGTCACCCAAGCACCTTCGACGCACGAGCGCCTGCGAAGCACGACCGGACACACGTGGCAGAAGACGCGCCACCACGTGGAGATGCACACCATGCCGGCCCTCACCTTTCACCAGGTGTCGACAATCAGGGAGACGACCACACGAAACACCGAAACACCGTGGCGGGACGCCTTCGAGTGCCTGCACCACCACACCTTTCACCAAAGGACTGGCCACGGCTCGGTTTGCCAATTGCCGTGGGGAGGAAAACAGCAAATCGATTTGCGAACAAGAGTGCCTTTATTCAGAGTCATGGGTGCAACATGTATGCAAATTGGTTCATATGCCACAGTAATTAAGATGATGTAAGAAGAGGTGTACATGTAATTATAACCATAATTGATGCCCACAATAATAACCATAAAGGCATGCTGAGAACATTGACAATTACCGCAGCGAGAATAAATGTCACTCTGACTAATACACAGCTTACTAAATCTAATAATACGGAGAGGGTAGGAGGGCAACACAAAGTTGGCTTCTTCTCGCTGTCATGGCCCAAGTCGAACTAAACTCAAAGCGATTTATAAAAGATCGATCAGATTGCCAACCCCGCCCTGTTAACAACCTTCCTCGACCGAGGAAGCTCGTGTAAATCTCAGGCCAGCAGTGCGCAACGCCAATCCTCCTCCTCCACCTGACGCCCCTCACTTGTTGCAGGACGTACGAGCAGGGGTGCTCCTCCATGCTTTGATGGATGGACACCTATACCAAGGAGATACAACTTCGGGCGCTCGCTGTCAACCCCAGCAACAACAGCAGTGGCACGTTTCTTCGATGCAAAATTGACCAAAATTACCAATTATCTGATGCGGACAATAAGATCCTAGACAACGAGTTTAAGCTGGACGTTGGATGCTGGCAGGCATTCCTCGCCGCGTTCAATCGCATATCGGCCTGGCCAGACCCAAGGCTGGTGACTGATTTGAAAACCAATGCTTGCACTATGGGTTTTGGCGGAACTTTCCTGACGGGTTATTTTTATTCAGCCTGACAATCCGACTGGTCAGAAAAGAATCCCTTACATATCAACCATAAAGAAATACTCGCAGTGGTATTGGCCTGCAAGAGATGGGCCCCTAACTTAGCAAATAAATCAGTGGTCGTCCACTTCGAAAACATGACTGCGGTGGCAATTATCAACAAGGGCATGTGCCGCAACGGTTTTGTAATGAAGGCCTTGCGGGAGCTATTTTGGCTCTCAATTCAGTTCAACTTTGAAATGTGAAGCGGTGTAAATTCCCGGTAAGGACCAAACGTCCAGGTTACATCAACCGCAGTATCTGCATAAGTTGTACGGGGAGCTGTGAGGCCCGGCCTCTTTTCGTTCCTCCTCGCCACCCTGAATCGACTCGTCTTTGTTATCCTATCTGTCTGTCTTCAAACAGATTCAGTCCTGAATAAACTGGAAGGAGAGCTGGATGACTGAGTATCCGCCTATCGAGCACAGTGCTTCTCACAGGCCACCAAACAATGCTATCGAAGCCACCGAAAGTCCTTCTTAACTTTCTGTTACGACTTCCGTTACCACAATCCCTGCATCCACCACCACGCTTTGTAGATATGCGGCATACCTGGCAGACAGGGTCCCATTCAGCTCCGCCAAGCAGTACCTCAATTTGATTAGAATAATGCACTTAGAATTAGGTTTCCCTAACCCCCTTGAGGGTAATTGTCCTCTCTTCTCAAAGGAATAGCCAAAGACAAAGGCACCTCTGTTAAGCGTAAAGCTCCCAATTACCCCTGATATACTTCTCGCTGTTAGATTAAAGCTTGACCTAGTGTCCCCGCATCATAAATGCATTTGGGCTGCTTGTTTGGTCCTATCTTTAACGATGCTCAGAAAGTCCAACGTATTCCCCCCTTCTATGGCTGCTTTCAACCCTTCGAAACACCTCAGACGGTGCGATTTTATTGTTCACCCTGACGGTCCCAGCCACGGGGTCGTAGTACACATTCCCTGGTCCAAAACTATTCAGTACAATGAGCGGGTGTTGCAGTGCCCTCTCTCTCGCCTACCAGATCACCCCCTGTGCCCCGTGAGCACGGTGCTTACACTCTTAACCCAATCTAGTCAAAATGACTAGCTAACCTGGTCACCCAGCTATCGAAGTTAGTCAAACTCTGTAACGACTAATCACATGGTCAAATCGACTAAGCAACATAGTCACAATGACTAGCAAGGCTGGTCAGGTGTTGTTTGACTAGTTACCTAGTTAATTTGACCACCCTGAGAGCGTTATCTTCTCTTTGTTGGGAGACCGCGATGCGCGGATCACAAGGGTTGGTTACATAACCACAGATGCGCGCTGCGTCATACCGGAAGCTTGACCTTTGCGGCGGTTCTTTAACCAGTTGCTTCGGGAAATTGGAAATCTTCAGTTGAAATGTTCTGACAATCGCCTCTATACTATTAGGTGAGAAATAAAAATAGTTCTTAGCTTCAACCATAAGTCTACTATGTGTTTTAGAATGTCGCAACGCAACAAGACACCAGCAATAACATCTGTTGAAGAAGCTGTGGATGTAACAGAGGTCATGGCCATGGGCATGCTGATGGCCGCCATTAATGTGTTTATGTGCCTTACCACATATCGACCAAAAAGACGTTTCGTTATGTACAGAAGGTCATGCTGGTCGTTGATGATGAGGCTAAAGACCCAGTTGATGCGAAGCTTCTTTGTATTAGGGCTAGTATTAACAAGGTCATGCATGTATGTGTTTATTTACAATAAAGTCTTCTTGCGTTGCATATTATTTTGTCTAACTTGTTTTTTACACTGGTTCTTACATGGTTCGACCTTTAATCATAGTCAAACTGACCTTCATTCATAGTCAAACTGACCAAATCTTCTAGTCGGTCTGACTAAGTACAATAGTCATTACTACTTACGCTATAGTCAATTTGACTAATGAGATAGTCATAGTGACTAATAGATTAGTCATACTGACCACTCTACTTGACTAGGTAGATTAGTCATTTTGACCAATCAATATTTGACTAACTGCATTAGTCAAATTGACTAACACATTAGTCGTTTGGTGGACAGTCAATATGACTAGCCAAGTTAGTCAAGTTGACTAGATTACATTAAGAGTGTATACATTCTCCTGCAACATTTCGCACAGGAACAATTTTCCAATAACATACCCTACTGACTACCATTGGGTCTTGGGGTTATATTTTATAGGTTATTCTTTGTTATGGCATATTACATAGTATCAATAATAATTTTGCACTTAAGTAAGCAAACTACGATCTTTATGTGATATTTTATTAGGGTTGGGTCAATAATGCATTTTTTTGCGTGCCAATATGCTGCAGGGGTATTTCTTAGGCGAAATAGACCGAAAAAAACAAAAATCGAAATTTTTTGGGTGTGCGATGAATTTTGAGGTCGTAAAGTGGCCGATTTCCAAGATGGCCGCCAAAATGACCCGGAATATGTGAAAATAACGATTTTTTAGCTGTCATCTCAAATAAAGGCTTGTTATCGTGCTGAATATGGTCCAATAATGGGATTTCCAATCGAATAAACATGGTAAACTGTCACTCGAGACATTTTCTTCAGTAGCAGTACCTGATATCCAATATGGCGGCCGAAATCCAAGATGGCGATATTCAGTTGTACCATCCATTATTATTATTAATTTGAAATTGATACAAATCAAAATAAAGTCTGTCTAGTTGACCGGATATGGCATTGTCATCCATTATGACGTCACATTCTGTTGTGACGTCACAATAGAATGTGTCATAATCGCATCAAACAGTAAAACGTACATCGTTATTTATGTACACCAGTTGTAACCAGTTGACATAAAGGAATACGTTCTGTTTTGGAATAAATTATTAGTGACAGGTTCTGTTCTGAAATTTCATTGACATTGTGATTCGTTCATACTATGGAATTCCGCAGCTCCGATGTGAGAAAAGAACAATTTGGAGAAATTTACAAGGAAGAACCAGATTATGTCAGAGGCGGTAAATTACCGAATGGAAAGTATTTGTTGGGTAGAAATAGAATGATATCACTGTGTTAAGCGCCTACCAACGGATATCAAATGGTCAGCAAAGATGGAGCTAGCAAGATCGTGGCTTGTGAGGTACGGAATGACTGGATTAGTAAAAATGTGTATCCGCTCAGTGAACGTTCCGTAGCGAAACGTATTCGGGAGAATTACGATTTCTTGCTCAATATGCGTAAAAGCGAGAAAGAAGGAAACAGCTCTGATAAATGGCAATATAAAGCTTCCGACTTCAATGAAAGAATGACTATCCGAGCGTTCGATATCATGGTCACTGACGCTTTGTACGAAAAACAACTAGAGGCGCAACACGGTGTGAGAATGACCAAAGACGACAACTCCTTTTACGATGATATCTGCCACAGAGCATACATCGCCCGATGTAGTGAGACGGTTTTACAGCCACAATGAGACACAAATGAACATCAACATGCGTGAAATAGAAGCCGCTATACAATCTATTTCTGACACGGAAACTAGTGATCCTGCTTGTATAGCTATACTGTACCATCACGTCATCTTCCCGCACTCTGAAAAATGCAGCAGCTGACTCCGATTTTCCGAATGTCAAGATCAGAACAGGGTACAAGACGTTGAATGAGCCATTTATTCGTTGTCTGGTACAATGTCTCTCAAAGTACAAAGTCACGACAAACGACTTACTCGGCATCTGTGTCGAGTTCGCGAACGGAGTTTTCCAGCAGAATTGGAAGTTATGTGACTACGATGAGGGATTAGGCGACGACGATGATTTCGAAGATCCAACGTCAGATACACCAAACTCCAAAGCGACGAAGAATGCCTAGTGGAAAATCAGTTCGAAACTACTTGGAGGATGCTTCATACCTGAACTTTGAGATGCTTGCGAGACATCGAGCTGAAGGGTCAGAGAACACAATAACTGTCGGTTTAGATGACACCACGAAGGCGGCAGGGCATAGAGTTTTAAGCATTGAAACGGACCATATTACCATAGCTCGAGCCACATCAGAAAAGAAGACGTTCACTACTGGTTACTCCGAAAACCTATCACATTCTGGAGAGGATGCCGCAAAGACGTACGAGTTCAAACTGAATAGTTCAGCAATTCTTGCCGATTGTTCCACTGACGAGATAAAGGAACATATTGACTTTTTGATCACAGACCGGGTTGGTGACTGCTCAACCATGCTACGGCATCTGAACATTGACGAGAATAAAGTACTAAAATGCCTGCCCATTTGATCCTGGGTGTGGATAACGGCATAGAAAAGGTGCTGAAAGAAACTGAACAAAAAATGGGAATTGAGAATGTGATCGACTGTTCGGATATTCTCCAGTATCCTGACCATCGGGTTGATCGCTGTGACGAAGTTATTATCTCCGAGCCACGCGGCACACTCGGTGTCGCTATAAAATGAATTTGTGAACTGGTTAGAAACCAATGGCCACGAGTGTAACGGTTTCAGGGGGTTCATTTCCAATCGCTTCGGCCGCATTGCATAGCTTGCAAAGTTATATATTGATAAAAAAGATCTGATAAAAGATTTTTTTGATGCGGTATAGTTGATGCCAATTCGAATAAGCTCGTATTATCAGTGTCAAAGTTTATTACGAACGACTGGTTTCAGTGTGCCTGTGAAGTATATTCCCTGATTGGTGATATCATGATATTTCCTATGATGGATCTATACGGCATTGATGGGCGTAAGTGCGGATCCGATCACAGTTGGTGTAATGTTCGATCGTTCTTCGCTGAGAAGCAGAAATATTAAGAGTCACTAAGAGAACAATTCGGCAACACCTCGACTGGGAAAGGGCAATTAATCGGTGCGGTCATTGAAGAAACCATTGATGTTATGCACAGGCAGCTATCACAGATTGACTATTTCGATGGCGATACACCTACTACGGTTGATGAAGAAAAACTGAAGTTTGCTCCAATCACCAATTTAGGGTTCGAGTCCAGCTTCGCCAGATTGGATAACCAGATGATGATTGCAGGTAGAAACTCATTCTCGCAAATGCTTTGTAGCCACTAATGGACTGTTAGCTAATGGAATATTCACTGAACTAACCGATGAAGAGCGCAGAAAAAAGTGGATATGGGCCAGAAGTAGTGACAAAGTTCAGCGTGTCAGACAACTAGAGGACGATTTCATGACCACCGTTAAGGTAAGCAAACAATTGGCGTTAAAACAAAGAAAAATGCAGCAACAGAGGTTTGCTAGAATGCAGAAACTATTGGACACTTGTAAGTCTCATGGTGGTCCACCAGTCACTGCATCTTCAATCAGATTACTGAACCGACTGAATGAACGACAGCTTCTCTCTGAAATTGGCTATTTGAGGATAACCACAGCCCCAGACATCCGCCAAAAACGGCGCGTAAAAGCTGACAATGGGAAATTTCGATTCCAAAACTTCACTTTACAAGAACTCAAGGAATCAATAAAAGCAGTCGTCCATCCAGAGTATAAGCAAGTCTGCGACATTGAGGTCTTGTTAAAATCAGCACTGGCTAAGCGATTATGAGTTATTTGAACTGTTAGTCCGTATGTAATATGCGTGTCAGATATGCAGTGTGTAATTTGAATGCAATTATGTAATAGGGATCGGTTCAGATATTACACCTGACACCTGAGATGAGATGATAGCCTTCACACCCAGCTGTTCTCTGGTGTGTTGTAATGATTGTATTTTGATTAATGTATATATTTCATCTTGTGGCATGTGTTTGAATTAATGGGATGATATTCATAATAAAATCCATAAGAATATTTTTTATCAATAAAAAATCAATTGTGATTCGTCATTGATTCAATTTCTGTGTTTTTTGTGCGACAGTGGTAGTGTCCATGTTCTCTGATGCGGACAATGGTCTACTTGGTGACAAACCTCGTTTCTTACGGTTCAGAGTGCAGTAATAAGTTGGTTTCTCCAGGCATGTTTAGTAACTATAGTAGATAACTCAGATCATACCAGAAGAAGATCCAGTGACAGCCTAGTGATAGTGATTCTTGCCATGATATGCTTGTCGGGCTTCTCGGTCTATTTGATATCCCTGTAACATTTGGTTCGCCATCTTAGATTCAAACCGCCTGGTCAGAGTCCACGATAAGTGAAAAATGATGATTTATATCGAAAGAGCATTAGTGAAAACCTATAAAAAGATATATTACACGATATTTCTCAATACTTAGCATTATTTGATAATAATGCGGTGAGCGGTCGCCATCTTGGATTTTGGCCGCCATCTTGGAATTATAGTCCTCCGAACCTACGAAATGCATCTTACGACGGCTAACTATTTTTGTATAATGTAACTTTGTTCATTGATATATATTCATAGGTAATATTTGCTCTCGAGTGGGCATAAGAGGTAAAAAGTATGATTTGTTGTGCTTTTCGGGGCATTTTGCGACCATTTTGGAAATGTGCCCAATTCCGACCGAAAAATCTATCGGACACCCAAAAAATTTCCATTTTCGTTTTTTTCGATCAATTTCGCCTAAGGAACACCCCTGCAGAATTTTTTACCCTAATTTTATAATGACGTTAGAAATTAATAAATATCCCTTGTTGCCCACATTTGACTTGTTCGTACATTAATGGTAGCTTCACTGGTGTGAAGGTCGTTTAATGGGAGTGAAGGCCAATCTGCTCGGTCCTCTCCCTTCCCGTTCTCATGTCAGACCCAACTATATCCCACTCTTACCAGGTCCGCTTTGTAATGCAAATTAGTGAGGGGTTTAAAAAGGTGACACCCTCCCTCCGCAGTACCTCACTTCTGAGCAGCAGATAGCCCCGATATCTATATACTCGTCGTTTTTCCGCACCCATCCACCACATCCCATAAGGTCTTGCTGCGAATTCTGGCACATTATTATATGTCTTGGAGACTTCTCCTTACAAGCACTTATGTACCTTGTTTGTAGTTCCTACCTTACAATTACCACTGAACTGTATCTTGGGATATTTGTAGTGTTAATAATATTTTATCAATTATTCTTTGTTATGCCATGTTACATAATTTTAAAGATCATTTTGCACTACGAACTACGATCTTTATGTGATATTGTATAATAACGTTATAAATGAATGAGTATCCCTTGTTACCCACTTACATTTGACTTGTTTGTACATTAAATAATATACCATAGCCAATCGTGTCGAAAGCTTTAGACAGATCACAGAATAAAGCTACTTCTTTAGGGCATTTATTATTGTCAAGAGACCATCCATTAAGATAAAGTATAATCGGGGTGTTTGTTCTAGTGCTTTTGGAGGAATTCATATGTGTATGCAGACTTTCACTCCTACAAATGAATGAAATACATTGGTCTTTAGTTGCAATCAAGCAGAATAAGGCGTATGTATTGGCCTCACTTAGCAATTTTTAGATTATCAGGAAGTTTTGTAAGGGTGAATGACAATGGATATGGGGCGCGACAAGCTCTTAAACGGGACTTTCGATTGTTGAGGCGAGATTTTTGATGAGCTGGATTTCTGTATGCAGTGTGAATGACATGTTCTCAATAGATACGGGGCGCGACCAGCTCGTAAACAGGACTTCAGATTGTTAAGGAGAGATTTTTGGTGAGCTGGTGGCCAAATCGTTGTCTCGCTTGGCTTTATGCATAGATAGCTGCGGTCGGGTCAATGTGAATTCAGCTGGTGTAGATGTTGTCAAGTGGCTGTAGTTTGAGTTGCTCTAGCTGGCTTTGTATTAACAGGGATAAATCCATGTTATCAGTGAATAATTCCGTTTTCGTATGGTCTGTAAATTTAAGTAGGTCGATATCGCCAAGATTAAAGCATACCTTTTACTCGTTATTTACTGCATCACATATGTCACTGGGGTTTTTGTAAATATATATAAGTCAGCCATCATCATCACAATCATAATCACAATATGAATTATGTAATTTGTCTGATCAATAATCACAACCATCATCATTGATCATAATTCATCCTCATCAACATCATCCTAATCATATGATTAATTCAAATTGATTTATCAGGATCATTACCGTCTCAATTAACACCTTCATCACCACCACCGTTATCATCATTAATGGCCAAGTGGCCAAAGTAGATGATGAAGACGACGACGATGATAATGATGATGATGTTGTTGTTGATGATGATGATGATGATGATGATGATGATGATGATGATGATGATGACGATGATATCAAATACATAACAATTACATAATTCGTTCAGTTACCCCATCTACACGATCTCCGGATGATTAAGAAAGGTAAACTTTGGTCCTTCAAGCATCTATTTTACGCAGATTTGTCTATCTATAAAGCTATCAGGAAATGAACAAAACATTTTCGCAATCGGACAATTACTGACTGAATTATTAAGGATTAGCTATTTTCGATAACCTTGATGAAACATTCATGTGGTAACTGAAACAAATACTGCTTACATATTACCTGGTTAAATTTCTTGGTATGACCGCACTCGTTGCATTAGGTTCAACCATATTCCCATTATGAAGTGCAGCTGCTTCTGAAGGTATAGAAGCCTTGCCGGATATTAAGTTATGGGTGGGTACAATGGGTGGACCCCATGTGTGGATGGTCCAGCAGCTGACAAATAGCATTAGACCAACTTGTCCATAAGCCAAATTGAATGTCAAAGAGTACCCCATGCCAAGATGTAATAAGTCGGTCCATGGGTTGCGTGATTCTACGTGGATGTCCCAGTAAGTACAGACTAGCGCAAGGAACCATCTTCAATCCGAAACTTAAATCAGTGGAACAACAAGCGTAGGCAGAGGTATATTTTATTATTCCACACGAAGGACACTTTTGCTGCAGATGAAGTGCATTTGTTTCAACATACAAATGCCATAACACTCTTTGAGAATAATTAAACAATTGAAGGGTCCTGTCTCAAAGCTTATGGGACTATCAGAGTCTACAGCGCCGCGCCGTGTCTAAAAGTCTGAAAACATTTGGTTTACAAGGAGCGGTTGCTTGGCAACTTGCCAGGCAGCCCATGCCAAATATGGGACAGACCCCTTCTTTGGGTACCTATATTGCTTTTATTCTTAATGTCTTAGAAGTTATCAGATTCAGTATTACACTATGATTGGCCACAGTAATAGATCGATATACAATATTGAATGATCGGAATAATAAGCTTTTTAACAACCTTCACACTTTCCATCGTCATTAATACTTGGCAGACATGCGCCACAATGCACGTCGCACTTTCTCCATGGTAGACGTTATTTCTACATACACATATTATTTATTCGTACAGACACGGATACCCCCTTGTCAATTGTGTAACAACTTACACATGTTTATTTTGATCAGAGCGTAACACATGGAATGGTCAGATATACTTATGAATCACTGATAGGCTGCTAATCTTACAAAGCTATGGCATTTATTGGTTCTGGCGTCAATCGCTGGTCATTTAAAGAGAATAGGACTTATAATATTGATAGAATTAGGAACCAGCTGGAAGAGCGATATTCGGGTTTCTTAAAATTGTCCATGAATAATGCGATGTTTTACAGAACGAGACTTGGGATTTGTTCCTCGTTCCTTTCTTAGCCTTGTCGAAGCGGATTTAGCGAACACATTATACGGAAACACAAACATCGGGAAAGCCTTGAAATGTTTTAAAGAAGGATATGTTGACGGCATAAGACGTAAATTTTCCATTACATATACCCACATGGTCAGTGACCGCCATGCATCTGGGCGCTTGCTAAGGGCGTTGACCGAGCTGTTGAAGGTATCGGTCATAGACGAACTTCATGACAAATTTATGAGTCTGGCATATATGGTTCAAACTAAATCAATGAATATTATTGCCCTTTGGATGCTCTGTGGATGACTTAACTATACGTTAGTTTGTATTAGATGGGACCTGAAAATGCCAGTAGATGACAGGGCTGAAATCGCTTAATGATTCTTGGTGCAGCTGCGGCTATATGTTCGAGCTTCCAGGCTTCCAGCATGCTATGACATGAGACAGGAATAGCTGCACGCTCAACTGCTTTCCTTAAATCTGGACATTTGCGGGCGAGATGCTGCTGTAGAATTGTAATGGTATAATGTATTCGTAAAGCATAATGATTCACACTAATTAAACCTAGCTAACATATCTTGATGGTACAACCCTTAAGATACTAATATGGTTTGATAACAGAAGCGAATGCATGATTCTGATGACTGGATGGTAGTAGTATGGAAACCATTTATAGGTGAACTATTTTCAAATGTCTGCAAATTCATACTACCAATACGAATTAATGACAAAACGAGTCATTAATATGAAATCACATGCATAAACATAATATGCAATGATAGCAGGTGGTTTGGTTATTTATCGGATCAAACAGTCTACAGAGAAGCTAAAAGCAGTCATATTAGCGATCTGTAGCTGCACTATATGTCGTGGTGGTGTGCGAGGTTCAAATCCAGGGGATTCATTCTCTTTCACGTCCGTCCAGATGTTTGGATCAACAGTGATACGCTGGAAGTCATTGCCCACTTGGCTAATGGTTGTTGGTCCTGAAATCAATATCAACATATGTTCTTTATTTTAAGTGTGCGGTCAAAACTACACCGACACATATCCATTCCATGTCTTTATGATTATCAGGAAGGTATGACAACAGTTACTTTCTTCAGAATACACGCACGCCAGTTATGTTGGGGTAAATATTAGGGTAGATATATATTAACATGGAATCATTGGCCATGGGCTTTGTTTTGTAAAGAACAATAACATATTTATGGTGATGATGACTCTATGTCATGCTTGATAATCTTTCTTCTTGTTATATTACAAGTCGACGTTGGAACACTGAGGGGATTGTTGTCAATCTGAGAAACGTCCTTTCAGATAAAATGCAGGGAGCGCACTATCGTGCTCTCTGATACTTGGGATGCATACACATATATTAAAAATTAATATTAAATACAAAATGTATCTATGCACTCATTCTTGTGTGTTTTTCGTTCTTAAAACACAATAGACTATCAAACAAAGTGACAATCTGTAGTTATTGTCAGTACACCCGTCAGACTTCTATATTCGTTCCCAGCACAGTGAAGTTGCTACTATTTACAGCCCAGGGTCATTTAAGGTCTAGGAACGACTATATACCCGAATACACACATACACACCCACCCACCAACGTACACACATGCACGCTCACACACACACATGCACACACGCAAACACACACGCACGCCCAGTGAACACCATGATATTGACGATAGTGGAACGTAAAGCCTGCTAATGGAAAGCGAATGTGATCTAGCTCTTTTAACCAAGTGGAGCTTGCATTATCAAGGTAGTACTCGATCGACTGTTGGTCATTTGGGCTAATGCAATCAGCTCCTCGGCATCATTTCAGTCCAGATTGGGTGAACAGAATGGATGTTTGGTGGCGATGATTTGAGCATATGGAATTCCCACCCGTCGTATACCTAGAGATTTTTTTTTTGCGCGGGATTTGAGGAGAATAAGGAAGTGTATATGTTTGTCACTAAGTCAGCTTCATGGATTAACTTGACACCCCGAGGAGCAAGTTTTCACGAGAACCACAAATGACACTTTGTATGAATAATAACGGTGATTGTGTTAGCAGCTAAATGAGGGGAATAAGTGTAATAACCCGACCCCCGCCAGGCCCCTACCCCCATCTCACCTGACAACTCATGGCGTCGTTCATTGCCTTTTGTCTGTTCGTATTATGAGCTGTTACCACATAGACGAAATTCTTCCTCACAGAGTGAAGCAACTTTGCTGAAACAATGCTTCATTGGTATAAAAACATATGCAACATATATCATAGTCATTTGGTGTCTATACAGTTGTTGTCTTAGCTTCAGTCGCTCCAGTTGCTTTAGGGAGATAAATGGCTTTTGCAGAAATATGTTTAATCAAACAACCCGTCGAGTCGCTTATTTAAACAAACAACGACATCGAAGATGGAGGACTTCGAGTCCTCTCATTCCAGTCACCAGCCGCGAATTCCGGCGGACTCATTGTGACGTCATCAACAGCTTAGTAAGCATGGTCATCGGAACAGGCGCACGGTTCCCATAATCAGGTTCCGAGCCCCAAGATCTATAAATACCAGCACAGTACAATACAATACTCATCATCTTCTATGGTTATTAAAATCCCCTTTCACTTGAAGATTTAATCTTCCTTAATTTTTTATTCTGTTTCCGTTTTGTCAGGTTGCTAAAGTGACTCTCATGTAGATCGATCGTGGTAATGGGAAATCAATTAATTAACTGATCGATATTGGGGCCTTGAAACAGCCTCCGAACCTAGATTACAAAAATAAACGCAAGAGTAGCGACCGGTTCGCATGAGCAATTCAACCATAATTTGTATCCTGGCTTTTAACATTTTGCCTTTTTCAGCCTTATAGTGTCTACCATGTGCCCTATTAGGTATATTTAACACATCCCATCACAAAATGAATTAGAATTGTTATGTTTTTCGGTGAAATACACCCTTAATAAATACCCTCAGAATGGATAATATTTGTCGTTTTACCTTTCCTATGCCTATAATTTACATTCAGAGCTTGTATTTCCAATCTGAGAGATTGCTTCGAGATATGATTAATCCTATTTCCGCTCTCATAAATCCCATCATGCTGATCCCAGATAACAAATGCTGATTACAGAGAATGATTTAATTGAAGTCGTTGTTTTGCGTTTTTTACATGAATCAGGCGATCGTTTTATTGATTATTCGCGTCTTTTCATTAGCTAGCTGCCTTCATTCCCATACCAACAAGCGTTGGATTTTCAAATGTTTTTGTGTTGTCCACTGTGGATGTCTTGGCTAAAGGTTGTGATGCCTGTAGTTCACACGCAATAAACCCATGTCCCGGGAGAGTATTTCCTCGTTCACAATAAAATGTAATTGGTAAAGGGCGACTTTTCACTTTATTTGTAAATCAGAACTCACTTTGTATTCGGAAACAACACTATAGCAATAAACAATAACTTCATCCTCTCTTGTCTCCTCTTTTGAATTGATTACCCCTGTCTGTAGGTTCGTTGGCCTCTTCGCAAAATGGTTTCGTGAATGCGAGTTATGATTGTCCGTTGGTCAAGGAACACGTGAACAGGATTTGAGTGGCGATCCATGTGTAGATCTGAATCCAGGATCGTTTTGAAGACGGCAAAACTGAGGACTGCTCAGCTCTGCGGAGGCATTGGCTCTACCAAGTGCCTTCTTATGTTCGGTTTCGATGTAATCATACATGTCTCTTTAGACATCCTTATCACTGATTTGTATACTGACTCGATGACACAATGGTATCCCAGCGGAATTGGGGTTCGAAGTGCTGAAACTCTTGACGCTAACGGTCTGTGTGAAACCGTTGTTTAAACAAAATCTTCGGTCAAAATGCTTTCATTTGGCACTTGCAACATGAATTCGGATAATTTATGAAAAACATGTTGTCATAACAGATTTAAGACGTAATTGCCAACAGTAAACTCAGGAATTATTCACAAATTAATACTCATAACGCATCCATGCCACGTTAATGACGCAACAGATATGACATAGTAACACCAACGAGGTTCCATATTTGAGTCGGAAAATCTGGGTCTTGAAAGTTCTACATTTTGCTCCAATCAGTTTCCTGTTTTAGAGCTCTGGTAATGAAGAACCGCTCTAACTTCTCTTGAGGAAATGACGTCACTAGTTTTCGTAGAAATAAACAAACATCAGTATGCAGTAGACATCAGAATGTTCTTAATTCGTTTCTGAATATGTGCGTAATATTCGTAAGTGTTACCAGATTGTCATGGGAATCCATTGAAATTGGCCGATAAGTGTACAGACAGACGAGGTTGTCGATGGTTTTCTGTATGATTGTGATTGTGGTGTCGCTGATAAAATGAGACCCGCAGTAAATTTATAATGATCATTATTCTAAACATCCTTGCGCTGTGGAATGATATGACATATATATCTCGCATTGCGAACTTAAGAATTTCTAATCTGAACATGTGATGCACAATTAAAAGGTAAAGTTGTTTATATTGGGATTCATTCTTTAAATGAAAGCACAAGTTCCTTGCTTAGATTCAGTCGATTTGATTTTCGTACATTTGCTCACCCCATGGAATAGGAACCAAAGAGCGTATAGCTACTCCAAAGGGGCTCACTCTGAATGGTTATGTGGTGAGTATTTCCAGAATGACACACAGGTGGCACTAAGATTCAAAGCACATTGCGGCTTATATTGGAGTAAGGGAGGCATCTTATTGGTCGAGGGCTCACATTACCCATATTATAATCAGAATGACCAGGTGATTTTACAAAAGACGTGCTGCACACAGGTTGCGTGTTATATTTTGTCGGGATAGAAGCCGACAGGATCATTATGATTCGAGGCGACATTACCCCCATATTAATCAGACAATGACATCACTTAGGTAAAAGGGCTCGCTCTTCACACCTACTCGGTGGCGTGTTCACATATTTTGTCGGGAGGGAAGCCGACAGGATCATTATGATTGGCCGCCATTGAGGCAAAATGAACCATGACACATGAACGCACTCAAAGAGTTGTAACAGACCATCTCCGTGTGTATACAGCCTCGCTACAACAAGGTGCAGCTACCGCAAAATAAACAAAAGCACGCGTAACTTCCCAGTGTCCCGAATGGCGCTGCCGTTAACGGTCAAATTTTGTCAGTCGGAAGCGCAAGCGAGCCCTCTTAGCCATTTCGATATCAGTATGTAGGTGTATGCGTTGCGATTGGAACTCCCTTCCTGGCTCAGCCAAATTTATTCCTCTGTTTCTAAGCCGACCCAAATGTTTGACCGCTTCTCTTCCTCTTGTGACCATCAACAGATGATATTGTCTTCGTAAAGTGACAATCTCATATAACCCACTCATTCCATAGACATGACAACTACCAGGCTTATTCAGTCCACTGCAGCTAGAAACTTGATAGTCATAATGACCTTTTGAAGTTACCAATCAATTGAAAGTTCTGAATCTACGGTATTTTGAGGAATCCGGGTTTCGTAATCTGGTGCCATCCATATCAGGAACTTGAGTGTCTGAGTGATATGCACTAAAAGTTGAAACAGACCGTTCTATCAGGGTCATATTTCCTGAAGCACGAAATACGCTTTTCCTAATAAAGGGTGTTATGAATATTCCAAAATAGATGTAGGCTTCGGGCTTCAGAATGACTGGAGCTAGATAATCAACACATCGTATTTCTCAGTAGATACTGTAAGGTAATGTTACTGTTGTTATGATTTATGTTCTAAAATTTGTGGTCTAAAAGCGGCATATTTGTATTAGGCACACTTCCTCTTACAACCCCATGCAGAGTACGCCGGTGGGAGGCGAGACTGAGTTCTGTGGACGCCCCGAGTTTCAAGGACGACCCTGTAACACAGGTTAGGCAAGGAGCCTGATGCTGTTGATCTATCATGTCTGCGCTATGGCTCATGTAAAAATAACAATATCCGAGGTCGAGGTGCCTATCACTGTGGACGCCGACTTTCTGGATCGGCACCGCATTTCGAGCTGTTATGTTAAGCACCACATGCAAAAATTATTAATCTGATCGTGGAGTAATAATTTTAATCCACGATCAGTCGATATCCCATGTTGGTACGCGCGAAATCACAAACCTCGATCCGAAATGCAGGGAGATTATCTCTTATATTTTTTAATAACACAAAGAGCAACGAACGATTGCTGTGTAATCAAATTTTATTTTAAACATTATAAAAAAACTACCCTGAGCGCTCGCATCCAATAGTCCCTGTTTTGGAGAGGAGATGCCACTCTGTGTATGGCTGCTCTGTCTGGGACTGCTCCATTACTCTCTTTACCCTGAAGAAGCACCTTTTGTGATTCATCGGCATGTATTCAACTGTGTGACTTAGTTTGTTGAGGAAAAGCTATGTCACTTTCGAATGATGCCACCCTGCTGTAGATTTTAACACAGTCACACACGCTTGTGACGAGTGGAAAGATAATCTTGGCGAATATAAATGATGTAAGCGAGTCGGTCTGGATCTCAACAGACTTGCAAGAAGATGACAACATTTTGGCTCACTCTTTATGGTTTTCTGAGCGCTTGAAAACAACTCAAAATGTGCTCATCACAGCGTTCAGAGATAAACTCAAGAACAATTTAAATTTGGAGTTTCTGGGCTCGGGAAAGGATTATTCTATTCAACTATTTGAATTAATAAATTGACAACTCGCCGATGAACATCCCATCATCTCCTTCCTTGCTTTATTTACATCATCAACTTAATCTGACATCAAATCCTACATTCAGTATAATTTTGTCAGCCATCTCTCCTTCAGCATCTCAAGACCAAAAAATCATAATCTTATCGGTGTTAGTATCGATAGACAAACCCACTCAATATAAAATATGGGAGGCAAGCCCCTTAGGAATTTATTGACTAGCAATATACACCCACGGCGTTATCAATAACTGTATGCAGTATACTTCTATCGGCGTTGAAAGATTTATCACACATTGCATTCAATGGTCCTCACTTTATGTAACATGGACCAAGTAATTAAACAACACAAGTGTAGCATTCGCTCAACGAGTTGGTAAATGCATTTATTACATTCAACAAGTTAGATTGACAAAATAACCACCAAAATATAACAGATATTCGATTTTTGAATTCGTGGGAGAAAGGTCAGACAGCGCTGATGTTTTGTTTGTATAGAGATATTGAATATGAGAGGTCCATGCATGATATTGGGCGGCTAGCTTGATTCATAACAAAACGTGCTATAAAAGTTTAAGAGCAGTTATCATTTTGCAGAACAAGCTCATTTAAGTAATGAAACCACCACTCACTCAATCGAGCTTCAACACCAATTAAGCTACTCTCCCAATGTAACTACCCCAGCTGCACATCCAGCCACTCGCTCCATCTCTAAAGCCCGGCCACCAATTTACTACCCTCGCAGCGTCCCAGCCACTCACTTAGCCATATAGCAGCAAACCCCAGATACACAATCCAACCACATTCCCAGATCTCAAGCTACACACTTCAGCTACTCCCCTTCCCTATTAAACCCAGCATCACACTGAGACTGCGAATTACAGGTAATCATCCCAGCAATATACCCAGGTACACACACAAGCTACAGATCCTTGCCAATCACACCATTCACCCTACACAGTTACACACACCATCCAAACTTAACAGCCACACACCTCAAACACCCCTCATTCGCACCCCTAATACTGACCTCGTTATGATGCGGCATATTGGTGAATCATTATGATTCGAGTAGGATTGACTTATATGAAAAGATTGTTACCACTTCCTGGTTCTCTAACGAGCCAGTGTGAAGTTGACGCAAAATAGTAGAACCATATAAGACGAGATCTCGCGAGATAAAAAAAAGAACAAACATCTTATTGCAGATATTACTTAATTTCCGATATAGCTACGATATCAGGATATCCTTTATTTAAATGTTGCAATTTTCGTTTTATTCTGGTAATTGTACCCAAATGTTGAATATGACTAGAGCGCTGTGAGAAATAATAACCAGTGCATCTTCAATCATCCACGTATTTGTTCTCATTCGTTATATTTTTTGCCTCAACGGGTCCTCAATTTATATGCATAGCTTCCACTAAATGGTTCTATGTAGTTATAACACCGATTAGGGCATACTGAATGCAGTTTTGGGTTGCCTGGTGGGTGCATACTAGCAGACTATAGTTACTTTGGGGGTTCCCCTCCCAGTTTTGTGTTTCCTGGGGCCAAATCTGTGATTTTTGGACCCAATGTTAACTCAATATACACAGCTTCCACTAAATGGTTCTAGATTGTTATAACGCCGATGGGGGTATACTGAATACAGTTTTGGGTAGCCTAGTGGATGCATAGTAGCAGAGCATAGTTACTTTTTGGGTTCCACTCCCAGTTTTGTGTTTCCTGTGGGCCAAATGTGTGATTATTGGCCTAATGTTAACTCTATATATAGCCGTGCACGACGTTTATTAACGTCGTGCAAAGATCGTAACCGAATGCGCGTGAACGATACATGAGTTCCAATTATACACGATAATTACACAAATGTACGTATGAAGAATAATTTTTCACATAAATGGATGTTTATTAACAAGTTGAGTTAGTTTACGTGTGAGATTTCGTCAAAGGCGATTTAATCGGGCCACACAAATTCTGAAAAGTTCATGTTTATTTTGAACGACAAGATCGGTTTCTGCGCGCATGCGCAGACATGGTTCTTCGCAAGCGAACTTTTTCTTTCTGAATTTTATTATTTAAGTATATGTGTCATTTTGTCAATGATTATCTTTTGGAAATATCTACTTTGAAGGGCGATATGTATTCAACGATATCACATTGACATTTAAAAAAAGATAACACTTATTGATTCCGCAGTCTGGAGGGGGCACTTGGCCTTGTCCTGCGTAGGGGTGTGCCCCGGGATCTCAAAAACCTGTACCCGTCATACAAGGTAAAAATGCAAGAGCATACCCCATCCTACAATAATAAGGTCAACAAAACCCGTCGGGAGGCCGAAAAAAACTTACCCCGACACATGTATACTACCT
The DNA here is from genome assembly GCA_034190875.2 of Urechis unicinctus. NCBI lineage: Eukaryota > Metazoa > Annelida > Polychaeta > Xenopneusta > Urechidae > Urechis > Urechis unicinctus. The sequence continues at coordinate 73,510,965 of CM067353.1, read as the reverse complement.
CTATATACTTAAGTGCCCCCTCCCCCGGGACCTGCAGTCACATGGCGAGTGAAAATGAAACTGGGTAATGTGACGTCATATCTCCAAAACTGGGGCTGCCGTGAACGAAAGTTGTGATTCTAAAAGTTCATTTGACAATTGCTAAATAATCACGAGACAGTGGATAACCAAAATAGTCCGGTTCAGCGGATATTCATCTCATTTGTCGACATATATATTTACGTAAGTACACAACATTGATGAGAAGCTATATGCACGCAAAATATAAAACTTGCCACACGACCCACATATCCTCAATCACGACGGTATATATTTATATTACCGTCGTGCGCGGCTACTCTATATACATAGTATGTATATTGAGTTGCAAAAGTTCTTTTGAAGGGGATCATTGTTCCCGATGATGCTTAATTATTGTTGCATATTTGTGTAAGAAAGGAAATAAACTATTTCTACTCGTCCGTAATTGATCATTCTGTTTAAATATGCTTTGAATCCTTATATTGGGTTCCAGCCGACCGATCAGCTGATCTGTGTTTACATGCTAAAGTTCGGTGTAAGCTATTTGCCGCTCATCTGTACCAGTTATAGGTTGTCCCGTCGGGCTCTTATTTGGTTCTACTATTTTGCGCCAGCTTCACACCGGTTTCTGAATCAATTAACTACCCAATTCAATTCGGTCTCATTTCCAGCAAAACATATTGGCGTGCGACGTCGAGTATCCCTACAGGTTGGTGTAAATGCTCATTGCAGTAGATATTTCAATGAGATAAAATATTATTCGTTGTTGAGGTAGTTGTTTTGTCGGTTATGTTGTTCTGGCAGAATGCTTTGAACTGAAATTTGCGAAAATGAAAGTGGAAACTCTTGATACAAATTTCGATGCAAATTGCACTTATAAATAAGAAAAGGTGTATAATGATGATAACATTTAATGACATTTTTCTGCTAAATCAGTAAATCGCCCCATGAAAGTTTCATGGGCGATTTACTGATTTAGCAGAAAAATGTCATTGAAACTCCTGCATTATTAACATTATGATGGGTAATATCATAATGTCTAGTTTTCAACGTGGCTTTTCCCTCTAAATCCGCCCCCAACAAAATCATTCATTGGAGGACACACCTGGATGTTTTTGTTGGTCTTCTCTTTAATAGACTGCACTCTGTACCTTTGCACTGGTATGCTTCTCTCGTCTGTTCTCAAAGTTTTGGTAGCACATGTTGTTATGAAGCAAGCCAGTAGCCCCTAAAATATCCATGGACCTAGCCCAATAGACCAACGTCAGGTTCTATTTATCATCTTGTCGGTCCAACAGTAAAACCAAAATTTTGTTGTCGATGCATACAGAACTCGCCACTTTTTTCCAAGAAATATGCATGTTCTGACGAGTTTCAGGCGATCAGTGTCGAAAGTTATTATTTAGTTCGGTTCATGATAATGCTTCATATTCCTATCGTCTGCGGAATAGTATATTTTCGATAACTTTCCAAGTTTACCGGTGATATTTTCCTCTGAAATACAAGCGTGGAGGACGATATCCCAGACAGAAACTTCAGATGTAAATAAGGCAGTAAGAACCCCGGGGGGGCGGGGGGGGGGCACTTGGCCTTAACTCGGATAGGGGTGTGCCGCAGGACCTCGAAAAACCCGTACTCGTTTTACAAGTTTAAAATGGAAAAAAACATACCCCGTCGTACAAGGTTATATGCGAATGTATAACGCATAATCCGTCGTACGTCGTAGGCATGGTCGAGCCACAGGGATTTGTATTGGCCGCTATCTTCTATGTTTACATAAACCATAAAGGGTTTGTATACTTAAAAGATATCGGTTAGCCGGCCAATGCAAATCCCTGTGGGCTGAGCGTGTGATTCTCGGGGTGTCACACAGGGACCATTCATTGCATTTGCATTGTCATCAGGAGAAAGTCTTGACATACTGCATGGGAAGAGACAACATACCCCGCTGTACAAAACGTAGCCCCCCAAAAACCTGTCGTACAGATTGAAGCTGAAAAACATACCCAGTCGTACAAGTATGAGACCCAATAAAACCCGTCGTACAAGTTGAGAGGCCGAAGAAACCCCGTCGCGCGCCACATGTATACTACCTCTATACACTTAAGTACACCCCCCCCCCCCCCGCCCCAGGTGAGAACATAGGCAAAAACTATGGCTGATAGTTACGCCGCCTCATCGCCATGTAGCCAAGTCGGGCCCACATATTACTGCTTGGTGTGATTTTAGGCCAAAATACTAATTCACAGGATACTGCTAAAATTCGACCTCTGTTCTGATAAATGTTTGGTGAGTTGATTTTATTTGATAAAACTAGATAAAACTCGGGATCATTCCGTTGAATTACGCAGGCTAGATACCGTTGGACGCCAGAGCTAAGAGGGAGTGCATGCAGCACTACCCGTACTTAGTTCAAAAGAGCTACATGGACCCCCTTTTTTATTGGTGGCTCTCTGCATTTTATACATCACCCCTGCATGACCTTTGATCCCTGAGTAATTATTGACAAATTCTACTATGTTAATCAAATGTGGAATATTTTTGATTACCAAATATTTGCTCTGCTGTTCAACACAGCTTTTCATAAACCTTTTACCCTGGCATAAGTTTGTTGGTTTGTCAGTCTCTATCTGTTTATAGACCTATCAAGATTGTTAAGCTGTATAATGTTGTAAAGCAAGCTAGAAGTCTACATTCATGCATGGAGTCTTCTCATTTGATATCTCCTTGCAAGCTTATAATCAGATCTGTATGAACTTTATACCCAGACCTATCAAATATCAACTGAAAATAATGTTTTGTTCCATGTGGTAGCAATGGGCAATTGGTACTTGAAAGGAAATTATGTGACATTGTTGCTTGTCTGTAAAGGTTCTTTTTCAAACATACCGTTATGATTAAGTCATGTTACCTACGATTACACACTTAATAGTCCTGCTCTGGGCACTCTGTGTCAAGATGATAGTTGATTGTATGGATTGTGAGACCCTGAATTTTATTATTTATAACTGTCCTTTTCCTACCCCCATGGCAACACCCACCAATTCATCAATCTGTCTGTCTGCTCACTGACCTTTAATGGCACGCTTTCTTATAAACATTACATAGACCCCTTCATGTTAATATTCCATGCCAACAAATACTTTCGGTCCTCTGTGACCTTTGACCCCTGAGTTATTAGTGATGACACGTGTTGTTATAAATCCAGCTAGCAGCCCAACACCATATATGGATCTCTTATATTCATTTATCTTTGCAAACTAAAAATCAGCCCTGTCTGACCCAGGGTCTTAGCCAGGATTTGAAACTGCCCGTCCATCCCCACCCCAACCCTGTCCACGTTATGACCAGCTGATTATCATAACGTAGTTTGTTGGCTTTCGTCAACGTTAATGTTACTTCATGATAACATCATAATGGAACTCGTTGATTCGCTGATTATATCGTATATTTCAAGTTACCATAAATGTTTTGCTATCAGACAGAATGATTCATTGTTAACGGAATCATTATTTAATGAAAATGCTTTAAAGTCACCTCGACGTGACAACAGTTTACACCACAGCGCTTTCCTTTCACATCACCCTTATCGCGATTATGACAGTTTGCACCACGTTAACATGCATTGGCACAAGCCTACGCGGGAAATAAAAGCTTAGTCAAAGACTTCGCGTCAATATGATATTTCACCCAATTGTGATTTGTGAGCTTCATTCCCGAGCCAACAGTGCAGACCAAAAGTTTATTGATGGTGGGAAAAGCGATAACGCGAGGCAGACATTTCTGAATGATGCTCCAATCGACCGTGCGCAATGTATACCAGCATTCTAGTTGTCTTTATTCTTACAAACCTCTAACATATCGTGTATCATTTTAGACAAGGTATAAGATCGACATGGACTGGGACCTTGTTTTGCGAGGAGGCGAAGCTGGTCCTAACTCCATTCACCAAGTATTATGATGCTGATTAAACCCCATGCGTCATCAAAAGCGTTATCAAACAGAACACTATTAATTTTGATCGTAGATGAGCGGCCAGCGTGCTGTGTCGCTGTTGGTCTTTAAATGAGCTGTTTAAACTGGCTTGGATAATTCCTTGCATCCGGTCTGGTAGGCGCAGACGGTTGGACGGGATTTAGGAGGAAATTCCAGCCCTTCCAAACCGACGACTCACACGTCCAATGGACGGGTGGATGGGTCTCTGGCTGCACCAGGGTCTGACCCCTGAGTAATCAATAAAAAATTGATAAATTCACATGTACAATGTTAACCTAGCGGGGAATTGCAGCTGTTTCTTGGCAACAAGAACACTTTCAACGGTTTCTCTCTTGCCAAAATATAAAGTCGGATGGGATCTTAGATCGGAGAGGTTATCATTGATCTTACCTTGTTGTCAAGGTGACAGCCCCAAATAAGGAATCTATGAATCGGATACATATGATCTGATACATTTTGTCAATATGGCTTGTAAAATGTTATATATATATATATATATATATAAATAATAGCATTTATTTCGCACTCATGGTACATATATTTTATGACGATCAAGTTCAAGTGCAATCATTTAACAAAGCGTGGGGTGCCATTATAATGTGCAAATAAAATTAAGTAGAACATTGATATCGTCTTGAGAAAAACCGGGAATATATTCACATTCACGGGCCCTACAAAGTTCTTGTATTGAGTTAACAAAGTTCAATCTTTCTTGACCAATGTTCGGTAGACAAATCTTGCTTGAAATATCATTAAAAGTAATGGTCTGGTCGTAAATCGTAGCAGTATTAAGATTAACGATACTCATAATATATCTTATATTATTTGCGACATTCGAATTACTAAAGGCACATAATCGGCTAACCGCCGATACAAGATCATTCGTGCTATTAAGACTATTTAAGAAAAATTTCATACATCGCAACATTAATTGTTCTCTTAGAGGTAATCTACCAGCTAAAAAAGGAATATATATTGATCTTGTTCTAGGGTGTAATTTCCATATATGGCGGATGCATTTGCGCCAAGTGACACATAAGCTTTTAAATGAATTACTCGAGAGCGTCCATAATGGGGATCCATAAAAACTTGTGCAATATTTGTCAAATAGTGTATTACGAACATTTACTGTACAGTAACCGAATCTTGACATCAGCATATATAGGTTTCGACAAAACATCACCACATGCAGCATGAATATTCAATTGTTCGGAATTTCTTCCTATATAGGATCCAAGATGGATAGCATGTTCACTTACATTTAATCTAACACTGTTCAGTTGTAGATTCACATCGCGCTTTTGACAATTAAAAAGCAACAAATTGCTTTTTGATGTGTTAGATATAACATTATATTCCTTGGCAAACTCTTCGCAAGTTTTAAGCATAGATTTGGCCGCATTTAAAGAAGGAGCAATGAGAGCGACGTCGTCCGCATAACTCAATGCGCCTGCATAACGGTGACAAACATGGCACCCGTTCCCCTGTTTGACAGTCGTGACAATAATTCATCGATATACACACCAAACAAAATAGGTGACAAAACCGTGCCTTGTTTGACTCCATTAGTATAATTAAAATTGTCAGAGAAGCTATTGCTCCACTTGACTCTTAACTTTTGATGCGTATACATGTTAAGAAGGAGTTTAGCAGTCATAGCACACATACCACGCTCTCGTAACAAACCAAACAATTTCATAAAATTAACTCGATCAAACGCTTTGGAAGCATCCAATAATATGACATAACATGGTGAGTCTTCGCTGACATAATTATCTATGATTTCCTTTAATACAAAAGTGCACTGTGTTGTTGAGTGTGACGGTTTAAATCCAAATTGTAAACTACCCGATTTCAATACATCACTTTGATAGTCAATAATCACATTATCTAACAGTTTCCCTATGATACTACTAAGAGCTACTGATCGATAATTATCACTGCTGTTCAATGATTTCTTTCTGTTCATAGGAATAGGAACAAGCGTAGATGTTAGCATACCACGTGGCGTATGTGCATGATACAACATCATAGTAAAAAGTTTTGATAGAAGGGCATATAACTCATCACAGCCATTCAGTATGTGATCAGAAGTTATTTCACAAACACCGTCTGTCTTATCTCGTTTAAGCTTACAAGCTGCTTGCCTAACTTGTGAAATGTCGATAGCATGCAAAGAGCCACATGTACCACCTGCACAATTAGAGTGTACATCATGACTCAATGATACATTAAGGACATCCATTGCAGACTTACTATAAGACACATTATTGTAAAGTATTTCATATTTATCTTTAAAGACATTGCATATCTCGTCGTCGCCGTGCACGCCATCCATTACGGACACGGTCGACTTATTTTTGAAATGCTTCTTCCGTATTTCTTTCCAGAAATTGCGACCATCACTTGTGGCCAAAGAAACTGCCATTCTATCAGACGCAAGCTTATTTTGATTTCTGATCACGTACCATGACGCCCTTTTATAATCCCGTTTGGCTTTACAGTGGATGTCTTTAAGAACACCAGTGGTGGGGCACCCATTTTCCACCCAGAGTCGACACCAAAATATTGATTTGCTTTCAGCTGATTGACTTGTTCACCCCAGCCAGGCCGATGTTTACGTTTCCTAGTCCCAGGAATACACTGAACAGCTGTTCGGACGCATTCACGATTTCCTCATAGTAACGATCAATATCTTCATAATGGTTATTGCATTTAATCTGTGTTAACTAATTGCATCATTTGAAACATCCAGGTCAAGTAATAACTTCATCAATTTACGCATATAACTTTGAATATCGCTGACATCACATTCCCTCCATTTTGGTCTATTAGTGGTTGGGCGCTCATCATTAACCACCCGTGCAACATGTATATTTAGCCGTGCAAGTACAGGACTGTGGTCAGATAAATTATCTCCTTCATGAAGACTATAGTGATTTCCTAAGCCCGCTTACCTTTAGCTGTCGTAGGGCGGTTGGCTACTTGCTGTATCTTCTTCTTGGCTGCTTTCACTGTTCCTTTACTAGCTTCTTCGTTGTTATCTAGCTGGCTAGTCCTCTTCTTCTTGGCGGGTCGGCTACAAGTGACCGTACAAGTCGATCTCCTGCGCATCGGCTTCTGCGCAGGCTGGGATTTCGCTGTTCGATGTTATGTTAGCATTGCGTCAAACATGTCTGCCATGGAGAGTGCGTACAAGTGACCAGTCACTTGTATATTTCTTTGCCGCCTAAAAGGCCAGGGCGGTTCCGGGGGACGTGTTTTACTAGCGCTGACACGTTAAGGGCCAAGTTCCTTAGAGGTGTCATACGCTTTTAATGCAACGCCGTCACGTTAAAGCCATTGGACCACAGCGGTGACGTACGTCACCACAAGACATTCGTATTTTGACACTGATGAACTCAGACTTTCGGACAACATAAAATGATCTAATGTTGACCTTGTATGTGACATATCACTCTCATAAAATCTACACAGTTATTATCTAACAAATCGCAAGGAATTAAACATTGCTCCTGACAAAAAGTCTTCAAGGTAACAGCGTGAGGGGAATCGGCGCGAGCGAAGTCTGTGTTTAGGTCACCTCCAGTACACTTGATAGGACCTTTTGACATGTAATGTCTTGTGGAGCCTCGTATTAGTGTGATTATCATTGTTTTTTTACATTGATTAAAAGGTTGTATCCACAAATAAGCGTTATGTGAATCTGATACATTCTTGAGAGAACGTTTTCCTCAAATTACACATGAAGCCCTCTTATATTGATGACTCAACTACAAATCAGCCCTCTATGTCCTTTGATCTCTGAGTTATTATTGAAATATCTCTAAAAGAAAGTCAACCTCATCGGGAATTTGAACTGCTGTTTCCAACAATCAGAAGACATTTTCCAATTTCTTTCAAGGGTAATTAAAACCTAGTGGAGACGTTATCCATGACCTTGACATCATTCCTAAGGTCACCCTCAAGGAATATCTGGTACATTTTGGTTCAATTCAACTTGCGTAATGTTATGAATGCACTTACCTACACTCTTGAGCGAATGCTACTCTTGTGTGGTTTAATTACTTGGTTATGCAACATACACAGGGCATAGAAATCGAGAGCTCTGACAATCTACAATCTTCCCACGCTACCTGCCAACTCAAGTTGCTGCCTGTCAACACCTTGGCACTCCCTGTTAGTGTCTAAGTGGTGTTAATTGAGGAAATAACTTTGAAATAAGAAGTGTTCAAAGGGGAATATCAGGACTAGATTACCTTTAATAGTTACCAGTTCTTTTCCTTTTTTTTAGGTGAAACAATGGTTTCATTGACTGATCAAGCCTGTAAATCCGCTGATATTAAAACACATCTACAATGATGTTAGGTAATATCCAAACATTATTCAGCTGTACTGCAACCATAATTAAGCTAATTTAAACTAAATCAGTATCTTCATATCATAATGTGATTATTAATATAATATTATAGAATTAAACATATTTCTTGAAAAAGAATTCTTGAAAGTTAATTTCTAATAAGTAACTGTTAAGAATAGTACTCCTAATTGGTTGTTCGTATACCTTTTTTGTGTGGATATTCGTCCGTAACCATGACAGAATTAGGTTTTTTCATAATGCGCCTATATCCCTTAACTATTTTCACCCTTGTTCACCGAATTCATTATTTTTTCTTCCATATTCTTGCAGATGCTGAAATGTTTATGGGGCATATAGTGTGATAAGTTGAGGTAGTTGTTTTGTTTGCCAAGTGCTTCTTCATAATTTGTTGTTGAGGTAGTTTATTTTGTTGTCTTCTGGCAGGCTGCTTTGGAATATGTGAAACAAAAGTGGATTCAAAAGAGGGATATTTCGCAGGAAAGAACCCATATAATTGCATTAAAATCAAAATGTGCATTATGATCATAATGTACATTGTGATCATAATGTGCATCTTCGTTCAAATCCATCGCAATAAAGATATGGTTAATTTTGTGCACGTGCACGGACAATTTCGTGTACCATACGTTTGCAACGAGAAATAATTGTTGACAACACGTTATTTAGCTCTGCTGTTCAACAAAACTTATGGTGTACCTTAGATCTGGCGACCTTCTGTCATTTTATTGTTTATCAAGCTGCAACCCCAAATTACCCATGAACCTCTTTTATATTTATTTCTCCTACAAATCAGCCCTGCTTTATCTATGAACTACGAAACCATGATGTCACTGTCAATTGCAAAGCAAACTTCCTGTCTCCAAGCTTAGAGCTTCCCATGTCAATATATCCTTGCAAATTACTACTCCGATCTGTATGGACTTAGTCCCATGACCTAGTAATTAAAAACTGATAATCTTTTCGTGTTCCATGTGATTTCGATGGAGAATTGATATCGTACTTTTTATATGGTATTATTTGTTTTCATATATGTGAATGGGTCACCTTTTTCTCATTCAGTGTTTCATTGAGTACGTATGTTAAAGATAAGGGTCTTTTGGTCTCCCTTTGGCTTGGTCCAGACATGATCCAGCATTTTTCACCCCTTAGATGATCACCCCTACCCCATTCTACCTCGGGTTTTCGTTGGCTCTGCCGGAAGAACATAGTCGTCGACAATGATCGGTATGCGCTGCAGGAGATGTTTAACGAGTCGTGATTGGTCCTTTAGACCAAAACCAAACGTATGGACTCGGATCACCACCGATACACTGACTATTTTGCCTGATTTATGAGAATCAATTCCTGCTCAGGGCTTTCTTGAGAGTACAGATGCTCAGTTGCCGATGCCAAGCTTCCGAGCCACTTCCGAGCGCTGAGCCGCTATCTATATGCTGACATAACATAGATAGCGGCTCGGCGCTCGGAAGCATGTTATCGGGAACCGAGCCTGTGCTTGAGAGGCTGCTTGTCTCTCATCACCTGGTTCTCACATCGCCTGCTGTGACGTCGACCAATGACAATTATAGCTACCCACGCCCCAACCCCCTTTCATGTGCTCGTGTTTATTTGTTTGCGTAGCTATTCAGTAATGGTACTGAAGCGACTATGCAGGATGTCAAAGAAAGCATCCTTAACAAAGTACCTGGATTATCAGCCTAATTGTGCTTTCTAGATTATATAGAAGTATGCGGTGTTGACATAACCTGCCACAGAATTAACATTATGTATTTTGTGACTGTGTAGGCAGTAGGAATATGGCGTCTGGACATAGAGCAACAGCGCTGAAAACTGAGGACGGAGACTACTATGTGTCTAAACCGGCTCCCGTATTTTCAGTCCAGTTCATTGATACATCAAACCTCTTTGCTGAATTTGCCGTTCTATGGGAATCCAGTGTATTCTCAGATTTCACTCTGAAATGCAAGGGCCGTTCATTCCAAGTGCACCGCGCCATTGTTACTGCCAACTCGTCCTATTTCAAACGGGAGCTATCAGCGTGTTATCATAACGGAGACACCGTGAAGAGCCTCGAGGTGGAGGCTGACCCAGACCTGCTGCATCTCCTGCTGTGTTTTCTCTACCTCGGTCAGGTAGATGATGTCTTGATTGAGCAAGCAGAAGCCCTGGGCGAGCTGGCGGATCACCTGGGAGTTCCTCAATTGTCCAAACAATGTCAGCAAGCATACTTGTCACACTTGACTCCAACCGTCAACAACTGTCTGTCTGCGTGGAGTAAGGCACTGTCTGTTCAAGATAGGCAGATGGCATCCAAGTTCGAGAGGCTTGCACTGACCAATTTCCCTACACTTAAAGATGAGTCGAGCTTCCTCTCACTTCCATTCAGCGCAGTCAACGTTTATTTAAGCCACAAAGATCTCTGCGTCCAGGATCCAGATGACAGATTAACGTTTGCCATGATGTGGTTACGACACGACCTCGCCCACAGGATTAACAGCTTCCCCGCCTTATTGAAGGCCTTGCCACTTGGAGAAATGTCGAGAGGATTCCTCAGGTTTCTGCAGTTAGATGGTGCTATAAGTGGCAGGCCCGATATTCAAGATGTTCTTAAAGCTGCAGTTGTTTCATCCAAGCCAGAACCTGAAAATGTCTCAGCAGCTGCAATGCTTCCTCCCAAGCCACAACCCGAGCCTTCATCGAGTCAGCTTGAAGCCAATGTCGGTACTGCTGTGATGTGGTCGTATGAAGATAATATATCCGTTTATCCTGCATCATTTGACGAGCCAGTGACAGTCATCACCCCGCCTAACACAAAGCGTGACCTCGGCCGGGCCGCGTGCTGTTCTGATGGTACAGATCTGTATGTGTCTGGTCTGGGGGACGATCTCACTGAGATGCATCGCTGTGATGTACAGGCGAGAGACTGGCGACGAATGAAGCCGCTGAACTACGGTAGAAAGTACCACAGTATGGTGGTGAGTGGAGGGAAGGTGCTGGTGTTAGGTGGATGTGATGAGACTGGTGCCTTAGTGCATGAGGTGGAGGAGGTGGAGCTGCCTGGTGGAGCGGTCAGAGCAGCAGGGAGGTTGCATGGTAGTAAGCATTACACCACATGCTGCTGTCGTCATGACGATACACACGTCATCGTGATGGGACACCGGGATGAATCTGACCGCGCATTGATTCAGATCTGTTCCGCTTCCTCCAGCAACACCACTCATGTAATGAAGCTCCCAGACGATGTGTCATATTACATCAGAGGCGTAGAATGCGTCAATGAGACTCTAGTATTTGCGACCACTGAACATGTATATACCTGTCCAATCATGGATGTGTATAATAAGGTATCCACAGGTGTACGGAAGCTCAGCCACTTCAGCCTCCCTGACTCATCCTGCATGCTGACACTAAGTACGGACAAGCAGCAGGTGCTCCTACTCGGTGGTTACGCTCAGCACAGAGTCTACCAGGCCAGTGTAGGTAACCTAATGGCCGACAGCACCAGGGGCTGGTCACCTGTCAAAGTCCAATGGGATAAGAAGTATTGGGCTTACCCTGGAGCTGTATGTAGAGTACAATTGCCATTTTCATTCTAAGACTACCAGCTATACCACCTAAAGTTGTACGTCTTTCCTACTGTCTAAACACTCGCTGTATGTTTACTGATCCAGCAATAAATTATAAAGTGGTTAAGAGCATTTACGTGTTAGTGACAGCGTTATGTAGATAGCATGTCAATATCCAGCTCCTCCATATTGGTAAACTCGCTCACTTCTATTAATAACAACCCAGGCGACTGCCACATCATGTGTGGTTGTCATTTATTCCATTTGATGTAAGCCAACTATCGTTAAAAGACGTACTGAAGTAAATGAGGTGTGTTATTTGTATGTGTGGCTAGGGTGTGTATGTAAGTGTCGCTGGGGTATGAAGTTTGTATGTGTAGCTAGGGTGTGTAGTTTCTATGTGTGGCTGGGAAGTGTAGTTTTCTATGTGTGGCTGGGAAGTGTAGTTTGTATATTTGGCTGGGGTGTGTAGTTTGTAAGGGTCACTGGGGTGTGAAGTTTGTATGTGTGGCTGGGGCATGTAGTTTGTATGTATGACTGGAGTGTGTTGTTTATATATGTGACTGGTGTGTATAGACGAGGTGTATGACAGGTATATATTGCTGCGTTGTTGATATCACTGCTACTAGTAGAAGGGGTGCCTCACTGAAGTGTACACATTAGGCAAGAAGCTTGGGCGAGTAAATAGGTGGGACGAGAGCCTCTGGTGAATAGCGAGGGTAAGTGGCTGGGGTGAGTGGTTGGGGTAATAGCTTGCATGTGTGGCTGGGATGAATATCTAGGGTGAGAGGCTAGGGTGAATAACAAGGTAGAGTGGATGGAGTTTGTTGGCAGGATAGCGACCTTGCCCCTGTTTTTGCAACATCGGTTACTGGCGATAGAACAAATAGCTTGCATGAGTGGCTTAGGTAAATAGGCTGGGTGAGTGGTTTGGGTAAATAGCAAGGATGAGTGGCAGGGTGCCTTTGCAGACTAGTCGCCTCGTCCTGGTGCTAACAAGAAAATTTGTTTGAAATCGACAGGTCCTCTCCCTCCCCCCTCTCATGACGGACCCGTCCATATCCCACACTGACCAGGTCTGCTTTGTAATTCTAAGTTGTGAAGGCTTTATAAAGGTGACATCCTCCCTGCCACAGTACCTAACTTCTGAGCAGCAGTGCTTCCCCGATACCTGTATACAAGTCGTTTTTCCGCACGGCGAATCATGGATCTCAACGAAGCTATCAGTGCTTCTTACAGTATCCTTTTGGATACAGATGTGCCTCTCCCTTCGGAACCACCAGGACTTCTTCCCACCTCGGAGGACCAGAATCGGTGTATTACAACTCACTAACCTCCCATAAAAGACACCAAAAAGGTCACCCAAGCACCTTCGACGCACGAGCGTCTGCGAAGCACGACCGGACCCACGTGGCAGAACACGCGCCACCACGTGGAGATGCACACCATGCCGGCCCTCACCTTTCACCAGGCGTCGACAATCAGGGAGACGCCCACACGAAACACTGAAACACCGTGGCGGGACGCCTTCGAGTGCCTGCACCACCACACCTTTCACCAAAGGACTGCCCACGGCTCGGTTTGCCAATTGCCGTGGGGAGGAAAACAGCAAATCGATTTGCGAACAAGAGTGCCTTTATTCAGAGTAATGGGTGCAACATGTATGCAAATTGGTTCATATGCCACAATAATTAAGATGATGTAAGAAGAGGTGTACATGTAATTATAACCATAATTGATGTCCACAATAATAACCATAAAGGCATGCTGAGAACATTGACAATTACCGCAGCGAGAATAAATGTCACTCTGACTAATACACAGCTTACTAAATCTAATAATACGGAGAGGGTAGGAGGGCAACACAAAGTTGGCTTCTGCTCGCTGTCATGGCCCAAGTCGAACTAAACTCAAAGCGATTTAAAAAAGATCGATCAGATTGCCAACCCCGCCCTGTTAACAACCTTCCTCGACCGAGGAAGCTCGTGTAAATCTCAGGCCAGCAGTGCGCAACGCCAATCCTCCTCCTCCACCTGACGCCCCTCACTTGTTGCAGGACGTACGGGCAGGGGTGCCCCTCCATGCTTTGATGGATGGACTCCTATACCAAGGAGATACAACTCCGGGCGCTCGCTGTCAACCCCAGCAACAACAGCAGTGGCACGTTTCTCCGATGCAAAATTGACCAAAATTACCAATTATCTGATGCGGACAATAAGATCCTTCTAGACAACGAGTTTAAGCTGGACGTTGGATGCTGGCAGGCATTCCTCGCCGCGTTCAATCGCATATCGGCCTGGCCAGACCCAAGGCCGGTGACTGATTTGAAAACCAATGCTTGCACTATGGGTTTTGGCGGAACTTTCCTGACGGATTATTTTTATTCAGCCTGGCAATCCGACTGGTCAGAAAAGAATCCCTTACATATCAACCATACAGAAATACTCGCAGTGGTATTGGCCTGCAAGAGATGGGCCCCTAACTTAGCAAATAAATCAGTGGTCGTCCACTTCGAAAACATGACTGCAGTGGCAATTATCAACAAGGGCATGTGCCGCAACGGTTTTGTAATGAAGGCCTTGCGGGAGCTATTTTGGCTCTCAATTCAGTTCAACTTTGAAATGTGAAGCGGTGTAAATTCCCGGTAAGGACCAAACGTCCAGGTTACATCAACCGCAGTATCTGCATAAGTTGTACGGGGAGCTGTGAGGCCCGGCCTCTTTTCGTTCCTCCTCGCCACCCTGAATCGACTCGTCTTTGTTATCCTATCTGTCTGTCTTCAAACAGATTCAGTCCTGAATAAACTGGAAGGAGAGCTGGATGACTGAGTATCCGCCTATCGAGCACAGTGCTTTTCACAGGCCACCAGACAATGCTATCGAAGCCACCGAAAGTCCTTCTTAACTTTCTGTTACGACTTCCGTTACCAACCAATCCCTGCATCCACCACCACGCTTTGTAGATATGCGGCATACCTGGCAGACAGGGTCCCATTCAGCTCCGCCAAGAGGTACCTCAATTTGATTAGAATAATGCACTTAGAATTAGGTTTTCCTAACCCCCTTGAGGGTAATTGTCCTCTCTTTTCAAAGGAATAGCCAAAGACAAAGGCACTTCTGTTAAGCGTAAAGCTCCCAATTACCCCTAACATACTTCTCGCCGTTAGATTAAAGCTTGACCTAGTGTCCCCGCATCATAAATGCATTTGGGCTGCTTGTTTGGTCCTATCTTTAACGATGCTCAGAAAGTCCAACGTATTCCCCCCTTCTATGGCTGCTTTCAACCCTTCGAAACACCTCAGACGGTGCGATTTTATTGTTCACCCTGACCGTCCCAGCCACGGGGTCGTAGTACACATTCGCTGGTCCAAAACTATTCAGTACAATGAGCGGGTGTTACAGTGCCCTCTCTCTTGCCTACCAGATCACCCCCTGTGCCCCGTGAGCACGGTGCTTATACATTCTCCTGCAGCATTTCGCACAGGAACAATTTTCCAATAGCATACCCTACTGACTACCATTGAGTCTTGGGGTTATATTTTATAGGTTATTCTTTGTTATGGCATATTACATAGTATCAATAATCATTTCGCACTTAAGTAAGCGAACTACGATCTTTATGTGATATTTTATTAGGGTTGGGTCAATAATGCATTTTTTTGCGTGCCAATATGCTGCAGGGGTATTTCTTAGGCGAAATAGACCGAAAAAAACGAAAATCGAAATTTTTTGGGTGTGCGATGAATTTTGAGGTCGTAAAGGGGCCGATTTCCAAGATGGCCGCCAAAATGACCCGGAATATGTGAAAATAACGATTTTTTAGCTGTCATCTCAAATAAAGGCTTGTTATCGTGCTGAATATGGTCCAATAATGGGATTTCCAATCGAATAAACATGGTAAGCTGTCACTCGAGACATTTTCTTCAGTAGCAGTACCTGATATCCAATATGGCGGCCGAAATCCAAGATGGCGATATTCAGTTGTACCATCCATTATTATTATTAATTTGAAATTGATACAAATCAAAATAAAGTCTGTCTAGTTGACGGATATGGCATTGTCATCCATTATGACGTCACATTCTGTTGTGACGTCATAATCGCATCAAACAGTAAAACGTACGTCGTTATTTATGTACACCAGTTGTAACCAGTTGACATATAGGAATACGTTCTGTTTTGGAATAAATTATTAGTGGCAGGTTCTGTTCTGAAATTTCATTGACATTGTGATTCGTTCATACTATGGAATTCCGCAGCTCCGACGTGAGAAAAGAACTATTTGGAGAAATTTACAAGGAAGAACCAGATTATGTCAGAGGCGGTAAATTACCGAATGGAAAGTATTTGTTGGGTAGAAATAGAATGATATCACTGTGTAAAGCGCCAACCAAAGGATATCAAATGGTCAGCAAAGATGGAGCTAGCAAGAACGTGGCTTGTGAGGTACGGAATGACTGGATTAGTGAAAATGTGTATCCGCTCATTGAACGTTCCGTAGCGAAACGTATTCGGGAGAATTACGATTTCTTGCTCAATATGCGTAAAAGCAAGAAAGAAGGAAACAGGTCTGATAAATGGCAATATAAAGCTTCCGACTTTAATGAAAGAATGACTATCCGAGCGTTCGATATCAGGGTCACTGACGCTTTGTACGAAAAACAACAAGAGGCGCAACACGGTGTGAGAATGACCAAAGACGACGACTCCTTTTACGATGATAACTGCCACAGAGCATACATCGCGCGATGCAGTGAGACGGTTTCTCGGAACTGGCTGAAGCAGAAGAAGAGACTGGAATCACGTCGCGTATCACAGTCACAGTCGCGGGAACTTATTGCTCATGAAAATGAGACACAAATGAACATCAACATGCGTGATATAGAAGCCGCTATACAATCTATTTCTGACACGGAAACTAGTGATCCTGCTTGTATAGCTAGTGATATGGACTGTACCATCACGTCATCTTCCCGCACTCTGCAAAATGCAGCAGCTGACTCCGATTTTCCGAATGTCAAGATCAGAACTGGGTCCAAAACGTTGAATGAGCCATTTATTCGTTGTCTGGTACAATGTCTCTCAAAGTACAAAGTCACGACAAACGACTTACTCGGCCTCTGTGTCGAGTTCGCGAACGGAGTTTTCCAGCAGAATTGGAAGTTATGTGACTACGATGAGGGATTAGGCAACGACGATGATTTCGAAGATCCAACGTCCGATACACCAAACTCCAAAACGACAAAGAATGCCTAGTGGAAAATCAGTACGAAACTACTTGGAGGATGCTTCATACCTGAACTTTGAGATGCTTGCGAGACATCGAGCTGAAGGGTCAGAGAACACAATAACTGTCGGTTTAGATGACACCACGAAGGCGGCAGGGCATAGAGTTTTCAGCATTGAAACGGACCATATTACCATAGCAGGACCAACATCAGAAAAGAAGACGTTCACTACTGGTTACGCCGAAAACCTATCACATTCTGGAGAGGATGCCGCAAAGACGTACGAGTTCAAACTGAATAGTTCAGCAATTCTTGCCGATTGTTCCACTGACGAGATAAAGGAACATATTGACTTTTTGATCACAGACCGGGTTGGTGACTGCTCAACCATGCTACGGCATCTGAACATTGACGATAATAAAGTACTAAAATGCTGTGTACATTTGATCCTGGGTGTGGATAGCGGCATAGAAAAGGTGCTGAAAGAAACTGAACAAAAAAAGGGAATTGAGAATGTGATCGACTGTTCGGATATTATCCGCTCAGCGTCATCCAGTATCCTGACCATCGGGTTTATCGCTGTGACGAAGTTATTATCTCCGAGCCACGCGGCACACTCGGTGTCGATATAAAATGAATTTGTGAACTGGTTAGAAACTAATGGCCATGAGTGTAACGGTTTCGGGGGGTTCATTTCTAATCGCTTCGGCCGCATTGCATAGCTTGCAAAGTTATATATTGATAAAAAAGATCTGATAAAAGATTTTTTTGATGCGGTATAGTTGATGCCAATTCGAATAAGTTCGTATTATCCGTGTCAAAGTTTACTACGAACGACTGGTTTCAGTGTGCCTGTGAAGTATATTCCCTGATTGGTGATATCATGATATTTCCTATGATGGATCTATACGGCATTGATGGGCGTAAGTGCGGATCCGATCACAGTTGGTCTAATGTTCGATCGTTCTTCGCTGAGAAGCAGAAATATTAAGAGTCACTAAGAGAACAATTCTGGCAAAACCTCGACTGGGAAAGGGCAATTAATCGGTGCGGTCATTGAAGAAACCATTGATGTTATGCACAGGCAGCTATCACATATTGACTATTTCGATGGCGATACACCTACTACGGTTGATGAAGAAAAACTGAAGTTTGCTCCAATCACCAATTTAGGGTTCGAGTCCAGCTTCGCCAGATTGGATAACCAGATGATGATTGCAGGTAGAAACTCATTCTCGCAAATGCTTTGTAGCCACTAATGGACTGTTAGCTAATGGAATATTCACTGAACTTACTGATGAAGAGCGCAGAAAAAGTGGATATGGGCCAGAAGTAGTGACCAAGTTCAGCGTGTCAGACAACTAGAGGACGATTTCATGACCACCGTTAAGGTAAGCAAACAATTGGCGTTAAAACAGAACGAAAAATGCAGCAACAGAGGTTTGCTAGAATGCAGAAACTATTGGACACTTGTAAGTCTCATGGTGGTCCACCAGTCACTGCATCTTCAATCAGATTACTGAACCGACTGAATGAACGACAGCTTCTCTCTGAAATTGGCTATTAGAGGATAACCCCAGCCCCAGACATCCGCCAAAAACGGCGTGTATAAGCTGACAATGGGAAATTTCGATTCCAAAACTTCACTTTACAAGAACTCAAGGAATCAATAAAAGCAGTCGTCCATCCAGAGTATAAGCAAGTCTGCGACATTGAGGTCTTGTTAAAATCAACACTGGCTAAGCGAGGATGAGTTATTTGAACTGTTAGTCCGTATGTAATATGCGTGTCAGATATGCAGTGTGTAATTTGAATGCAATTATGTAATAGGGATCGGTTCAGATATTATACCTGACACCTGAGATGAGATGATAGCCTTTACACCCAGCTGTCCTCTGGTGTGTTGTAATGATTGTATTTTGATAAATGTATATATTTCATCTTGTAGCATGTGTTTGAATTAATGGGATGATATCCAGTGACAGCCTAATGATAGTGATTCTTGCCATGATATGCTTGTCGGGCTTCTCGGTCTATTTGATATCCCTGTAACATTTGGTCCGCCATCTTGGATTCAGACCGCCTGGTCAGAGTCCACGATAAGTGAAAAATGATGATTTATATCGAAAGAGGATCAGTGAAAACCTATAAAAAGATAAATAACACGATATATATTTCTCAAAACTTAGCATTATTTGATAATTATGCGGTGAGCGGTCGCCATCTTGGATTTTGGCCGCCATCTTGGAATTAGAGTCCTCCGAACCGACGAAATGTTTCTTACGACGGCTAACTATTTTTATATAATGTAACTTTATTCATTGATATAAATTTATAGGTATATTTGCTCTCGAGTGGGCATAAGAGGTAAAAAGTATGATTTTTTGTGCTTTTCGGTGCATTTTTCGGCCATTTTGGAAATGTGCCAAATTCCGACCAAAAAATCAATCGAACAGCCAAAAAAATTCTATTTTCGGGTTTTTTCGGTCAATTTCGCCTAAGGAACACCCCTGCAGAGTTTTTTATTCATGTTGTCCCAACCCTAATTTTATAATGACGTTAGAAATTAATAAATATCCCTTGTTGCCCACATTTGACTTGTTAGTACATTAATGGTAGCTTCACTGGTGTGAAGGTCGTTTAATGGGAATGAAGGCCAAACTGCTCGGTCCTCTCCCTTCCCCCTCTCATGTCAGACCCAACTATATCCCACTCTTACCAGGTCCGCTTTGTAATGCAAATTAGTGAGGGGTTTAAAAAGGTGACACCCTCCCTCCGCAGTACCTCACTTCTGAGCAGCAGAGAGCCTCGATATCTATATACTCGTCGTTTTTCCGCACCCACCCACCACATCCCATAAGGTCTTGCTGCGAATTCTGGCACATTATTATATATGTCTTGGAGACTTCTCCTTACAAGCACTTATGTACCTTGTTTGTAGTTCCTACCTTACAATTACCACTGAACTGTATCTTGGGATATTTGTAGTGTTAATAATATTTTATCAATTATTCTTTGTTATGCCATGTTACATAATTTTAAAGATCATTTTGCACTACGAAATACGATCTTTATGTGATATTGTATAATAACGTTATAAATGAATGAGTATCCCTTGTTACCCACTTACATTTGACTTGTTTGTACATTAAATAATATACCATAGCCAATCGTGTCGAAAGCTTTAGACAGATCACAGAAAAAATCTATTTCTTTAGGGCATTTATTATTGTCAAGAGACCATCCATTAAGATAAAGTATAATCGGGTGTTTGTTCTAGTGCTTTTGGAGGAATTCATATGTGTATGCAGACTATCACTCCTACAAATGAATGAAATACATTGGTCTTTAGTTGCAATCAAGCAGAAGAAGGCGTATGTATTGGCCTCACTTAGCAATTTTTAGATTATCAGGGAGTTTTGTAAGGTGAATGACAATGGATATGAGGCGCGACAAGCTCTTAAACGGGACTTTCGATTGTTGAGGCGAGATTTTTGATGAGCTGGGTTTCTGTATGCAGTGTGAATGACATGTTCTCAATAGATACGGGGCGCGACCAGCTCGTAAACAGGACTTCAGATTGTTAAGGAGAGATTTTTGGTGAGCTGGTGGCCAAATCGTTGTCTCGCTTGGCTTTCTGGTATGTATAGATACCTGCTGTCGGGTCAATGTGAATTCAGCTGGTGCAGATGTTGTCAAGTAGCTGTAGTTTGAGTTGCTCTAGCTGGCTTTGTATTAACAGGGATAAATCCATGTTATCAGTGAATTATTTCGTTTTCGTATGGTCTGTAAATTTAACCATCATCATTGATCATAATTCGTCCTCATCAACATCATCCTAATCATATGAGTAATTCAAATTGATTTATCAGGATCATTACCGTCTCAATTAACACCTTCATCACAACCACCGTTATCATCATTAATGGCCAAGTGGCCAAAGTAGACGATGAAGACGACGACGATGATAATGATGATGATGATGTTGATGATGATGATGATGATGATGATGATGATGATGATGATGATGATGATGATGATGATGATGATGATGATGATGATGATATCAAATACATAACAATTACATAATTCGTTCAGTTACCCCATCTCCACGATCTCCGGGTGATTAAGAAAGACGAGGAGCGGTTGCTTGGCAACTTGCCAGGTAGCCCCATGCTAAATATGGGACAGGCCCCTTCTTTGATATACAAGTTTGGATACCTATATTGCTATTATTCGTAATGTCTTAGAATTTATCAGATTCAGTATTACGCTATGATTGGCCACAGTAATAGATCTATATACAATATTGAATGATCAGAATAATAAACTTTTTAACACCCTTCACACTTTCCATCATCATTTATACTTAGCAGACAGGTGCCACAATGCACGTCGCATTTTCTCCATGGTAGACGTTATTTCTACATACACATATTATTTATTCGTACAGACACGGATACCCCCTTGTCATTTGTGTAAAAATGTTTATTTTGATCAGAGCGTAACACATGGAATGGTCAGATACTTATGAATCACTGATAGGCTGCTAATCTTACAAAGCTATGACATCCATCTTGCACGTAAGCGTTAGCGATTCTAAGTTACATTACCAATAACCACCCACCGGAATTGTGCTACATCGTCATAGCTTATTCGACACAAACCATACGTTTTCATGTTACAAATGCACGTCATGAATTATCGACTGCAGATGTATAATACAAGAACCCCACTTCCCAACTCCTACATGTAGTAATCTAGGTTAATCTATTAAAAGGCAGATTAAATTCTCTCGTTGTTAGTTATATCAATTCATAGCTTGGGACTTTCCAAAGATAAACATTTAAAACAGAAATATTTACCGAATTTCTTCTGTGTGTCTGCTGGCAGAGGTGGCTGCCAAAGAGCAAGACAAGGTGTAAATATAGTGACGTCCCGAAAACCGTTATGAAATGCTTCATATGTACAAATTATGACTTTTTAACACTATTTACCTAAAATTGTTTCTTTTATAGGAGAAGTTGTTCTACGCAATGAACCATTGTCTTCGGGTGTGCCCCATGAAGACTGAAGTCCCAGGTAACATACACTGCACAACAAGTGCTCATGCAAGGCTAAGTGCAATCAACCTTTCACAATGTTCTCAAGCCCCTCCGGCAAATTCTATTAAATTGTCTCAATATGTTCATTATATGAACTACACGATGTAGCAAACTTCTCAGACAATGGGCCTTAAAATTATCATCATGACCTTTTTCATTCCCCTTTGGACTGGCTTCAGATAATGGTTAGCGGCAAAAATATCTCAGTATAAATCGTTGGAACGTTCAAACATCACAACACTGATAAAGATTGCTCACAGTCGATTTTGCAGGTATCGCGTACCCGCTGTGTAGCATATTGCGACGACCATCTACCTTACATATTTGGTAATATGCTGATGATGATAGTGATCATAAAAAAACTATGCTTGTCTTACACATTCGTCTCTGTAATCATCACCATCATTTTCATCTTTATAATATTGCCTAGTTGATGCTGTAGGTTGATGCTGCCATCACCATTTGCCTAAATTTAAAGAACGTGGGATAGCATTGCATATCTAATGTTTTCTTGACATTGGCATCATCACAAATATCATCATCATTGACATCATCATCCTTTTGCCTAGTGGGCCAGATAGATGGTACCTGTACGACTTGAAATAACTTACCATATCACAGGTATGTCATGACAATGATAATAATCATCATCATCACCATAATCATCATCATCATCATCGTCAACATCATCGTCATCTAGCTTGTCAGTTAATGATGACGAAAATGATGCAAAATATATGAATACATCATATGATGAGGATGAACCTGACGATTATGTTGAGGGTAATGATAAAGAAGGCCATGTACAGGAAAACCGGAACATTCTTAAGACGATGTTAATGATGATGATAATGATGATCGAAAATTAATTTGGAATAGTAACCAAGTTCCCTCAATTATCAACGGGTCTCTTGAATGTTTGTTTGTCTGTTAATAGGATTGTTTAATGTTCCGCGATGCAGGTTGCAATTTCCAACATTTCTCCTAACATTTGCACACAAGTGATAGGTTTTGTTTTGACGTTTATCTCCAAATAAGGTCATGGAAATTCTTAAATCTATCATTTCTCAACGATGATTCCACTGTGAACAAGTTTGCATTCCCCGATACTTAAAGCAATAACAAACTTTTCTGAATATATGTTTGCAGGGAAAATACGTTGATTTCCCAAGAGCTCCAGGTCTTATTTTTAAAAACATTGAACTTAAATTTATTTTCAATCACATCCCTAGGTCACCCACGCATCCGATTTCATAAGCGTTCATAACTCTGTCGACAATCGGTGAGTAATTGGGTGAGATGCGATTGTTTTTCTTGAGGAGATTTGAGGAGGAGGTTGGGGATGAAGCGGCATTCAATATCCTTTATCAGAGATCAAGTTATGTGTTTTGTCTTCTATCATAGAATATTCTGCATCTGACTCAAACCCAGAGTTGCTCTAGTTCAACCAAATAGCTTATGGTTAAGCTATGATTGTTCACTCTCGACGAAATATTTAAGCACGCCACTTGCGTGCAGCGCGTTGTTTGTCATAATGTCTATCATACCATGATATGGACAACTGAAGATGTCTCAATTACTTTAACATAAACAACAGTCCCATGTGCTTCTGTCGATTGTATGGGAGCTCCATATAACGGTGGGTGAGCTGGAAATGCTCACCGCGTAAACCAATTAGAGTGAGCCCTCTTGGCGTTGCTTTAAGCTATAAGAAGATAAAATGTCTGAGAGGACATAAAATGCAAACAAATAGTAGGCCTTTCTGTCAATGTGAGCATTTGTTCAAGATCTTTTTGCTTTGAATTTGCTCAGTAAGTTGTTATACTACCAGCTCTGTTTATAATTTTGTCTAGTATGATGTTATATGTCAGTCTCATTTATTGTGAAGTTGTGAGGTCGAAAGAATTAAAGATCAATAACAGCAAAAGACAACCACCTAAAACATATAACCACTTTTAAACTACATGAACATTGTGCTCATTTTATGCACTGAGTTTTAAAAAAAGTGATAGTGAATATGCTCTTTAGGTGACTTAATTGTACCTTAGTTTGTATCAGATGGGACCTAAAAATGCTAGTGGATGGCAGGGCTGAAATCGCCTTATGATACTTGGTGCAGCTGCGGCTATATGTTCGAGCTTCCACAGGCTATGAAATGAGACAGGAATAGCTGCACGCTGAACCTCATCACTAGCGGTTGTTAACAGATAATGTTAAACACAAGCAAGAGGCTTATTTGCTCATATTTATTTCTCCCGTGGAAAAGCTTGCACATAATAGCTGTGTAAACATGGAAAAAGTCGCAAATCACTGAAGAAAAATGAAAATGGCCACTCTATAGAGGTACGATATCTGTGCCTTAATAGATGCTATTACACACTTTCATGTTGTTTGCTGCATGATTATATATGTCCTTGAACAATATTCTTTACATGTCTGTTTAAATGTACGATTCGACTCCATTGTAATTGTCAAAAGGTTTAAACATATTTTCATTCCTTAAATCAAACAGTCTACAGAGAAGCTGAAACCAGTCCTATTAGCCATCTGTAGCTGCACTATATGTCGGGGTGGTGTGTGAGGTTCAAATCCAGGGGATTCACTCTCTTTCACGTCCGTCCAGGTGTTTGGATCAAAAGTGATACGCTGGGAGTCATTGCCCACATGGCTAATGGTTGTTGGTCCTGCAATCAATATCAATAAATGTCCTTTATTTTAACTGTGTACCGTCAAAACTACACCGACACATATCTATTCCA
The DNA here is from genome assembly GCA_034190875.2 of Urechis unicinctus. Lineage (NCBI taxonomy): Eukaryota > Metazoa > Annelida > Polychaeta > Xenopneusta > Urechidae > Urechis > Urechis unicinctus. The sequence continues at coordinate 73,485,910 of CM067353.1, read as the reverse complement.
TGTCATTATGATTATCAGGTAGGTATGATAGCAGATATTTTGTACAGAATACACGAACGACAGTTATGTTGCAGTAAATATTAGGGTCGATATATATATATATATATATATATATATATATATATATATATATATATATATATATATATATATATATATATATATATATATATATATATATATATATATATATATATATATATATATATATATATATATATATATATATATATATATATATATATATATATATGAATCATTGGCCATGGGCTTTGTTTTGTAGAGAACAATGACATATTTATGGTGAGGATGACTCTATGTCATGCTTGATAATCATTCTTCTTCTTGTTCTAAATATTAAATACAAAATGAGTATCAAACAAAGTGACAATGTGTAGTTATTGTTGGTACACCCGTCAGACTTATATATTCGTGCCCAGCATATTGAAGTTGCTACTATTTACAGCCCTGGGTCATTTAAGGTCCAGGAACGACTATATACCCGAACACGCATATACACACACAGCCACCCACCCACGCCACTCACACACACACACATGCACGCGCGCGCGCGCACATACACACAAACGCCCGGTGACCACCAAGCAAGATGCAATGAGTGAACCATCCACACATCGACAGAGTGTAGTGTATTGATGTTCGACTGCTAGGCCAACAGTAACCTAGACCCCACAAAAAAATACGTAATAGTTTGACAAGCAGTCATTAATAGGGACGGTTCTTGATATATCTTCGCTTTGAGCTTACTTTGTCATGAGCTCGAAGCTTGCTACGAGTAATGGTTGTATAATGAAGTACTCGTCACGTTACCTTTTTATAAAAAAAAATCCACTGCGTCAAAGGGTACTTATGAATATTGAACAAAGGAGCCTTCTGAAGTGTCAAGGCAGACGATGATCAAAGTCCGATTAAGTCTTGATTTGGGAGAGGCATGGCGAGAACTGCGTGACAGACGCGCATTGCTTCATGCTTTGCGTAACGCCTGGCGTGCAGGAAAAGGAAAGTAGATATCAAGTGCTGACAAAATCAAGAATAACATGTCGACTTCTTGTGGATGATTTTTATTGTAACTTTGGGACCCGAGTCGAGTTAGTCCTTGGGCATGATATACGAAAAATGTTGATAAGTCATGTTTTACGGGATTTGAGAACGATAAGGAGATGTTTAAATTTATCACTAAGTCAGCTCCCTGGATTAACATGACACCCCGAGGAGCAAGTTTTCATGAGAACCTCAAATGACACATTCTGTTATTCATGCGACAAACAACGGTCATTGTGTTAGCAGCGAAATTCGGGGTGGCGAGTGACATAATTGTGAACACCCAATGCCCATTTCCACCTCCTTGCATCACCCGGCGCCTTTTTTGTGTTAATGTTTACCTCTGATCATGTGGTTTAGTGAATCGTCATTGAAAGGACAAAGCATGGCTGAAACAATACTGAAGTTGAACAACAAATGCTGCGCGAATTTCAGTTATTTAGTATTTATTCTGTAAATGTCAGAAGACAGATCAACTTTCATTGCTAGGCGTGTATGCTTGTTTGCTTGAGTTTAATAACATTTACAGTTATATGTTTGTTCAAACATTCTGTTTAATCGTTTGTCGGGAATGACAAACTGAGCAAAACCGGGACATCAAAGATGGAGGACTTCCCGTCCTCTCATTCCAGTCACCAGCCGTGAATTCCGGCGGCCTCATTGTGACGTCATCAACAGTTTGGTAAACATGGTTACCGTGACCGACAGTACTGGGTGTGTACTCACCGCTCCATACTGCGCTACAACAGACAAAAACGCTAAAATAAGATCAAGGAACGGTCGACAGAGGCGCTGAACTAGTTGCCATGTGACCCACAGCTTCAGACCCGATGTATTCCGTTCTACCATCGCGTATACACATTTCACGCTAATACCTGAATGTATTTTGTTTAAAACATTGCATGAGTACAACTGATGCTGGAGTAAGATCCAAGAGACGACCTGATCAACGTGATTATCCCATACAGTACCTTGATGGAAGCATCGCATTGTAAATTGGACAGATCACAGTTGGATTAATTAGACTTGGATAAAACATACTTGACACAATGTACTGTTGTATCATCGTGGTATTTATTTAGTTTCCTTTGAAGAACTGATTGGTTTTTAGAACGAAAACATTTTGTCTTCAAGACCCATTCACGAAGAACAGAGCGAGCAGCTTGTTGGCTGGGCTAGCATAGTTATCAATCAAGCTTTGGATTTTAGTGCTGCAAACTATTTTTGTAAGAAAATGACCTCGATGACCCCATTACTAAGAACTGTATTTTTAATCTGTTATAAAGGCTTGTATTTCCTGCGAAGTTGGTAAAGCCCAAGTGGAACGAAAAGCCTTCTAATGGAAAGCGAATGCGATCTAGCTCTTTTGAACCAAGTGGAGCTTGCGCTACCAATGTAGTACTCGATCGACTGTTGGTCTTTTGGGCTAATGCGATCAGCTCCTCGGCATCATTTCAGTCCAGATTGGGTGAACAGAATGGATGTTTGATGGCGATGATTTGAGCGTATGGAATTCCCACCCGTCGTATACCTAGAGATTTTTTTTTTTTGCGCGGGATTTGAGGAGAATAAGGAAGTGTATATGTTTGTCACTAAGTCAGCTTCATGGATTAACTTGACACCCCGAGGAGCAAGTTTTAACGAGAACCACAAATGACACTTTGTATGAATAATAACGGTGATTGTGTTAGCAGCTAAATGAGGGGAATAAGTGTAATAACCCGACCCCCGCCAGGCCCCTACCCCCATCTCACCTGACAACTCATGGCGTCGTTCATTGCCTTTTGTCTGTTCGTATTATGAGCTGTTACCCACATAGACGAAATTCTTCCTCACAGAGTGAAGCAACTTTGCTGAAACAATGCTTCATTAGTATTAAAACATATGCAACATATATCATAGTCATTTGGTGTCTATACAGTTGTTGTCTTAGCTTCAGTCGCTCCAGTTCCTTTAGGGAGATAAATGGCTTTTGCAGAAATATGTTTAATCAAACAACCCGTCGAGTCGCTTATTTAAACAAACAACGACATCGAAGATGGAGGACTTCGAGTCCTCTCATTCCAGTCACCAGCCGCGAATTCCGGCGGACTCATTGTGACGTCATCAACAGCTTAGTAAGCATGGTCATCGGAACAGGCGCACGGTTCCCATAATCAGGTTCCGAGCCCCAAGATCTATAAATACCAGCACAGTACAATACAATACTCATCTTCTATGGTTATTAAAATCCCCTTTCACTTGAAGATTTAATCTTCCTTAATTTCTTATTCTGTTTCCGTTTTGTCAGGTTGCTAAAGTGACTCTCATGTAGATCGATCGTGGTAATGGGAAATCAATTAATTAACTGATCGATATTGGGGCCTTGAAACAGCCTCCGAACCTAGATTACAAAAATAAACGCAAGAGTAGCGACCGGTTCGCATGAGCAATTCAACCATAATTTGTATCCTGGCTTTTAACATTTTGCCTTTTTCAGCCTTATAGTGTCTACCATGTGCCCTATTAGGTATATTTAACACATCCCATCACAAAATGAATTAGAATTGTTATGTTTTTCGGTGAAATACACCCTTAATAAATACACTCAGGATGGATCATATTTGTCGTTTTACCTTTCCTAGTGCCTATAATTTACATTCAGAGCTTGTATTTCCAATCTGAGAGATTGCTTCGAGATATGATTAATCCTATTTCCGCTCTCATAAATCCCAGCATGCTGATCCCAGATAACAAATGCTGATTACAGAGAAGGATTTTATTGAAGTCGTTGTTTTGCGTTTTTTACATGAATCAGGCGATCGTTTTATTGATTATTCGCGTCTTTTCATTCGCTGCCTTCATACCCATGCCAATAAGCGTTGGATTTATCGTATTACGAATCTAAGGTGACAACCTCTGAAAAATTCCGTGCAACACCTGCTTGTCGTAAGCAAACATGCAAATGCCATTAAATACGCTCTTCAGTTGTGTTTTATCCATTTCATGTTGCCACAAATGTCAAACTTTCACACAGGTCGTTCGCTGACTTTTGAATATTTCTTTTTTTTAATATTCGCGGAACATTTTCTGATATGGAGGAACAGGATTTTCAAATGTTTTTGTGTTGTCCACTGTGGATGTCTTGGCTAAAGGTTGTGATGCCTGTAGTTCACACGCAATAAACCCATGTCCCGGGAGAGTATTTCCTCGTTCGCAAAAAAATGTAATTGGTAAAGGGGCGACTTTTCACTTTATTTGTAAATCAGAACTCACTTTGTTTTCGGAAAACAACACTATAGCAATAAACAATAACTTCATCCTCTCCTCTCTTGTCTCCTCTTTTGAATTGATTACCCCTGTGTGTAGGTTCGTTGGGCTCTTTGCAAAATGGTTTCGTGAATGCGAGTTATGATTGTCCGTTGGTCAAGGAACACGTGAACAGGATTTGAGTGGCGATCCATGTGTAGATCTGGATCCAGGATCGTTTTGAAGACGGCAAAACTGAGGACTGCTCAGCTCTGCGGAGGCATTGGCTCTACCAAGTGCCTTCTTATGTTCGGTTTCGATGTAATCATACATGTCTCTTTAGACATCCTTATCACTGATTTGTATACTGACTCGATGACACAATGGTATCCCAGCGGAATTGGGGTTCGAAGTGCCGAAACTCTTGACGCTAACGGTCTGTGTGAAACCGTTGTTTAAACAAAATCGTCGGTCAAAATGCTTTAATTTGGCACTTGCAACATGAATTCGGATAATTTATGAAAAACATGTTGTCATAACAGATTTAAGACGTAATTGCCAACAGAAAACTGAGGAATTATTCACAAATTAATACTCATAACGCATCCATGCCACGTTAATGACGCAACAGATATGACATAGTAACACCAACGAGGTTCCATATTTGAGTCGGAAAATCTGGGTCTTGAAAGTTCTACATTTTGCTCCAAACAGTTTCCTGTTTTAGAGCTCTGGTAATGGGAACCGCTCTAACTTCTCTTGAGGAAATGACGTCACTAGTTTTCGTAGAAATAAACAAACATCAGTATGCAGTAGACATCAGAATGTTCTTAATTCGTTTCTGAATATGTGCGTAATATTCGTAAATGTTACCAGATTGTCATGGGAATCCATTGAAATTGGCCGATAAGTGTACAGACAGACGAGGTTGTCGATGGTTTTCTGTATGATTGTGATTGTGGTGTCGCTGATAAAATGAGACCATCCATTTTCTATTTTTCTTTACAGCTATAACCAATATATCAAATGGAATATTCGATCTTGCAACGTAAGCTTTTAGAGATATAACCGTCACACTGCAAACCCGCAGTAAATTTATAATGATCATTATTCTAAACATCCTTGCGCTGTGGAATGATATGACATATATATCTCGCATTGCGAATTTAAGAATTTCTAATCTGAACATGTGATGCACAATTAAAAGGTAAAGTTGTTTATATTGGGATTCATTCTTTAAATGAAAGCACAAGTTCCTTGCTTAGATTCAGTCGATTTGATTTTCGTACATTTGCTCACCCCATGGAATAGGAACCAAAGAGCGTATAGCTACTCCAAAGGGGCTCACTCTGAATGGTTATGTGGTGAGTATTTCCAGAATGACACCAGGTGGCACTAAGACAAAAGCACATTGCGGCTTATATTGAAGTAAGGGAGACATCTTATTGGTCGAGGCGACATTACCCCATATTAATCAGAAATTTCCAGGTGATTTTACAAAAGACGTGCTGCACACAGGTGGCGTGTTCACATATTTTGTCGGGATAGAAGCCGACAGGATCATTATGATTGGCCGCCATTTAGAACCCATAAATGAACGCACATTGACATCACTTTAGGTAAAAGGGCTCGCTCTGAATACCTACTCGGTGACCATCTCCGTGAGTAAACAGCCTCGCTACCACAAAATAAACAAAAGCACGCAAGATTTTTGGCGCAATGAGACCATGATCGCAGTCCATTAGCTCATTCCTAAAATCTTCTGTTTAGTCGAGGCGAATGCGCCCCTCGAAACTGCCTGGAACATGTCTGGGCTTATACGCCATACGTTATGACGAGTAACTTCCCAGTGTCCCGAATGGCGCTGCCGTTAACGGTCAAATTTTGTCAGTCGGAAGCGCAAGCGAGCTCTCTTAGCCATTTCGATATCAGTATGTAGGTGTATTCGTTGCGATTGGAACTCCCTTCCTGGATCAGGGTCATATTTCCTGAAGCACGAAATACGCTTTTCCTAATAAAGGGTGTTATGAATATTCCAAAATAGATGTAGGCTTCGGGCTTCAGAATGACTGGAGCTAGATAATCAACACATCGTATTTCTCAGTAGATACTGTAAGGTAATGTTACTGTTGTTATGATTTATGTTCTAAAATTTGTGGTCTAAAAGCGGCATATTTGTATTAGGCACACTTCCTCTTACAACCCCATGCAGAGTACGCCGGTGGGAGGCGAGACTGACTTCTGTGGACGCCCCGAGTTTCAAGAACGACCCTGTAACACAGGTTAGGCAAGGAGCCTGATGCTGTTGATCTATCATGTCTGCGCTATGGCTCATGTAAAAATAACAATATCCGAGGTCGGGGCGCCTATCACTGTGGACGCCGACTTTCTGGATCGGCACCGCATTTCGAGCTGTTATGTTAAGCACCACATGCAAATATAATTAATCTGATCGTGGAGTAATAATTATAATTCGCGATCAGTCGATATCCCACGTTGGTACGCGCGAAATCACAAACCTCGATCCAAAATGCATGGAGATTATTTATTATATTTTTAATAACACAAAGACAGTACACAACGAACGATTGCTGTGTAATCAAATTTTATTTTAAACATTGTAAAAAAACCTACCCTGAGCGCTCGCATCCAATAGTCCCTGTTTTGAAGAGGAGATGCCACTCTGTGTATGGCTGCTCTGTCGGGGATTGCTCTATTACTCTCTTTCCCCTGAAGTAGCACCTTCTGTGATCCATCGGCATGTATTCAACTGTGTGACTAAGTTTGTTGAGGAAAAGCTATGTCACTTTCGAATGATGCCACCCTGCTGTAGATTTTAACACAGTCACACACGCTTGTGACGAGTGGAACGATACTCTTGGCGAATACAAATGATGTAAGCGAGTCGGGCTGGATCTCAACAGACTTGCAAAAAGATGACAACATTTTGGCTCACTCTTTATGGTTTTTTGCGCGCTTGAAAACAACTCAAAATGTGCTCGTCACAGCGTTCAGAGTTTTTGGGCTCGGGAAAGGATTATCCTATTCAACTATTTGAATTAAGAAATTGATAACTCGCCGATGAATATCCCATCATCTCCTTCCTTGCTTTATTTACATCATCAACTTAAACTGATATCCTATATTCAGTGTAATTTTGTCAGCCATCTCTCCTTCAGCAATTCAAGGCCAAAAAGCCATAATCTTATCAGTGATAATATCGATAAACAAACCCAGTCAATATAAAAATATGGGAAACAAGCCTCTTATGAATTTATTGACATGCAATATACACCCACGGCGTTATCAATAACTGTATGCAGTATACTTCAATCGGCGCTGAAAGATTTATCACACTAAGGTCAGACAGCGCTGTAGCTCCGGTCATAACGGTAACATGAATTTATACCTCTACTGACGTCTTGTAGGGCTAACAGCGCTGATGTTTTGTTTGTAAAGATATATTGAATATGAGAGGTCCATGCATGATATTGGGCGGCTAGCTTGATCCATAACAAAACATGCTATAAAAGTTTAAGAGCAGTTATCATTGTGCAGAACAAGTTCATTTAAGTAATGAAACCACCACTCACTCAATCGTCCCAACCACTCACATATAGCAGAAAACCCCAGATACACACCAATTAAGCTACTCTCCCCCCAATGTAACTACCCCAGCTGCACATCCAGCCTCTCGCTCCATCTCCAAAGCCCAGCACCCATGCGGCATATCGGTTAATCATTATGATTTGAGTAGGATTGACCTTCGAAGCGCACTTTCCCAACCACTCACATATAGCAGAAAACCCCAGATACACAATCCAACCACTTTTCCAGTCCCCAAGCTAACCCCCCGCCCCCACAAAAAAAAACCCAGTGATAATAGCAATGAACAATCCCATACATTAAAAACATATCCCAGCAACAAAATATTGTACATTGTTCAACAATCAAGATTTTCTATGTCCAGAGCAATTTAGCTGACTCCAAATTAATTATTCTCTGGTGCTATGCACTGATAAGGCAACTCAAAACTGTATGTAGTATACCCCAATCAGCCAGTTAACTATCAAGAACAGATTATTGGAAGCCATGTGTATTGAGTTCACATTGGGTCCAAAATCTCACTTTGAACCCCCTGTAACACAAAAACTGGGAGGGAAACCCCCAAAGTAACTATGGTCTGCTACTATACCCCCACTAGGCTACCCACCCAAAACTGTATGCAGTATACCCCCATCGGCGTTATAATTATCTAGAACCATTTAGTGGAAGCTATGTGTATTGAGTTAACATAGGGTCCCAAATCTCACTTTGAACCCGCTGTAACACAAAAACTGGGAGGGAAACCCCCAAAGTAACTATGGTCTGCTACTATACACCTACTTGGCTCCCCAAAACTGTATGCAGTATACCCCCATCGGCGTTATAACTATCTAGAACCATTCAGTGGAAGCTATGTATATTTAGGTCCCGCAAAGCCAAAAATCTCACTTTGAACGCGCTGTAACACAAAAACTGGGAGGGAAACCCCCAAAGTAACTATGGTCTGCTACTATGCACCTACTAGGCTCCCCAAAACTGTATGCAGTATACCGCCATCGGCGTTATAACTATCTAGAACCATTTAGTGGAAGTAATGTGTATTGAGTTAACCTAGGGTCTAAAATCTCACTTTGAACCCCCTGTAACACAAAAACTGGGAGGGAAACCCCCAAAGTAACTATGGTCTGCTACTGTACACCCACTAGGCTACCCAAAACTGCATGCAGTATACCCCCATCGGCGTTATAACTATCTAGTGGAAGCTATGTGTATTGAGTTAAACCTTTAAACCATGCAGTTCATAACAAATAAATGACAGAAGCACAGCTATTAAGGTAAAACATGAACAGTAAGTTTATTGATTCCAAACCGTTAACGCATTATCATACATGGAATGGGATTGAAGTGGCTCATTTACAAAATATATACAATATGTGTATATACAACAATATTTAATGATATGTAAATCATCAATCTACTCACAATTTTTAATCACATGTTTGTTCAATCAGAGTAGTAAATATGCAATGAATAAGATTAATAATATCCCTGGCAAATATTGCAAATTCCTTATCGAATATGAATATGTCAATTAAACTTCAATTCTCGTTTTATTAATTCATGAAGAATTGTTAGTCTAGAAAGCAGGGGTTCAAATGAAAATACCTTATTAAAGACTAGAGCTTTTGCCATGGTGCAGACATATGGCCCACAGCTATGACAATCCTTTTGTTTTAGGAAATTATTAGTTTGACAATAAGCAACATGAGTCCAATATTTAGATTCCATTTTTTTACCGGTTGCACATATATACTCAAAATGAAGGTACTTAGCTATTTGAGCCACAACTGAATCATGTGTGCCACAGTAGGAGTCACAAGTAAAAATGGCGTTTCTCTTGGTGTTCACAACAAACAGTATCCAATGGAGGTCGGAATTGCATGGTATCAAAACCCATTCATAATCAAAACATTTAATTGAACACTGACGAGTTATAAAATTTTGCAATGGTTTTTTGTTACAATCAAACAAACGTTGGAAAATCCACCCAGAATCCACCACATGAACCAATTTTGAATTTACACTATGATCCTTAATAAGAAACATGTAAGTATCTATAACAGCACTGTTGAACCACCCATCCCTATTGCAACTACTAATTTTGGATAGTGTTTCTGTACTGATGAAGTGGCCACCAAGAGAGATGTTATTTAACTGTTTATAAGATGGTTTAGACTTGGCCGAAACTAAACTAATTTTTTCAATGGATGTTGTCTCATATCTTGCTCCCCTCAAGGTCGGTATATTAGTTTGTTTAACAACATTCTTGTTCATAAAAATTATTGCTGTGTTTGTAATTCTTTCAAAGAAGCTGAAGAAAGTTGACGTGAAACCCCCTGGTTGTCCATTTGAAAAATGTTGCCCTTTAAGAAACTTACATTCATCAATGAGTCATTAAGTTCCAAAATCACAGCAACCACATGGTACACGACAGCCCTGCCTGGGTAAACTAAATTAATTATATGTGAACTATCAAATGAGACATCACATGCAAAATCTAATATTTTGTTTAAATTGGAATTGAGTCTCACTACCAATGTACTTGGTAGTGATGAAACAACTACAGGGTGGGTATTTTGGTCTGACATACAATTACAAGAATTTATTCTGTGTTTTTTGCTGATGAAGGCTGACAGGCTTTTTAGCAAATCGTGAGCAGTTAAATTAATGACATCTATGAATGGCACAGAACAGGAAGTTACATTTTTTATACACCCTGGGCAACTACTGGTAGAATGGAAAATGGTTGAAAATGCAGTTGCCAAGCCCCCGGAAACATTTACTTGAGTAAGTGTTTTAACCATAGCACAGTAAAAACTAATAGCACTAGTTGTAGTTGCGACCCCACTAACACTTTTACAGATTAACTCTATGTTTGGCTTGTGTAATTGTTGATGAGAAGTAAGCAGTTTAAGAATATGTCTCGCCCTATATAGGCTAGAATCTGACTTAGTTGACAAATCATTCTTTAGATCTAAAAGGCCTTTGGCATTGGATAGAGCAGACCATAGTTATTTTGGGAGTTTCCCTCCCAGTTTTTGTGTTACAGGGGGTTCAAAGTGAGATTTTTGGCTTTGCGGGACCTAAATATACATAGCTAAATGGTTCTAGATAGTTATAACGCCGATGGGGGTAAACTGGATACAGTTTTGGGTAGCCTAGTAGGTGTATAGTAGCAGACCATAGTTACTTTGGGGGTTTCCCTCCCAGTTTTGTGTGTTACAGGGGGTTCAAAGTAAGATTTTGGACCCTAGGTTAACTCAATACACATTACTTCCACTAAATGGTTCTAGATAGTTATAACGCCGATGGGGGCATACTGCATACAGTTTTGGGTAGCCTAGTAGGTGTAAAGTAGCAGACCATAGTTACTTTGGGGGTTTCCCTCCCAGTTTTTGTGTTACAGGGGGTTGAAAGTGAGATTTTAGACCCTAGGTTAACTCAATACACATTACTTCCACTAAATGGTTCTAGATAGTTATAGCAACGCTTTGTTTCCCTCCCATACAGGGGGGTATTTTACTGCATGCATGGTTTTGGGTAGCCTAGTGGGTTTGGGTAGCCTAGTAGGTGCAGACAGACATAGTTACTTTGGGGGTTTCCCTCCCAGTTTTTGTGTTACAGGGGGTTCAAAGTGTGATTTTTGGCTTTGCGGGACCTAAATATACATAGCTTCCACTAAATGGTTCTAGATAGTTATAACGCCGATGGGGGTATACTGCATACAGTTTTGGGTAGCCTAGTAGGTGTATAGTAGCAGACCATAGTTACTTTGGGGGTTTCCCTCCCAGTTTTTGTGTTACAGGGGGTTCAAAGTGAGATTTTAGACCCTAGGTTAACTCAATACACATAGCTTCCACTAAATGGTTCTAGATAGTTATAACGCCGATGGGGGTATACTGCATGCAGTTTTGGGTAGCCTAGTAGGTGTATAGTAGCAGTCTATAGTTACTTTGGGGGTTTCCCTCCCAGTTTTTGTGTTACAGGGGGTTCAAAGTGAGATTTTTGGCTTTGCGGGACCTAAATATACATAGCTTCCACTAAATGGTTCTAGATAGTTATAACGCCGATGGTGGGGGTATACTGCATGCAGTTTTGGGTAGCCTAGTGGGTGTATAGTAGCAGACCATAGTTACTTTGGGGTTTCCCTCCCAGTTATTGTGTTTCCTAGGGCCAAATATGTGATTTTGGACCCAATGTTAACTCAATATACATAGTATGTATATTGATTTACAAAAGTTCACTTAAAGTGGATCATGGTTCCCGATTATGTTTAATTATAGTTGATTATTTATGTTTCAAAGGAAATAAACTATTTCTACTTGTCTATAGTCGTTCATTCTGTTTAAATATGCGTTGAATCCTTATATTCCTTATATTCAGCTGATCTGTGTTTGCATGCTAAAATTCGGCGTAAGCTATTTGCCGCTCATCTGTACCAGGAATAGGTTGTCCCGTCGGGCTCTTATTTGGTTCTACTATTTTGCGCCAGCTTCACACTGGTTTTCTGTTTCTGACCCGGCCATTAACCATCCAATTCAATTCGCTCTTATTTCCAGTAAAGCATATTGGCGTTCGACGTCGAGTATCCCTACAGGTTGGTGTTAATGCTCATTGCAGTAGATATTTCAATGAGGTATAACATAAATCGTTGTTGAGGTCTAGTTGTTTTGTTGGTTAGGTTGTTCTAGATGCTATGAAATGAAATTTGCGAAAATGAAAGTGGAAACTTTTGTCTGTCTTGATACAAATTTCGATGCAGATTGCTCTTATAATTGCCCAATTTAATAATCTTTTGAAAAGAAAAGGTGTATAATGATGATAACATTTAATGACATTGTCCTGCTAAATCAGTAAATGGCCCAATGGATATATCCTGCTTTTCTAACATTATGATGGGTAATATCATAATGTCGTCGAGTCTTCAACGCGGCTTTTCCCACTAAATCCACCCCACCAAAATCATTCATTGGTGAACGCGCCATGATTTTTTGTTGTTTCTCTCCTTAATAGACTGCACTCTATACCTTTGCACTGGTATCCTTCTCTCGTCTTTATTCAAAGTTTTGGTAGCACATGTTGTTATGAAGCAAGTCAGCAGCCCTTAAAATATCTATGGACCCCCTTTTTTATTGGTGGCTCCCTGCATTTAGACATCACCCCTGTATGACCTTTGATACCTGCGTAATTATTGAAAAAATTCTACAATGTCAATCTTATGTGGAATATTTCTGACGACCCGTTATTTGCTCTGCTGTTCAACACAGCTTTTCATAAGCCTTTTACTCTGTCATAAGTTTGTTGGTTTGTCAGTCTCCATTTGATTATAGTCCTATCAAAATTGTTAAGCTATATAATGTTGTAATTTGGTACTTGAAAGAAAATAACATGACGTTGTTGTTTGTCCATAAAGGTTCTTCTCAAACGTACCGTTATGATCAAGTCATAATTTATGTTACCTATGATTACTCAGTAAATAGTCAGGCTCTGGGCACTCTGTGACAACAAAATGATAGTTGATTGGTTGGATTGTGAGGCCTTGAATATTAGTGTTTATAATTGTCCTTTTCCTAATTCCCATGGCCCTACCCACCATTTCATCAATCTGTCTGTCTGCTCACTGACTTTTAAAGGCACGCTTTCTTATAAACATCACATAGACCCCTTCATATTAATATTCCATACAAACAAATACTGTCAGTTCTCTGTGACCTTTGAACACTAAATTATTATCAGAAAACTTTCAAAAATCTCTTGTACCAAAACATGAAGATTCGGTCTTTGCATTACATTTAAAGGAAAATCATGCAAAACAAGAAGCAGAGCTTGGGGCCTATTGGCCTCTTATTGTTATCTAATATGATCAACATGGGATGAGTCAGAAGCTGATTAAACCCTTTGTTGTTGTTTTGGGATGGGGGAGGGAAACCCGGAAAGGGTTCTTCTCTAGGTGTTGGTTGTTGGGGGCGTGTATTTAACAGAGGTTATTTTTGTGAATAGGTATGAGAATGGGTTGGTATTTTTGACAGCAAGGTCTAGCAATTGGTAGATATATTACCAACAGATATGCAAACGAGTTTGGCTTTTATTAACTGTGTGTGAATGGGCCAGTCAGCTATAGACACTTAACTGGTGCCTGCTTGGGAATGAAAAGTCCCAATTTTTTTTAATTTAGCGATTGCTTGCCTTATATAGAGCAATTCCCTGCAGTCCAAGGTTAATGATTTCCAGACAAGCTTGTCTTACAAAATTATAACTGTACAGCACTGTTTAAGTGTTTAAAGGTTGTTGCACTGTTTTTTAAGGGTTCATTTTCCTGTCTGTCTTTTACTAAACCTTGATGGCACGTTTTGTTATAACTCAAGCTAGCAGCGCAACACCATATATGGATCTCTTATATTCATTTATCTTTGCAAACTAAACAATCAACTCTGTCTGACCTCTGAGTAATCAATAAATATAGTCAGGTTCAATGTTAACCTTGTGGGGAATTGGAACTGCTGTTTCTTGGCAACAAGAACACTTTCAACAGTTTCTCTCTTGCCAAAATATAAAGTCGGGTGGGGTCATTGATTGGAGAGGTTATCATTGATCTTCCCTTGTTGTCAAGGTCACATCCCCAAATAAGGAATCTTTGAATCTGATACATGTGATCTGATACATTTTGTCAATATGGCTTGTAAAATATTATGAATACACTTGATATGACCTTTTGACATGTAATGTCTTGTGGAGCCTCGTATTAGTGTGATTATCATTGTTTTTTACATTGTTTAAAAGTTTGTATCCACAAATAAGTCGCTGCCTGTCAACTCCTTAGCACTGCCTGTTAGTGTCTAAGTGAAACAGTGGTTTCATTGACTGATCAAGACTGTATCCACAAATAAGCGTTATGTGAATCAGATAGATTGTCGAGAGAACGTTTTCCTCAAATTACACATGAAGCCCTCTTATATTGATGACTCAACTACAAATCAGCCCTCCATTTCCTATGATCTCTGAGATATTATTGAAATATCTATAGAACAGTGTCAACCTCATTGGGAAGTGGAACTGCTGTTTCCAACAATCAGAAGACATTTCCCAATTTCTTTCAAGGGTAATTAAAACCTAGTGGAGACGTTATCCATGACCTTGACATCATTCCCAAGGTCACCCTCAAGGAATATCTGGTACATTTGGTGGCATATTTTGTTCAATTTAATTTGCGTAATGTTATGAATGCACTTACCTACACTCTCGAGCAAATGCTACACTTGTGTGGTTTAATTACTTGGTCTATGCAGCATACACAGGGCAGAGAAATCGCGAGCTCTGATTCGACAATCTAATTATAAGCTCCTTCCCACGCTACCTGCCAACTCAAATCGCTGCCTGTTAGTGTCTAAGTGGGGTTAATTGAGAAAATATCTTTTAAATAAGTAGTGTTCAAAGGGAAATATCGGGACTTAAAACTAGATAACGGGTGGACGGGTTTCTGGCTGAACCCCGGTCTGACCCCAATACATAGTTGATAAATTTTCATGTACAATGTTAACCTAGTGGGGAATAGAAACTGCTGTTTCCTGGCAACAAGAACACTTTCAACAGTTTCTCTTGCCAAAATATAAAGTGGGGTGGGATCTTTGATTGGTGAGGTTATCATTGATCTTGCCTTGTTGTCAAGGTCACAGCCCCAAATAAGGAATCTTTGAATCTGATACATATTATCTGGTAATTAAAACCTAGTGGGGACGTTATCCATGATCTTGGCATCATTCCTAAGGTCACCCTCAAGGAATATCTGGTACATTTTGGTTCAATTCAACTTGCGTAATGTTATGAATGCACTTACCTACACTCTTGAGCGAATGCTACTCTTGTGTGGTTTAATTACTTGGTTATGCAACGTACAACAGGGCAAAGAAATCGCGAGCTCTGACAATCTACAATCTTTCCACGCTACCTGCCAACTCAAGTTGCTGCCTGTAAACACCTTGGCACTCCCTGTTAGTGTCTAAGTGGTGTTAATTGAGGAAATAACTTTGAAATAAGAAGTGTTCAAAGGGGAATATCAGGACTAGATTACCTTTAATAGTTGCCAGTTCTTTTCCTATTTGTAGGTGAAACAATGGTTTCATTGACTGATCAAGCCTGTAAATCCGCTGATATTAAAACACATCTTAGTTGCACACTACAATGATGTATGGTAATATCCAAACATTTATGCAGCTGTACTGCAACCATAATTAAGCTAATTTAAACTAAATCAGTATCTTCATATCATAATGTGATTATTAATATAATATTATAATATTAAGAATTCTTGAAAGTTAATTTCTAATAAGTAACTGCTAAGAATAGTACTCCTAATTGGTTGTTCGTATACCTTTTTTGTGTGGATATTCATCCGTAACCATGACAGAATTAGGTTTTTTCATAATGCGCCTATTTCCCTTAACTATTTTCACCCTTGTTCACCGAATTCATTATTTTTTCTTCCATATTCTTGCAGATGCTGAAATGTTTATGGGGCATATAGTGTGATAAGTTGAGGTAGTTGTTTTGTTTGCCAAGTCCTTCCTTTTTTTGAGGTAGTTTATTTTGTTGTCTTCTGGCAGACTGCTTTGGAATATGTGAAACAAAAGTGGATTCAAAAGAGGGATATTTCGCAGGAAAGAAACACATATAATTGCATTATAATCAAAATGTGCATTATGATCATAATGTGCATTGTGATCATAATGTGCATCTTCGTTCAAATCCATCGCAATAAAGACATGGTTAATTTTTTGCACGCGCACGGACAATTTCGTGTACCATACGAGTACAACGAGGAATAATTGTTGACAGCACGTTATTTAGCTCCGCTGTTCAACAGACTTATGATGTGTACCTTAGATCTGGCGACCTTCCGTCATTTTATTGCCTATCAAGCTGCAACCCCAAATTACCCATGAACCTCTTTTATATTTATTTCTCCTACACAAATCAGCCCTTCTTTATCTATGATCTACGAAACCTATGATGTCACTGTCAATTGCAAAGCAAACTTCCTGTCTCCAAGCCTAGAGCTTCCCATGTCAATATATCCTTGCAAATTACTAATCCGATCTCGGTATGGACTTTGTCCCCTGACCTAGTTATTAAAAAACTGATAATCGTTTCGTGTTCCATGTGATTTCGATGGAGAATTGATATCGTACTTTTTATATGGTATTATATGTTTTCATATATGTATGAGATATGGGTCACCATTTTTTCTCATTCAGTGTTTCATTGAGTACGTATATTAAAGATAAGGGTCTTTTGGTTCTCCCTTTGGCTTGGTCCAGACATGATTCTGTATTTTCACCCCTTAGATGATCACCCCTACCCCATTCTATCTCGGGTTGTCGTTGGCTCTGCCGCTTGAACATAGTAGTTGACAATAATCGTTATGCACGGTCCTAACGCATGCGCTACTGGAGTCGTGATTAGATCGAAAGCAAACATGTGCACTCTGATGACCACCGATACACTGACTCCCTTGATGCTTCCGACCCACTTCCGAGCGCTGAGCCGCTATCTATACATAACATAGATAGCGGTTTGGCGCTCGGAAGCTTGTCATCGGGAACCGAGCGCCTGTGCTTGAGAGGCTGCTTGTCTCTCATCACCTGGTTCTCACATCGCCTGCTGTGACGTCGACAGATGACAATTTTAGCTCCACACAGCTATTCAGTAATGGTACTGAAGCGACTATGCAGGATGTCAAAGAGAGCATCCTTTAACAAAGTACCTGGATCATCAGGCTAATTGTGCTTTCTAGATTATATAGAAATCTGCGGTGTTGATATAACCTGCCATAGATTTAACATTATGTTTTTTTGTGACTGTTCAGGGTTTCAGCGCTGTAACAATATGGCGTCTGGACACAGAGCAACAGCGCTGAAAACTGAGGACGGAGACTACTATGTGTCTAAACCGGCTCCCGTATTTTCAGTCCAGTTCATTGATACATCAAACCTCTTTGCTGAATTCGCCATTCTATGGGAATCCAGTGTATTCTCAGATTTCACTGTGGAATGCCAGGGCCGTTCATTCCAAGTGCACCGCGCCATTGTTACTGCCAACTCGTCCTATTTCAAACGGGAGCTATCGGCGTGTTATCATAACGGAGACACCGTGAAGAGCCTCGAGGTGGAGGCTGACCCGGACCTGCTGCATCTCCTGCTGTGTTTTCTCTACCGCGGTCAGGTAGATGATGTCTTGATTGAGCAAGCAGAAGCCCTGGGCGAGCTGGCGGATCACCTGGGAGTTCCTCAATTGTCCAAACAATGTCAGCAAGCTTACTTGTCACACTTGACTCCGACCGTCAACAACTGTCTGTCTGCGTGGAGTAAGGCACTGTCTGTTCAAGACAGGCAGATGGCATCCAAGTTCGAGAGGCTTGCACTGACCAATTTCCCTACACTTAAAGATGAGTCAAGCTTCCTCTCACTTCCACTCAGCGCAGTCAAAGTTTATTTAAGCCACAAAGATCTCTGCGTCGAGGATCCAGATGACAGATTAACGTTTGCCATGATGTGGTTACGACACGACCTCGCCCACAGGATTGACAGCTTTCCCGCCTTGTTGAAAGCCTTGCCACTTGAGGATATGGGACGGGGATTCCTCAAGTTCTTTCGAACTGATGGCGCTATAAGTGGCAGGCCCGATATTCAAGATGTTCTTAAAGCTGCAGTTGTTTCATCCAAGCCAGAACCTGAAAATGTCTCAGCAGCTGCAATGCTTCCTCCCAAGCCACAACCCGAGCCTTCATCGAGTCAGCTTGAAGCCAATGTCGGTACTGCTGTGATGTGGATTGATGAAGATAATATATCCGTTTATCCTGCATCATTTGACGAGCCAGTGACAGTCATCACCCCGCCTAACACAAAGCGTGACCTCGGCCGGGCCGCGTGCTGTTCTGATGGTACAGACCTGTATGTGTCTGGTCTGGGGGACGATCTCACTGAGATGCATTGCTGTGATGTACAGGCGAGAGACTGGCGACGAATGAAGCCGCTGAACTACGGTAGAAGTACCACAGTATGGTGGTGAGTGGAGGGAAGGTGCTGGTGTTAGGAGGAGAGGATAAGACTGGTGCCTTAGTGCATGAGGTGGAGGAGGTGGAGCTGCCTGGTGGAGCGGTCAGAGCAGCAGGGAGGCTGCATGGTAGTAAGCATTACACCACTTGCTGCTGTCGTCATGACGATACACACGTCATCGTGATAGGACCCCGAGATGAATCTGACCGCGCATTGATTCAGATCTATTCCGCTTCCTCCAGCAACACCACTCATGTAATGAAGCTCCCAGACGATGTGTCATATATCATCAAAGGCGTAGAATGCGTCAATGAGACTCTAGTGTTTGCGACGATGAACATGTATATACCTGTCCAATCATGGATGTGTATAATAAGGTATCCACATGTGTACAGAAGCTCAGCCATTTCAGCCTCCCTCACTCATTCTGCGTGCTGACACTAAGTACGGACAAGCAGCAGGTGCTCCTACTCGGTGGTCGCGCTCAGCACAGAGTCTACCAGGCCAGTGTAGGTAACCTAATGGCCGACAGCACCAGGGGCTGGTCACCTGTCAGAGTCCAATGGGATAAGGAGTATTGGGCTTCCCTGGAGCTGTATGTAGAGTGCGATTGCCATTTTCATTCTAAGACTGCCAGCTATACAGCCAAAAGAAGTACGTCATTGCAAGCTTTCCTACTGTCTAAACACTCGCTGTATGTTTACTGATCCAGCAATAAATTATAAAGTGGTTAAGAAGATTGACGTGTTAGTGACAGCGTTATGTATTTAGCATGTCATATCCAGCTCCTCCATATTGGTAAACTCGGTCACTTCTATTAGTAACAACCCAGGCGACATGCCACATCATGTATGGTTGTCATTTATTCCATTTGATGTAAGCCAACTATCGTTAAAAGATAGGTACTGAAATAACTGCGGTAAGTAACTGGTGTGTAGTTCGTATGTGTAACTGGAGTGTGAGGTTTGTATGTGTGGCTGGGGAGTGTAGTTTGAAGGTGTAGCTGGGGTGAGTAATTTGGCATGTGTAACTGAGTTGTGTAGTTTGTATTTGTAGATGGGGTGCGTAGTTTGTATGTGTAACTAGGGTGTGTAGTTTGTATGTGTGGCTGGGGTGTGTAATTTGTATGTGTAGCTGGGGTGTGTAGTTTGTATTTGTAGCTGGGGTGTGTAGTTTGTATGTGTGGCTGTGGTGTGTAGTTTGTACGTTTGGCAGGGGTGTGTAGTTTATATGTGTGGCTGGGGTGTGTAGTTTGTATGTGTAGCTGGGGTGTGTAGTTTGTATGTGTGGCAGGGGTGTGTAGTTTGTATGTGTGGCTGGGGTGTGTTGTTTGTATGTGTAGCTGGGGTGTGTAGTTTGTATGTGTGGCTGGGGTGTGTAGTTTGTATTTGTAGCTGGGGTGTGTATTTTGTATGTGTGGCTGTGGGTGTGTTTGTGTTTGCAGGGGTGTGTGTTTATATGTGTGGTGGGGTGTGTGTTTGTATGTGTGGCTGGGGGTGTGTGTGTATGTGTGACTGGGTATGTAGTTTGTATGTGTGGCTGTTGTTTGGTGTGTAGCTGGGGTGTTTTGTATGTGTGTGTAGTTTGTATTTGTAGCTGGGGTGTGTATTTTGTATGTGTGGATATGGTGGGAGCTCGCACCTGTTTTTTGCGATCGGCAAATATCGGCTACTGGCGATAGAACAAATAGTTTTCATGAGTGTCTTAGGTAAATAGTTTGGGCTAGTGGTTTGGGTAAATAGCAAGGATGAGTGGCAGGGTGCCTTTGTAGACTAGTCACCTCGTCCTGGCGCTAACATGAAGATTTGTTTGAAATCGGCTGCTGGCAGTTGATGTGTAAGTTTGGTAATTATAGGTGGGAATTGACAATTACCTTAACGTGCATGATAGTTCCCCGATTTAAAACACAAATGTCGAACACAGGTATGTATCCCGATTTAAAACACAGTTTACAAACGCCCTACCACTTCACGCGTTTCATTTTGACTGCATGCTATTAGACATCTATAAGCTAAGCCGCGGATTCATATTCTATTTTTTTGTGGGGGTCGTTTAATGGGCGTGAAGCTCAATCCGCCAGGTCCTCTCCCTTCCCCCTCTCATGACGGACCCGTCCATATCCCACCCTGACCAGGTCCGCTTTGTAATGCCAATTTGTGAGGGGTATATAAAGGTGACATCCTCCCTGCCGCAGTACCTAACTTCTGAGCAGCAGAGAACCCCCGATACTTGTATACTCGTCGTTTTTCCGCGCGGCGAATTATGGATCTCAACGAAGCTATCAGTGCTTCTAACAGTATCCTTTTGGATACAGATGTGCCTCTCCCTTCGGAACCTCTAGGACTTCTTCCCACCTCGGAGAACCAAAATCGGTGTATTACCTCTCACCAACCTCCCATAACCGGCACCGAAAAGGGCACCCGAGCACCTTCGAAGCACGACCGGACACACGTGGCAGAACACGCGCCACCACGTGGAGATGCACATCATGCCGGCCCTCACCTTTCACCAGGCGTCGACAAGCAGGGAGACGACCACACGAAACCCCGTGGTGGGACGCCTTGGAGTGCCTGCAGCACCACGGCTTCACGTCAGTCGACGAACTGCCACACCTTTCACAAAAGGACTGGCCACGGCTCGGTTTGCAAATTGCCCTGGAGGAAAACAGCAAATCGAGTGGAGAACAAGAGTGCCTTTATTCAGAGTCAGGGGTGCAACATGTATGCTTTGTTTTGTAAAGAACAATAACATATTTATTGTGATGATGACTCTATGTCATGCTTGATAATCTTTTTTCTTGTTGTTTTACAAGTCGACGTTGGAACACTCAGGGGATTGTTGTCGATCTGAGAAACGTCTGTTCAGATAAAATGCAGGTAGAGCACAAACGTGCTGTCTGATACCTGGGATGCATACACATATATTAAAAATAGATATTAAATACAAAATGTATCTATGTATTACTTCTTGTGTGATATACATTCTTAAAACACAATAGACTATCAAAGAAAGTGACAATCTGTAGTTAGTGTTGGTACACCCGTCAGACTTCTATATTCGTGCCCAGCGCGGTGAAGTTGCTTCTATTCACTTGATTTACAGCCCAGGGTCATTTAATGTCGAGAAACCGACTATATACCCAAACACGCATAAAAACACACACACACACACACACACACACACATACACTAACACACACACATTCACACTCGCTCACTTGTTCAACAACGTCATTTTTCACCGTGAACCCGTGTTCAGGACACTGTTTTCGCCTAATTTTGACAATTTAAGTCTAAGATAACTCTTCCATCATTCTTAAAAATAAAACATTGTATAAGGATATTTGAAGAAGATGTCATGTTTGCAACTCGCTGCGTTCCAACACGCGAGGTCAACGGGGTCCGCATAGCTGGTAGCGTTATGTTCGACATGCATAAACGATGAGAACCTTGGACGCACGGTGGTATCAAGACCTCAGAACTCTCAATGTCTTATTTCTATTAAAGTATTGTCTAATGCAAACCCACACAATTGGTCAGTTCCTCGCAACTTATTGCTAGCCAAACTCTTTGTTCCTGAACTTTTCACATTGAATAAATTATCCAATCCTATCCTACAAATATAGAATAATAACAGTTCAGTATATAGCAGTAAGAATACTAAGGCATGGTCGTTAGCTCTGATGATGAAAATACAATGTCATCAATTTCGAGCCACAGACGTCGTAATCTATTAATGGTTGTATTCATTGAACTAGGATTGAAGCATGTTGACTATTGCTTGTATTAGGCTCTCATCCGATATTGTAGATTCTGAAGTGTATTTAAGTGATGTATCGATCAACAGTTTTTGCCTATTGACAGCGCATTCGGCTAACCATAGGTTGTTGACATGGACTGCTGATACCTCTGTATAACATTTCTCAATAAGTTAAAGAGTAAGCGTGAGGCTTACGATCCATTTAGCTGTTAAACGGAATTAAAACACAAACATATTATGATAATTGTTCAATAAATGCAGGCTGTGGGTAAAAGTGGTATCGCCAAGCGGTCATCATCCGCGTTATATAAACTACTTAACCAAAACATCGACGTTAACCATACGTATATCTTTGAACGTTCTATGGAATGTCCAATACACTGGGGTTAATCAACATCTGATACTCTAATATCCTACTCCAGTAATATGAAAGTGGATGATGGCTTTAACAGGAATGCTAAGACTCCATCGTGACCTACTCCAAAGGTCGCGTCAAGTATCGCTACTATGAAACTCTCATGATGATACACACGAAGACTGATGCAAACTTCATAATAGTTATACTAGTGCACTTATTTGTTTGCTTCCGAACATTCTGATATCTCACCTTATTTTCATTTAATTTTGTTGCCGTTTTAGCCCCTAATATGCTGCTTGAATATTCTTAGCGTGGTGTACATATTCTGAACAAATTGGGCCGCGCAAAAAATAAATATTAATGAATGTTGATTAATCATCTAGTAATAATGATTGTGACAGCTTATTTGAAATTCTGGCTTTCATGTGGTATTTTGGCATGAAGACAGTTTAATAGTTGACACATATAGGGTGTATGACACTATACTGATATAGGTTAATGCACTGCACTTCCGGTCACTGCTCCACACATGGCATCAGGCAGTTAACATGTCTTGATTGCAAATAATTGCATATCATGCTTCTTTCAGTAACTGCGTTAACAAACTAAATATACTGCTGCTTCGTGATTATATTTACATTGCTCACCACATATGATATGTGCCTTCCTAATCGTAATATGTGACCAAGGCAAGTGTTCTGAAGTTATCTGTGGCCTCTTGCAATCATACAGTTTTGTCAACAAGCTGTAGCTGGAACTAATGAAATAAGTGAGTCAAATATATGGTTTTATTTGCCGTGCGTTGCCTTCGTAGTTGGGGAAATGCATAATACATGATAAGGTAGGCTTTTTAATCGCCCGTTGAAGGATGGAGACATGGTCATTTTGCCGTATACATGACAACATCAAAAATATTGCAACTTAGAATTATTCTGAAATGCATTTTACATTTGGTAAAAATACGTGCAGCCTATCGTTTGATATTAGGCTTACGTTATTACAATATAAATGCGCCATATCCTAACTAAATAAATCAAACTCCACTGGGTCTGTTTAACAAAACTGAATGGGTCGAAGAACCAGAATCCTCATTACATATACTCCTCAACGCACTGACCAATGACTGAATCAAATTGCCCGACATAAATGACACAATGTATAAGTAAATGCCATGCTGCTCAAAAAGAGCCCACAATGAGGCAAAATATTGAAAAATATCTCGCGTAGTACGAATAACATAGGACTTCATCAATATTTCCGAGTTATTTACCCCATTCTTACATCAATCCTGGCGTAAATCATTTGCTGGTGATTACCTCAAAAGTTATATATGCTCACTGTGCCCACTGAATGTTTTCTGGCTGCGATTTTAATACTTTATATAGCTTTGTTTTATTAGTGACCTGGAGAAAGCAATGGGGTAAAAGCATTGCCAATTAGAATTGTGCCCGTCTAATTTTAGCACCGTTTTCATCGATGCCGCTTCCACCAATCGTAGCAATCTCTACCTGTATTAGTCACATCATAGTTGCTCGTTAACTGATATGCTTAACTGAATTCTCATTCAGGGTGTGAGGAATCGATTTTTATTGGGTGCTATCGTGAACAGAATCACCGCTGTAGCCATGTTTACATGAGTTCAGACGGCCACTGGTACATATACTTATTCTAGAAGACAATAGTCTATTCAATACACAGTGGACACTTACTAGATATCGGTAACTTGCGAGGTTATGTTGTTGGTAAACCATACTGAGTGACTCCATTCAACTTACTACTCGAACTATTGTGTAGATCGCAAGAAAGAATATGTGATTGAATGGTCTTAAATATCCCTAATTCTTCCACTTGAACAAGACGAATTCTCTGTATTAAATGGACGAGCGGTGAGATGTTAAACAGTGTGACAAATTAAAAACCGCTGGTGCAGTTCTGGGTAATCATTCCCATATAACTTAGGGAACCAATGAAAATAGGCCCATAGGCCCTTGAACAACCGTGGCGGAAAATTCGTGTGATAGTGCGTTTCAGATTTCCTTTATCCATTTTCGCTTAATTTGAAAAAAATCCTCATTTGTCTATTATCTGAATTTTAAACATTAGAATTGTCAACTACATCATCATATATGAAGCTCAGATATACACCTCAAAGATGTACACTTTTTATACCCATATTCTATATTAGAACAATCAAACCTATTCTGATAAACACAGTTATGCGTATCGATTATAAAGAACCAACTTGTTTACTGGATAACGATCATCGAAATACAGTATATGGTGTGATAGGTTGCAATGATCGAGATAAGAACCCCCACCCCTCCCCTAGCACACACACACCACCACACAATCAATCCTGCTACAAAACCCAGCTGTTCACCATATTAACCTACCCCAGCAACACACCCAGCCATGGGTGTCCCGGCTTATTGTTGAATGATTATGTCTCGTATGGATGAAAAGATCGTTACCACTTTCGGGTTTTCTGACCACAGCCACCGAATTCTATTCGCTCTTATTTCTAGCAAAACATATTGGCTTGCGAATATCCCTAGAAGTTGGTGTAAATGCTTATTTCAGTAAATATTTCAATCGTATATACCATTATTGAACCTCGTTGTTGAGGTGTTTCTTTGTTGGTTATATTGTTCTGACAGAATGCTATGAGCTGAAAGTTGCGAAAATGCTACGCAGTTGCTGGGATACGGAGGGAGGGGCTGCTGAGCACGTATGCCGCTACTTCCGTGGTTATTTATATTTTTTTCCTTGTCATATTACATCAGAATGTCATCTAGGTGTCACCGTACCTTTCCCCTTATAAATCCATCGAAAAAATAATTAATTTGGAGATTACACATGGTTTTTTTTATGGCCTTTATAGGGCTATAAAGTGTGACGTCACATTAATGATGACGGTCCAAACTGGCTACTTAACACCTTTTCGCTGTAGCATTCTAGTCATGTCAGGGAGGCAATATCTCGGCGACCACTAGTAGGATAAATATCAAACTTATATGGTTACTTAGATAATCCTTTCTTGTATAGCATTGCTATAGGGACAACCTGCTGTTGGAACCAGTCTAGCTATTTTCGCACCTTTATGTGGTCTCTCGGTTGCACATTTTGTAATGAAGCAAACCAGCAGCCCCAAATTACCCATGGACCCATTTTCTATTGGTGGCTCCTGGGACATAGCCCCTGCTTGACCCCTTTATCACTGCAGGGATTATGACGACATCACTTTTTACCCCTATGGCAGAGGTTGTTCTGAGCCGGAAGCGGCAACTGATAAGCCGTGTTCTTCATTGGCCAGTCATATTTTTTTTCTGTGATAATCGGCGATTGGAATGAGCCAATTATCGCTGTTCAAAGCATATGGAAGGGGAATCTTGGCTTTCATTTAGTTGGGGATGCCCGTGGTATTTACGGCCTGATAAATATTGGTTTAGGTAAGGTTAGGTAAGGTAAGTATAAGGTGTAACGGCACACCAACACTCATGTGTGATATGGTGCCAAGAAAGGTTATAAGATAAGATTGACCTGATTAAGCAGCCGCCTTCTAGGATAAAATGAAAATGGAAAAGATAAAAACGGAAGTCGCAACCAGTCGATGGACTGAACCAGGCCATTCCAGCCTCTCGTTTAGGTGAAATCCTGGCAAAAGTTAGTCTGCGTCCTAGACTCTAGGGGTTCCGCTACGCTTCTCGCCCTAGAGTCTACGATAAGATAAGGTCCAAAACTGATGCGTCCAAATATTTATTAGACATGTTCGTTTATCTTCGTGATATCCCCAGCTTAACCAATCAAAGTAAAGGTTATGACCCGGATTGCGTGCGTCCGACTCATGAAAGTGAATTGTGATACGCACCCTCGGTTTTCTGTGACGTCATCTACTTGGTTGTGGTGTGTGTCCAATGGCTCTCTCCTTGGAAAAGGGTAGGGGTGAGCCGCCATGGGAAACAAAAACCGGTCCATATCTAAACCAAGCCAAAGTGAGAAAAGGGAACCATTTACATACCAAATCCTCTGAAAAAAGACCCATTCATATACAAATTTATTAAAAGGGTCACCAATACATATACCAAAATCAATGATCCCAAATCATATCTAGACCACCTCGAGGAGCTACAAGAGACCCATCCATATACCAAACCAACGATTCAGAATGAATAAGTACGTTTATTATGCTTCGCAACTGCAAAAAACCCCAGAAAAACTTTGCTGATACCGTGGTCAGTCCCAACGATGCTCTGGTTCGTAACGGCAAGGCAGTTAATTAAATAGCGGCCACTAAATAAACAGATGTGTGACTCGGGCCCGCAGGCTACCAACAAGCGTCCCAGGACGTCTGGCTCATGAGGTAGACGATATTGCAGGTTTGCCTGCCCTTCCAGCTCCGACTTCACGAGAGGGAGCTTGTCTGTAACCTGGGTTGTCGCCCTGTGCGGAGTGGTGGGATAGAGGGGAGGGAAGGTAGGGGGAGGAAGTCTGTTAAACCTCACCCACAGTTATCCGTGACACTTCCATGTGGATAGGGTTCTGGTTCTGCCAGGCCATGCAAACTATTCATGTTTCACCAACCCCCTGGGTATTCCCCCGGTGTAAAGGGAACTGGAGCACTGGAAGCAGGTGGGCGTCGAAGTGTCCGAACGTCCATTTTGTGTTCACTCCCAGCTTGCAGCCCTGTGCTTCATGACTAGGCCAGATGGTAATTGGATATGCAATTAAACCGGCTACTTAAACTACTCATGAATTAGAATGCCAATCCCTTCTACTAGAAATGATACGTCAGAATTACGGCACATCAATATTTGAATACTTAGCAAATGTTTCACTCCAGTATTTATATGTATATATAATTATTCATATATATATATTTATATATATAAATATATATACATGTGTGTGTGTGTATGTGTATGTCTGTACGTTCAGCTTGTATCCAGTTAAATCATTATAATCAGACCTGATATCGTCATCAATAATGCTTTGTACGACTGACGGTTGATACGATCATTCCGCACGGCTCCCGATGTGTGATCATTCAAATTCATGACAGCTACATACAAGAACGGTTATAATTCAAGTTGTTTAAAATCACAATTGATTGAAAACAATGGAGTTTGCTTGATAACCACTGCAGGAACTTTGTAACGATGATTTGTTTTATGCATTGTGAAAAAATCACTTAAATATACACAAAAGATTATGCGCTACGATACTTTAAGCATCAATGCGTTTCACTTATAGAATACAAGCACATGCAAACTTTAATATCTTTTGTGATGATGCAAAATTAAGCACTCAGGAAAAATCAAAATCCAGTTAGTGTTATTGTGGAATTTACAATTTTTAATTAACAAACTGCTGGTCGATATGCATGGAACAGGCAATTATTGAACAGTTCGGCACTGAAACGCTTGCCAAATTCTGCTAAAAGCATTCATCTGTTTTCCTCATTATTTGCCGTCTGTTTTCTCCGACAACCTGTAGTGCCTTTGGTCTGAAATTTCCAGCTATATACAGATAACCTCCCACGACAATGTCATGAACATTATCGTGTCGGTAGTGTTCTGCATGATTCCGAAGTCGGTTGATGAAAATGTCATCACACAATAACCTATTTATGCACACAACAATGCATGACAAAATGCATCTTGCAGAAATTGCTTGCCTTCTTCAGATTAGAGTTTTTGGACGCCAACGCCCTTGGGTCGGTGAACAAGTGGAGTTTAGTATATCAATAAGGGAGGTCTATGACTACAAATCAAGCACGAGGGCATGCTCAACGCTTTCCCTATCATAATTAAAAATAGAAGGGCCTGCTGATCATTGTTAACATGTTAGAGCTGTGCTGTATGCTCTAAGCTCATTCTGCCTTTCTGGGGACATGCTTACTGTGCTTACATGCAAAACAGGTTTATATAACAGTTGTCAATCTAATTATTAAGACCGTGCCTCATTGATATCAATATATTATGTCGCATAAATGAGTTGTCCGTGATGGCTGTTTAAAGCTGCATTTCAGATACAAAACAATGTGAATTTGTATTTGCATCTGTTACTAAACTCTGACGGGGTTATAGAAGCCAGTGTGATGCCAGGAGCATGCACAGATGTCTGTTCTCCAAGTATTCCAGAGGGCTAAGACATCTATTGGTCCATGACCATGATTACATGGAGCTCAAACCGCAGGAACAATATTTGAAAGATCAACTGGTAAAATTGCATTCAAAGCATAGTTCATAATTATGTGCAAAGTGTATAATACATAACTTTTATTTGGATTCCACCTAGATTTCACAGATAACTGACCAACAGGCTCGGGCAATCGAGGTGACTACCCATGGGCAACACTTGACCAAGTGCTGACTAAATGCCCGTCTCTAGCGTTTTACCTTTTCGTTATTAGGCATCATATACAAAGCTACACGAAGGAGGGACCTGCTGAATCTGGCTTCATTGCTTTCGAGACCTAACAATATAATTCATGGGCTAAAGTTCGAGGGCTTTGTAACTGAACAAAGTTAATGCAAATATGGCATGATCACTAATCTATGTGTTTGTGTTGACGAGCCACAGTTAACTGACAGGATCATCAATTTTTATATAGAAATTGTGGAAGTCAAATGTCCCTACGCATCACGCGACAAGCAGAACAACCCCCACAGAGTACCTTACTAAAGACTGGAAGGAAGCAACCTGAGACCGAGAGAAGATCATAGCTATTATTATCAGATTCAGGGCCAGCTTCTTTGTTCCCAGAGAGAAATGTGCTACTTGGTAATCTATACTTCAAGGGCATTGCAGTTGTGCCAGTCAGAAGAAATAACAGCTTTATGACTGACAAGTTGACGAAATTTAAGAATATATTTTCCAGAGGTGTGCTCAACAATGAACATCTTTTCAAGAACATTGACTGATATTTGATTGGTTTGGGTTACTTATGCTTCTGTTGGCAGATTATTTTATCTGATAAAACATACTTTCATAATCTCTCATACAACTAATGCTTCTTTCAACATGAATCCTTTTGCTGGACATTTTACGATCCTTCAATACAGTTTCACAAAACATTCGGTTTTTGCACTGGTGGACCGCCGTAAGCAGGAGATATATGACACAAGGCCACCAGGAGTAGTCTCTACCAACGATAACAGTGTTTTGGTTTTATTATGTAGAAAAAGTTGCCTGTTGTGCATCTGGCTGTCTAGGCTTTTGATCAGAGCATTCTATACTATCAACACGTAAATTAAACATTGTGCCTTTAAAATCAGAGGGAGACAAACAAGACAGAACGTCTATGCAAGGCTAACAAACGCTGGTCGGCTGCTACTGGAAGACCCAATTACGTATCGAACGATTTTTTTACTGAAGCTCATTGTTTTTCGCCCCGTGTTGAGACAGGTGTCGCGCCTCGTTCGAAGTATTAGCAAAGAGTTTATAGCTTCGCTAAGAGAGCTCGCTCGAGGCTTCCGCCCGAGGAAATATGTGAAGACGCCACCTGTTAGCCGAAGCGTTATTGTCATAGCGTCTTGTCATAGCGTTTCTTAAAACCACGTGGAATGCTCTGTTTACTTTGGAGCCGTAGTCGCCTCGACCAATCAGATGACTCCATATCTTTAACAGCTGCCGAGCCCCGAGACGTTGGATCAACAGTCCCATGTGCTTTTGTTTATTTCATGGTATCGTCGCCTGATGTCGGGGGTGTCTTTCGAGTAATTTTATAATCGTCACGCAGCTCAGCGTTGCTATATAAACTCTTCGCTCAAGACCTTCACATCCCCCCTGACATGCCAAAAATGTTTAAGTCTATCTAAAACTACCATCCACAGTGCGGACGTGAAAGATCGAGGTTCGAAAACTGCACGGAAGCTGTTATAGGCGAACAGTTTTCCATAATTAATCAAGTTGACATTTATTTAGTAGTGTACTTGCTATTTTCGCAATTCATAAGCCTATTGTGCGACGTGTTTTGGCAGCGATTAGGCTCTGAAACATTTCTCCCGCTCTCAACAATCGCAGTGACTTCAGCCCAGTATTCCCATGTGCTTTTGTTTGTGTCACGGTAGCGCCACCTTACGATTGCAATGTATTATTATTAGGGAAGCGATCACCGCAGAGCCACTCGAAGTGAGCCCTCTAAGCGTAGCTATAAACTCTTTGGTATTAGTATTCCTATACAGAAAATAAAATCATTACAGAAAGTAATACATTGACAGCGGTGGGATTCGAAACCACGCTCCCGAAGAGACTTAGACTAGCTCAACAGACCAACAGTAGATCGAGTACTACATTGTAGGTATAATAGGAAACCCCACTTTTCATCCGTACATTGACAAGCGTGCTTAACTTAACACCACTTATCCCGTTAAAAATATGTACTGAGAAGAATTTAAAGCCACCAAAGATGAGCGTATTAACCGAATTTGAGGGATGTGGGTTTTTTTTTAACCAATATCAGGGCAAACACTTGACTCGATTAATTTCTAACTTTTCGGCGAAATTCCACTCCGAATTTGTGTGGACAGAATTCCCTGCAACTTCCGTTGACAACAACCGTTATCTAGCGGAATTTGCCAAGTTGTTGTCCTACCGTTATTGCCATCATCTGTCGGATTATACATTTCACAAGTGAGTCAATTTATACCAGATTTATACCTTATAACTTTCCGACCTAGTTGCCTTTTCCTCCCCTTGATTCAGTTGCATAATAAGTCCGGTTCGAACTAAAGAGCGATAATGCACATGGAAAATGGTGGTGAGAGCATAGGCAAAATTTTACGACGTTTATTTTCCATTTCGCTAACTATTTGTCAATTTTTGGGTTTGATCGATTCCTTATCATGACAGAGAAAGGTATGGGTATATGATAGGTGGCTAAACTACAGACTATTCTTGTAGCTTTATTTGCCATTTCCCCCTTGGAGTTGGCTAACTTAAGTCTAGTTAAGAGTAGTTTGCATGCAGGAAAAGAAACTTCGTCTCTGACAGCGTCCGCGCTATTTACTACTTTCGATCTCTCACATCCGTGCTGTAGAGGTGTCATCAGATCATCAAATCACCAGGGGCGAGAGCCTTACCTAGTTTGCATGTAGCCTTCCAAGCGTTCATCATCAGCTGTGCTAATCACAGCATTATTTCTATTGTGGCAGTTTGCCACAGAGGGTATGACCGTGCTGCTGGCCATGAAGTTTATAGGCATAGCAGATCCATTCCGGATGACTTTCCTGGTGATTCCAGTCAACTTGACACATAGATCGAACGTATGGCAACCAATATAGTGGACCGGATTTGGCAAGAACCATCGCATGAGGATATCCACCGGGTTGGGGAGAGCCACCCCCTCCTTTGGAAGATGCTTGTGTTGCTTTTTAAATTATTTATGTGTGTCTATTATAATATTTATGTTTCTACCAAGTCTATGAACTGTTTTACTATTTGGCAAAAACAATATAGCCTGTTAATGCTGCAGGTGACCAGTAGTGGCTAGCTAGCAGTGTCATGTTATGGTTTATGCAGCGAACATATTCTGCAAATTACGTATGTTCAAGGCAATACCTTAGAGCTACGATTTTCCTTTTTTTCTCCTTTTTTTGTTTCAGTCATATCCCACAACAGATAATTACTTAACTAAGGTGTAAAGAGTCTGCCTGAACAGTCGAGTTTTCAATTTGACAAGTGCTGCAGCTATGTTGTATTGTTTTGTTCGCTGTTTGTATATTAAATGTGATTCATATATTAGCTTATAATTTCTATCTGTTGTGTTTGAGTTATTGAACTTAATGTTGGCTAAGTATGAATATAGTTAAGATGGGATGAAATAATTGCACAACATCAAATACAACCAGTCTGTCTGTTCTCTACTTACATCTAACAATGAATAAATCAATAATACATATGATGATATCAAACAGAACCACAACCAATAGTTGACAGTTTTGGCCATTAGATAATTCAAATATTCACCCCTACAGTTGAGTACCCTGGCTTAAGTACTTACTTTGAAGTGGTGAGAGGGCTCACTCACCGTGTTACGAATTGTATTTTTACCCATATTAATAAATTGAATACTTAATCTTTTGCATAAGTTAGTAGATACTTTAAGTATAACATCCCTTGTAATTACATAATAAGTGATGTATAGGATAAAGGTAGTGGTAGATCCTTCATAAAGTAATATTTAAGATATTTTGGGCAATAAGGATGTAGATGAAATGGATGATAAATAATAATTTAGGCTTTAAAGGTCATGTTTGAAATAGTTTGGTGTACAGTAAACATGTTGGTCCATAATGATACCAAGTTTCAGACTTGTAAGGTAATTATCAGGCAAGCTAGACTGTCTTTTGCAAATATTAAGTTCTAAATCGTTCATTAGAAATATACAATTGATTTACCACCCTACTGTTTGGTTCCCGGCGATCAATTTTTCCAAGAACATTATTATCATCGAGTTTTCTACATTGGCAAGGATAACAGCGAGAAGCAAGGGAGAGCACACTCCAACTTGGTTCAAAAGAGCTACCTTAGACCACCTCGGCACCACTCAGCCACGCTACCTAGATTTATTGCACAGTCTCTGTATTTGCATAATAATTGCTTGACATCTTACCATTCTCACAAGAACATATTTTACGAGAATTTTAAACATTTATTAATTTTTCAATATAATTAATACTGCCTCTTTTATATATCGAAAGTAATTTATGATATTAATGGAATATATCAAACGTTATGTCGATGGTTGATTCGTTTACATGATTTATGATGTAACACTTGGGGGTCGTCTAATAATAATGATAATAATAATAAAAGTAGTGCAGTGAACTTCAATAAAGCGGACACAAATCGTTCACTGTCGACTTTCATATTTCCTTATAATTGATGATTTTGTCAACCACTACTCCCCGAGCCCTATTGCGTTGACAAATTTCAAACTTACGGTTCAAAAACTTTGATAAATATTTCATGGTTAGAATAGTTTCCTTTGGTGTTCAGGAAATAAAAAAAGCCAATGGAAAATATACCTTATATATTCTATTTTATTACCTGTCCCAGTAAACAATTACATATAACTACAATCATGTACAGTGAATTACGGATATTATATTTTACTGTTAACCACTTAACTAAGATAATTTTATTCATAAGTACTTCACATATACTTTGATCAAATTACATATTATTACAAAAATACATACTTCCTTGTATCACATCAAGAAAAAAAAACACTTATCCGTAGTTTTAAGGGCATTTGAGTTGTTTTGAAAACAATGAGTATATCCAGATAAGCAGGGTCATCGAATGATACATCATAACGCAATCATGGAACATGTCACTAACCATCCCATTATGTTATAGCAAACACCAGGCAAACCGAATAAGAAGACTCACTGATTTTATCAATAAGGCATTTCTTGGACAAATTCGGGTTGTTGTGGACCCCCTGCAACATTACACCGTGTAGTTGTTGCCGTAGCCAGGGTTAACGATCCCTCCCCCTGGGGTTGACACCACCATTACCGTATTTGGCTCTAACCACAGCATAACAGATCCTCTTTGAGATCAAAACGGCCAACTGCTCTTTGTAAATCATAAAATAATATTTTAAGAAAAAAGGTAATGGTAATATTGGGGTTATACGAGGTGATACCGTGATGATAATGGATGAGAATGATAGTGATGATGTGACAAGTGCCCTAATAAGTGCCAGCGTCCACTTGGTAGAAACCCGTTACCCAGATCGGGCTGTGAAACCCACACCACTGAGACGAAGGTCCAGCGCGGTACTTTTGCGCTACCGAGCCGGGTGCATCCCCTTTTAGAGATCGGAATGCCATTTAACGTGATAATCCGAGTCACGGGGAACCAGTCAGGTTTCCACACATTGGTATCGAACCCACAACCTATGGGTCGAAATGTGACGCAGTATACTACTGCGCCACGAGAAACGGCTACAATTAATGAATGAATGATAGTGATGATGTGGCAGAATCATAGAATGATGATTACTCACGTGTATGTACTTTGCTGCTGTGGCAGCATCCACAACAGCAGCAGCAGCATGCGACCAAAAGGATGAGGAGAAGAACAGCGCCTCCAATGCTCGCCCCTAGGATGACCCACGTAAGACTGCAACACACAGATATATAAAATATGTCAGCCTAGCCGATATCTGTCAGTGATATATATATATATATATATATATATATATATATATATATATATATATATATATATATATATATATATATATATATATATATATATATATATATACATCGACTAATATCGAACATAATTTGTGTGTGATTGAAATGGACTTCTCATTAAGATTGATAAATTAATGCATTTAATGTGTTCTAGTAATTCGGTTATATATAAATGTTTTAAAACAAAATAAACTGGAGTGTTGAAATTATGTGGCACAGATATTTATAGCTAAAATATACAGCGGACATTGACTATGTATTGCTCGACGTGGTAGACGACAAATGGAGTGTTGTTAACATCGATCAAGGACTATAGGACCGCGGCAACGACAAATGGATCACACCAGTCATTGCATCTAAGGTCTTGTATAATAATCAAAAAGATTCTACGAAATAGTTTATACTACGCTAATAGGGATTACTCTTATTGGCTTATGTGGTGAGCATTTCCGACAAGCCCATCGTCATGCAGCGCAACTATGAAGTCAATAAACGCGTATGGGACTGTTGTGTATGTTGAAATAATGGTGACATCTTTTTGGTCGAGGCGAACGCGCCACATAATATCCATGCGATTTAAAGATAGACGTTATGACAAACAGCGTGCTGCGTAGAGATGGCGTGTTCACTTATTTTGTCGGGAGTGAGCCCTCTCAGAAAAGCTCTAAGCTATTTGGTTCTACCGTCACACTGAGTTAGGGATTTTTTGTGTCACAGAGCTACAGATTCTTATTCTCTGTTAACTGTTACATCACCATTATCCACGAGAGATACTGACCAAAAATCCCCGACGAAAAAGCCACTGCAATCCGGTACGCATAGATCCGACGAACACTGACACATACTTCCGTCCACACTGACTGACCCCAGGCCCGTCAGGAAGCTCAGCACGAGGCCCAGCAGATCCTTCACCGAGCTGCTGACGTCATCAGTACCATGGCAGCCATCACTCAGACCGGACGTCTCCCCGCAGTCCCGGATCAGCGTGCTCACCTCGAACGATCCTAGATGAGGAAAACGAAAAACAAAATAGAGTCGGTATCGGTTGCGGAAATCGGCGAAAGTAGACTCAGATATGTAGGCTTAGATATTTACTCTACTACTACTACTGCAACTACTATAACTAATAACTATAATAATACTATTATTATTACCACTTCAACAAATACTAATACTACTACAACTTCTTCTTCATCTACTGCTACTTCTCCTCTTCCTTCTCCTCCTCCTTCTACTACTACTTCTACTACTACTACTACTACTACTACTACTACTACAATTGAGTCTTGAGAGAACGCCTTTCAAGAGATATTGTGTTTAAAGAAGAGATGTAGAACATTCTTAGTTTGCGTCCCAGACTCCAGGGGATCCGCTACGCTTCTCGCCCTAGAGTATCCGAGAGACACGCTTCTGATTGCAGCATCCCAAATCTGGGATGCCAGTCCAGTTCAAGAAGTCTTGTCAGCCTAGACCTTTGGCGCGACTATTGAATATCATTAACATGTAAACAGGGCCCGCAGCCAAGGGGCTAGAGGACCTTGACTAGAACAGTCTATTTACCACAGCATAAAACGAATAAGCCTAATGCGTCATTGAGCTACTGTACTGGATAGTGGCCCCACCTCTCCCACAACACGTGTCAGGCCAGCCTACCGCGCTTGGCGTACAGCACAAAAACGAAACACTACACGCAAATCGATTCTGGCTTTTGAAAATGTGAACGCGAGGCAACACCTGCACATGCGCAAACATGTATCTGAATGGACTGAGAAACTTACACTGAGCGAGGAAAATTATGGCAATGTTTGTGATCAGTCACTTTCAACAACGAGTCGTTATCTCGAAGGCGTACATCATGAAATATAAACTTCTTCAGTACTTACCTAATAAAGTGTCGCCAGAGACCTGGCCTTTGTATACCACACATGCTTGTCCAGCACTGCATTGTACAGTGGCCCCTCCAGAGGCGGACACACAGGACGGATCCGTTCTACCGGAGAACAGTTTTTCTACTAGCGAGTTCCCCGATTGCAATTCCAAATTGGCACACTGGTAGCATTCCAAAGTAGCGCCTTCATAAACAAACACGAGCATAGCATTTACAGAGTACAGAATTTCAGTTCATTATTACCATACATGTGATAATGATTTCGAGATTGATAAAAGCCGCGGTTGCCCGGATGACAGGAACTAGATTATACGTTTCCGAACGTTGAGATATAAAGTAATATTCATTATTTATCTGCTTGAGAGAGCAAGGTTTTGAGCAGTATGAGAGGAAAGAGTGTATTGATGCTCCTTCCATTTAATACCTTAAAACACAAGTTTTCTCTCCCGCATATCGAAGTAATCTTTTTGTCTGAACCCTCAACCAACAAATGTGCCCCCCACCCCTTTGAGAGGGCGAGCTGAGCTGGCTGTCTCAGCCGTATTCATGATAAAAATTAGTCGTTGGATCGACTGAAATCTCCGTCGTCAGTTTTTATTAATACGATGTAAGATCGCGGACTCAATATAAGACCACCAAGTTAAGATTCTTTATGAATACGTGTGAAACTATTGATGCAGGTCACGTGATGTTGGTGACGTAGTAATGGAGGACAGAGGTTTTACTATTGCAAGCGATTTGCCCCCAGGAGTCATTTCCCCATTTAAAAACAAACTTACAGGCCAATTCACTGCAGAACAGTTAGGGCATTCTTTAAATAAAAAACCCGAATACCAACAATTTGTTCATCTATGACAGAATGTGAAAAAGGCTTCAATGTGATGGACCAGACCAAGAGTAACTGGCGGTCTATTATGCCATTCCACATTAGTCAACCTCATGAACTTCGATCCTGACAGTGAGACTGAATCATTAGATACTGTGTGTGTGGGTGCCTACAGACTGCCTGATTTCGCAAGTTTAGACAAGAAATGAATGTTTTCAGTTAAGTCGTGCTAAGTGTTAATTTCTACCTGTCTTCTTACATATGTTATCTGTGAATTATATGTATCGTAGTGGGTAATAAAGATTTATATTTGGGCATATTGTTATGTTATGATTTGGGCTTGTAAAATTTGTATTTTGCGGTAACTTTTAAAAGTAGGTAGCTAATTGTCTTAGTTTTCGCCCCTGTATATATATATATATATATGTATATATATATATATATATATATATATATATATATATATATATATATATATATATATATATATATATATATATATATATATATATATATATATGCACATTATATTAAGAAACAACTTTAGAAACTAGCAAGCTGAAAAATTCCATCGCGTTTTTCAACACGTGGGCTTTAGGCCTTAAATTTCCAAAGGCCTCTTGCAACTGCGCACCTTACTGAGCTCAATAGTCGAAATAATTTCTGTCTTACCTAAAGGCAGTAATGCAAGCGTTAAACCGATCCTCAATAGTGCCGCCATGTTGGTGTCCCTGCGGTTTTGGTAGAGACAAGAACTGAAAGCAATAATAAAGATGTATTCCCTACTGGAATTTGGTTAAAGTAAACTGGAGATCGAACTATAGGAATATTCTTTACACCGAAAAACACTGTTTCGTTACTTGCCTTTGAAATGGATAATTCTTTCCCAATTGTAACAGAGCAGAAAACGATTTGGGTCATGAAATCAAAGATCTTGTTATAATAAGATACCCGACTCGGACGTTTCCGTTGTGAAGCTCGCGACCAGCGCGCCACCTGGTTTCGTGGAAGCTAAAATGTAAACAAAAGCGCGTGGCTCAATGGTTAAAAGATCGATCGGCGATGGTATGTTCACAAAAATAACGTTGTATTTCTAAATTTACAGATTTTTTTATAGAACCAATACAAAAAAAAGAAAAGTCAATTACTATTGACACCTTTTAAGCAATTTGTGTGGCGATTTATTCAATACAATATTTTATATGAACGTTTGAACGAAGTCGCATATTTCGGTGTAGGTCTACCCTAGGCCAAGCCTTGCACGACGTCTTATATATTTATAATACCATCGTGCGCGGCTAGGTCTACCCTAGCCCCGGTCGGACGGTATCATAAATATATACACGTCCCGTGACTGCCGATCATTGAATTTGATATAATATTTAGTACCATTGTAAATTGTACATTGACTGTTACACAAGACGTCCAGTAGGTCTACCTCTATTTTAGCCCCGCTCGAACGTCTAGTCTACCCCTTATTAATTTTAACAGATTATTCTGAATGCTATGGCTTTTGTCATTAGTGGTCATCTTTGAAATGAAATATAAGAAGTTGATTTAAGGATATGCTCATATTTTGATACTTTCATGCTGTTTTCCTGATTAAATGATATTTGATTGGTCACCCAGACGTACCTACACCGAATCAACAAGCTGCATTGTAGGTGATGGGTTGTCCTGTGCGGACATCATTTTATCATGTACTACTGTTGTACATATTCTTGGTTATTCATAATAACAATATAATGCATCATATCAGGACATAGCAACATACTGAAACATTGATGCAGCATGAGTCTAATCATCATTTATTATTTATATATGTATATATATATATCAACCACAGTCCAACCACAAATAGGATACATTAGGAGATCAACTACAAAAAATACAGCCAACACTACAATTATTTATATCAGAGCTCAATTTATCCATGTAAACATTATTATGTACTACTGTTGTACATATTCTTGGTTATTCATAATACAATATAGTGCATTATATCAGGACACAGCACATACTGAAACACTGATGCAGCATGAGTCTAATCATCATTAATTATATATATATGTATATATATATATATATATAAATATATATAAATATATATATATATATATATCAACCACAGTCCAACCACAAATAAAATGAGATCATCAGGATACAATAGGAGATCAACTACAAGCTAACTAAAACTACAGCCAACACTACAATTATTTATATCAGAGCTCAATTTATCCATGCAAACATTGAACACATAGGTTGACAATATGCTTCCCTGTCTTATGCCATTAGGCACACCAAATCAGTCAGACATAGTTCTGGCCCATCTAACACACACATCTGATTTGAGTACCATGCAACCACAATCTAAGTTTAAGTAGTGCTACATACTATGGAATCATAGAGGGCTTTCAAGGAAATAAATAATCATGAATATTTGATTTTACGGAAATCTAAACATACAACAGCCATCAACATAAATAAGAGCATGGATTTTTACCTATAATACACATATTTTGCAATATATATTATTAAATAAAATGCCCTGAATATATTATCATCATACTACTTATTATTTTTTAAACTCATTCCAACAATATGATCTTTATCTTACCACTTACAAATTATAGACTTCCATGAATCATCTTAAATAGATTTATGAATATTTAAAAGAATTCATTCACTTGTTCTAAAATGTTTTTACAAAAAAAGATTTGTTTTTAGAAAACTTATAATATCAGTCGAATAAATCCATTGTATGCTGAGATCAGACGATATTAATCCAAAAGCCATGTGTTATTGGCAGTGAGGTGAAATAAGAATATAACACATCTCATCATGCCAAAACACACAGTCATGGATATGTGATCATGGAAACAAATTCTTCACCATCTGTTTCTTCCGTGACATTACATTGACACATAACTTGATTATATTTACACATTCAAAATGGATATATACATATTATGTTATATCGTGTAATAAGATTTATTGCTTAAAAATTGGGGTATCTATTGTTGATCTGGCTCCAGAAGAACCAGCACGGCACCATCCTTTAAGTTGCTGGGGTTGTCACTCATCTGGAATGCATAGTAAGAGTATTATTTATATAGAATGGAAAAAAAATCCACATTGGTTAGGGTTGGGACTATACAACTGCTAGTATAGGTGGCAAAGATTATCATTAACACTGGCTTCCATCCATCTTTAAAATACCTAATTCCAAACACAACCTTATGTTAGACAAATAGTACCTCAACATAGATAAACATATGGGTCAAGCCTCTCAAGGCAAATAAACCTGGAACATATATAATAATCATGAATAAATAAACGTTAGTCAAGTTGAATTAATTCAACTATTGGTCACTAGGCCGATTCGTTCCAGCTAGGCTTAATTATGAGAATCTGGCTGTGAACCCTTCTTTATGTAGATAAGAGATATAACCAATAGTCAATACAAAGAAAAAGCACAATAGGGTCTCTACCTATGTATTGCATTGGCTCAAACAACACATCTAGATCTTGGCATGTATTCATTGCTATATAATAAACGGATAATAATTGCTTAAATATATGGCAAATACTGCGTGATCATCGATTTAATCGTACAGGGTTTATCTTACCACCGCCGACTTTCTTAAACCCCCTTAATCTGTTATGTTTACACTAGTTACCAATAAAACAGCTTTCTTTATCGCCCACAAGAATTTTACTTGGAAAATCATGTAGTGTTTTCAACTTTCAGACTTACCTTTCCTCATCTTTAGGGAACCGAAAGAAGCTTATATCCCTTCGGTTCTTTCTACAATTTGAACAGTTAATTGCAGCACAGAAGTGCCCATTTGTGTTTGACTGCCAGTCAGACATATTCGCAAGTCATAACCAAGTTGGTTGGTTGCTGCGCGTCGAGTAGCTTCCACAAACGTAGGGGGCGCTGCCTACACGGTGTCACGGAATTTGTCGGGCGAATTGCCGAGTCGGGTATCTTATTATAACAAGATCTTTGATGAAATCTCAACAACCGAAACTAAGCAACGTTTCTCTTGCTCAACGTGGGAGGGGCAACTTTATTTTAGCGAAGAGCAGATTTGTCTTCAATGTTGTCTACTTATTCTTTATGGGGATATTTAATGAGTAGACCATTAGTAAATGTAGTAAATGCCCATGAATTGAAATCCACTCGATAAATTAAAAAAAATGACCACAACGATACCAAAGAATCTGGTCAACGCTGTCAGAGTTTCACGATACGTTAGACAATCTTCGTCGCGGATGTTTGTCCATAGTTATGAAATAGACACACGGAATGTTTTTCCATGGTTCTATTGTTCTCTTGAACACTTACAGAGAAACTTTCTATCCAATACGTAAATCAAATGCGTCTTGTTGTCCATTGTGCGTAGCTGAGTGATAAATGCAGGCCCGTAACCAAGTGGGTATCGGGGGCATCGGACGATACCCCTCACCTCAGCCTCAGGAGTTCCGCACATATACCAATAATATAGTTTTTTCATGGTCAGAATGGCAGTCTATGCTAGAAGTTCCGCTTAGCTCAATTCAGATACCCGCACATTAATTCCTGGTTACGGGCCTGAAATGGGTTCAGAGGTTACTACAATTTAATGAATGCTTTCAGTCAATTAACATAGAATTGAACTTGTCATGACACTTACGGGTAACAGACATCATAGCGAAAGGCAAGATGTTTCACTCTCGTTAGCGCACTCCTGTCTATAACGGACACCCGAACCCGGCCCGCTGTTTCAACATTAACCTTCTACCGAACATTGCTACTCGTTTGTCGATAACGCTTAACAAAACATATGTTGTCAAAACACAGCCTTTGGACAGCGCGGTTTTCAGATCGCCTATGTAATGGATTAACATCACCATTGCGAAGATCGTAAAGATTTGATAGCCACTTGGAGACTATCCGCACGATAGTTTTTTTATGCAACGTCATCCATGTGCCAGGCCATGTGAAATGGAGGACGTGCGTTTTATTTGTTTCTTCGTGAAAGGAAGTAGCTTATATATATCTGAGATTGCTTTACAAGTGCTTAGTCTTGGTTTTGTGTTCACAACGAATTAACGAGTCTAACCTTTTTGAAATTATCATTTCACCTAGTCAAGGTCCCCAGCCTGTTGGCTGCGGGCCATGTTTACACGTCAATGATATTCAATAGTCTCGCCAACAGGGCGAGAAGCGTAGCGGAACCCCTGGAGTCTGGGACGCAGACTACATTTCACATGTCGATCAATCTTTTCGGGCAAAATGGCAAAATAAATTGGAATTTAAGGCACGTCTGACGCGAGTTGTGGCCTTTTACCTCCGCCAGGGCGCTATGTGTCACTCATGACTGATCGTTATACTGTATATTATGTCTGTTATTTCGCATTTACACTGGCTTCCAATAAGAGCGCGCATCAACTACGAGCTGCTTCTCCTCCTGGTCTACAAGGCCTTCCATGGTCTGGCCCCTAACTGCATGTGCCAGTTGCTGAACATGTACCAGGCCCCTCGCT
Source organism: Urechis unicinctus (assembly GCA_034190875.2). NCBI lineage: Eukaryota > Metazoa > Annelida > Polychaeta > Xenopneusta > Urechidae > Urechis > Urechis unicinctus. The sequence goes on along the minus strand of CM067353.1, from coordinate 73,442,385 downwards.
GTCTGCGCTCATCCAACAAATATCTCCTTGTAGAGCCCCGAGAGAACCTTCAGTGTTTTTGTCCCTCGCCAATGAAATATAATGCCCTCATTGATAAGACATTGTGAATCCCTGCCTAAGTTTAAGGCATCGATCAAAACGCACCTCTTCCGGGGGAGCTTTCCTGACAGGTGAGCATGCTGCATGGAACAAGCGCTAAATAAATGACACTTTATTACTTCACTATCATAAGCAAGCAGTAAGGAGACGGTATTGTGGAAGATTCATTGAAATGAAGCAATTATTTTCTGTATATTTATGACAGATTCATACTTGATGCTGATAATGATGATAATGATGATAATGATGATAATGATTATAATGATGATGATGATGATGATGATGATGATGTCACCATCACTTTACAATCTTATCTTGAATCGTACAAATGTGACATTCATGATACCCACCGCTGTGGCGTACGTGTGCAACAGGCGCAGATCATGACAAGTATTGTTAGCATTCAGTCATAAACCGCAAATAGTGCTTTTGCGTCGCTGTTTTGTTACTTTGTGCCCCAACCTCTGTAGAAAAACATCGCCGATTAAAATTATATTCTAGGCCCCCATCCCTTAGGCCCTACACCCCCGGTTACATTTCGACGTTGGAGAGGAGTTTACCCCCTGAGTCTACCTGCCTGGCCTGTGCTATGAACTTTACATTAATAGCGCTGTATACCAATATAATCGATCAAATCGATTATTACATAAAAGGAACATTATTGCATGTATTGCCATTATACGAGACATTTTCCACTTCGATTCCCACTAGTGTAAGATCTCGAATGTGTCACACTCCAGAGACTATGAGTTGCATCATTGCTCCCTACTGTGATCGCAGCTTCCGTTTCTATGGCAAATGCCAATTATCCGTGAGCTGTCACATGACAAACACACATGTCGCCTGCTAGCTCTCTTCCATTTGACTGACCCAAAGCAACGCCCTCTATCGGGATTCAATTTCGATAATGGCCACCAAAAACTACCGCATAAATATCATGGAAAAGTGGATTTTAGCCGCAAATGCAGACAACTATTCATTGGAATGTACATTGAATATATTGGACGTAATTAAGCGCGTAAGTAAATGGCACAATATTGATATAATCAACAAGCCACTAGCCGGAAGCGGCTTGAGGCTCACAGATAACCAACCAAAATCAATGGAATCAATACAACAAATCCTTTAAGAAATACATATCTATAGGCAATATGAGACAAGCCGTAAAAAGGCCAAAACGCTTCAGAATTACAGATGCGACAAATGACAGGTATTCGTGTCTTGAAACGCACATCATTTGCAAGGAGTGTTTCAAAACTTGAGTGCCTGTGTATTGTACCAGGAACAGGAAATATCAATTTCTTGGAACCGTCCAATCAGAACTTAAGCTGTGTCTTCCAAGACAGCTGCTTTAGATTTTGATAACACATAGTAATAACAAAGAAGGAAATCCTAGCGTCTCGAAATACGCCATGACAGATGCTGGTCACTTTCCTAAGCCACCTCAACATCGTGCTCACCGTAGTCACCCCAGTCTCTATACGCCCCATCCACCTGACCCTCCCTAGGCGCTAATACGACGACTTCATTATAGTACAAGCTTCGGAGGAATGTTTTGGACTCGAGTGCCGGTAGCCCAAGACGTATGTGATGGTAGAAATTACCTTGTAGATTGAATGACCATGACCTCTAATGTGTCTCGCTCGACGGAAGATTTCGCTAATAGTAACGGCGGATACGGTCAGCCAGGTGATGCATTCCCGAGATTGATGGGGTCTTCTTCATTCGATGTTTTCAGCTCCAATTTTATACCCAGTGCGTCCAAATAAAGCGCAAGTAAAGTCTATGGGCCAACATATATTTTCACGATTATAAACCTTAGCATGTGGTTGGAGAGTGATATATAATATAGTTATGTCAAATAATGTGTTTCTTGACGAAACATTATATACCACATATATGTAAATTAGTTTCACTGAGATCTATCGTGCTGTTTCGGATTCATTATCGCTGAAGTATTTGTGTGTCAATCTTGTAATCTCCATTCTTTTAGGAGCACGTTGGGTAGCGTTAAACTAAATTTACTCCGAAGGGAAAGACCATTCATTTCAAGTCCATACAGCTATAACGTCGCACGACTTATACGACAAAAACAAGAGAAATTTGCCGCGTTGCATAAAAACAAAACCCAAATTGTTCCCCTGTCACTTTCGCGGGGGCATTCCGGTAGACCGCCACCTCGTTCTATTCATCGACCATCCATTCGCACCCTGGCAAATAATCGACACGGTGATCATCTCAAGCATTCGTACGTTGACCCATCAAATATGCCACATTAGGCAAGGACCATTGGCAAAATTTGTTGAGTGGAAATAGCGATACCCTACCAGTAGATATCGATAGCGCATCATTGGCGCGGAAATGACTACGGATGGAAAGGTTGGGGGCCGATTTGGCAGGGGAGGACGTAGCGGTGTGGTTTTCGCATAGTAACTATTCTGGTGTCATTTAGGGGGTGTTAAACAGGAATGAGTGGGAGGAGTTAAAAGGATCTCCTCGACACAGACAGGGCTTCTACCCTATTCGTCGTCGATTTCCGCTGTTAATGATCCACAGGGCCTTCTATATACATGTTGGCGTACTTGCATGTGTTTTAGAATGTTGTCGCACCTGTGATAACAGTGTCAAAGTTCACCTTTGGAGTGGGTTAAGTATAAACCAATGTAGATGTACTCTGACTTTACTTATGCATTGTAATTAGTTGTTAAGTTGTAATATAAATGACATATTTACCTCCGAATACTCCCGTTGACAAAATTGAAGGCGTAACCTTCCCCCCCGCACCCCAGCCCATCCTCAACCACTGCGGCATTAATGCCTGTCGATGGCTATGAATACTGCACCATCATCGCTAAGTTATGAAGTCAATCTAATTTTTATACATATCTATCAGCTCAATCTGCCAATGCAGCTAATTCATTTCGAGCCTATCCGTTGAACCAGATTCGGACCGATTCGTGGACGATCAATGCCCACTTTTCCTGCAGTGACGTGATATAACACCCTATCATGAGCATCATGCTGGATATAATTCATTGATCAAATCCACCTTTGGGTGATTAATCGAGCACGGTGGTTGGGGCTTTATTGCGAATGAATGATTTTGCATGCAATATAGTTGATCTACACTGCGGTTAACACTTGATATTGGATGGAGCTCGGGATGAGGAGAGTCTGGTGATTGACCCTCGAACCCCATGAATTCTGTTCCATCATAAAATCCACCTGATATTATCATTTGTAATATGCCCCCATTGTTGGCGCAGTTTATAAAACCCGCTTGGTAGGAACATAGTTTAAATTTGTAATATATGTACCACGTGACATGTGCAACGGGGCGTGCAAAGTACATGTGTGGCTGGATTGTCTGTTCCAATGGCTCATTCTTCATATATGAGAACCAAGACTGCCCCATCTCTGAAATTTTATGCACCTGACTCGATAGTATGCTGGCCGTTCGTCCCAGCCACGTGGGTTTCGCAGCCCAAACTGGGCAACGGGTTTGCGCCAAGTGGGCGCTGCTCCTCAAAGGAAGCATCGCAATCATCCTCACCTCGTAGTTGTAAAACACTGATATTGCCCTTATCTTTCTGGGGAACCTACGATGATAAATTGATTCTCTGTTATAAGAATTCTTATTTACATTCGAAACAATATGTCGTTAAACAGTAACGCGTAATTGGTACTTCTTCTGCGATGTCAGTTTGAATTCTCCGCCAAATCGCGCTATACTGCGTCCCCGATTAGAAGCGATGCATTCTTCAGTTCTCGCAAGCGTCGTGCTGAGCGAGCGCCCGCCTTTCCACAGCTGTCGTCTGCTTGCCTTGGTAACGCTCTACTCCCTTGTCGATTCCCTGTCAAACGTGCTTACGGATTCCCGGGCAACGAGAAGCGAATGTCAATGCTATGTCGTTGTCAATTGACTTTGACATTTCACGAACGGGGCTGGTTGAGAGAGTTGTTCATTTTTATTCAAAATGACCGATTCCGCACTTGAATTCAAACAAGGATCAACACATACAAGGGTCAGTTTAGAGTGGGCAAGAAGTAATTACCTCTATTGGTCAATTAGTCCAAAGATTTGTCGGCATTAAGGCATGTTAGTCGGCCGTTTTATTGTGATAGGTGGAACTAGTGTTAGTAGTGTTGTAGCAGCAGCGTCATTATTGTTGGTAGTGGGAGAAGTTGCTGCCGTTTAGTGGTTAATTAGTAGCAGTGGTAGGCGATGTCATTGTTGTTAAAGTAATTGGAGAAGTGTTACTTTTATTACAAATATAAGAAGTAGAGTGTTAGTATATTAAGTAGTTGTAGTAATATGGATGCATAACAACTTGAAATATAATAAGATGTTGTAATAGTAGTAGAAGTATAGTAGTACTAGTCATGGTAGTAGTAGTAATAATGATAGCCGTAATAGCAATAGAAGTCGTAGTAGTTGTAATTGTAGTAGTTGTGGTAGAAGTAGTAGCAGCAGTAGTAGAAGTAGTAGTAGTTGCAGTCATGGTAG
>CM067353.1:73432779-73435279 GCA_034190875.2 Urechis unicinctus | reverse complement strand
AATTACTATCACGACGTGACGGCAACGCGGACGTCTGCGAGTGCGGAAGCGTTTGCGGATACGGCAAGGAATAAATCGGTGGATTTAGAGAATCTGTAGTATGCCAGGGGTGACAATGATTGGAGAGAGGGATATATCCTGGTGATGTAGATCCGGGTAATGAAGGAAGAGGGTAATGGTTGGTCGGGGTCATTGAGTGCATTGGAGATGGCTGCCAAGGCAGATGCTGAGGATGGTAGAGGTCATTGTAGGTCATGGGTTGCTGGCGTTTATTTTGATCGTATGAGTTGGGTTCCTGGGGTTCGTTAGATCCAAGTGAGCTGTGACTAAGTGGAATGGGTGAATTGCGAGATCTGGGTATCGAAGTGACTGAACTATTCCATGGATTACCGGATGTCCTGGATTCAGATGTATATCCCCATGGATCATTCAATGACGTATTAATGTCCCGGAAGTCGTTATTAACATTGTGTGACATCCCCATCAGTCCGGCATTGTAACAATCCAGATCAGTTAGTTCAACTCCTACATTAGAAGAATATGGCGAATATGAAACTGAAGACATTCTATTTGAAGAAGCCATCTGGTTGCAATCAGACTGGGGTTCCCGAAAGAACGAAGCCGGTAGATCTCGTTTCCGTAGTGGCAATTTCTGCGACTTGTTTTCTGTGTCTGTGCAGCACTTCTCGTGTAGTGTTCGTGTGTCAAACAAGGCTTGCAGAGATTTCTTTTGCAAGGTGATTTGAGATAACTCTTTTCGCGAAAACCCTTTGAATATAATTCCCCCTCCGGGATTGACTCGAATCACTGAAGCAGGTCCTGATTTTTTTGTACCCCCTTTTTCAGTTTTGGGGTTTTTGGTTTTTTTGGTGGAATCAGGAGAGGTGTCGTCGTTCGTTTCCTCTTGTTTACGTAGCTGCTTCTGTAAATACTTTCGATGGTTAATTTTCCTTCGGTTCTTATGAGGCTTATCCAGAGCATTCTTGATTCCACTTGAGGCAAGATCTACAAAACTGAGAAGTTTTGAGGTACTTTCATCGTGGTGATCTGATGACCTTGTTACAAGATTGTAGTTCAAATCAACGCAAGTCATTCTCAATGTTTCACAACAATCCAAAACGCAAGGGGATCGACAGGCTTTCGATGATCACTTTCAAATGAATTTGCTTGTCGTTTCTGATATCATCCTCCGTGTTTAATGAGTGATAAAGGCGACAGTTGCGCCCTCTCGTGAGACCAAACAGAGGAGGAGTTCGTTCAGGGGATACGGCCTGTGATTGGTTGGCACGGGCTGTGCGCGAGGTTGGCAAAGTAAGCTATCAATTCACCCTCTCTCCCATTTTGTTACCCTCTTTAAGCCCCGCCCTTTTGCCTTCTGTTACCGTCACTCCAAACCCTCAGGCGCTCGCATTCTCATCTATATCGCGCCTCGATGGCCGGACCCCGTGAACCTAGCGCCTGTGGTCGAACTCTTACATGTCACTACCCCTGACCCTGTCCACTATGTGCTTGCACCGTATGCCTGCAATCACCACCCCTCTCCTAACAACCCAACTCTTTCGAAGTCTTTGATTAGCCACATTGCTGCCGTCCAATCCCCTCATCTCCTTTGGTCTCAGCCAAATGATTTGTACATATTACTCTAGGCAGTTACTGCCGACAATATGTGCTGATATGTGTACCCCATCAACATTATTCAAATCGATGTTACAAGGGGGCCTTCAAGATTCACCGAATTTGGACATCCGCCCCCCCCCCCACCCCCCTCCAGGATCCCCTTCCAGTACCGTTATATAACTCTAACACATACATCTCCTATAAGCATGAGTCCAAAGTGACGTACTGACCAACCACTAACCGGGGAACTGATTTAAATTGCTATTACGCCGTACAGTTGCCCTTTGTAGAAGTTATGTATTGGGAAGAGCTGATCAATACACAGAACAAGGCTTCTCAGTGTACGTCCGACATACTATTTTAGCGATGTGACAGAGTTCGGAAAACGTACGCTCCTGTGTCTGTAGGAAGAGCTAGGATGCCAGCCATTCATTTATCAACAACAAATCATAAGTTCATTTGTAAAGCTATCATCGACTTATGGTACAATTCCTTATTTAAACTTATTCTCTCTATATGCATTCAGTATTTCCGAACGCAGTGAACTTAGATGCAGTATCGAAAGAGAAACCACCTGTTTTGACTTCTTGATATCCCAGAATGCTCCACAAGCCTCTGCGCCGACGCGAGTATTTTACCTGTGGAAAATTCATTCGCAATCGGGATGGCAGACTGGTAAGTTGACAAAATTTCCATAGATGATCTAAAAACTGCCGACCATCCCTCATCTGAGCAGGTCAATTTGTTATATGTGTAAACTGCGACTTCGATAGCGAACCGCGTATTATTCATAACATTATCCACTCGTTTTTCTGGTTTCCTTTTGTTTGATCGTACTGTTGGTCAGGACTGGGCAACCAGGAAGTTGGAGTTAAATGGGGTT
>CM067353.1:73297779-73420279 GCA_034190875.2 Urechis unicinctus | reverse complement strand
GCTTCACCACCACAGGCCATTGTATCGAGTTTTACATGGTATACCCACTGGGTCGACCTTCTGCCTCACTCGATTTTTTTTTATACATGGGGTACCCACTGGGTCGACTCACTGCCTCACTGTATCGAGTTTATACATGCGGAACCCATTGGGTCGACCTACTGCCTCACTGTATCGAGTTTATACATGGGGTACCCACTGGGTCGACTCACTGCCTCACTCTTTTGAGTTACACATGGGGTACCCACCGGGTCGACCTTCTGCCTCACTCTATTGAATTATACACGGGGTACCCACTGGGTCGACCTACTGCCTCACTGTATCGAGTTTATACATGGGGTACCCACTGGATCGACCTACTGCCTCACTGTACCGAGTTTATATATGGGATACCCACTGGGTCGACTCAATGCCTCACTGTATTGAGTTTCACATGGGGTACCTACTGGGTCGACTCACTGCCTCACTGTATTGAGTTATGCATGAGGTACCCACTGGATCGACCTAGTGCCTCACTCTATTGAGTTTATACATGGGGTACCCACTGGGTTGACTCACTGCCTCACTGTATTGAGTTATACATGGGATACCCACTGGGTCGACTCACTGCCTCACTCTATTGAGTTATACATTGGGTACCCACTATGTCTACCTATATTCTTGATAGCCCTGATCGGACGGTGGGACGTTACCTTCTTGATTCTGTTGGGTTTTATACTGTTCTTGTAGATGGCTATTGTGTATGTGATATTGAATTTCGTTAAATTTATACAGATGAGTGATTCACAGACATTTAATAAAATTGCAATAGGGAGCTTTAATGAACAATCAAAGGATGTGGGTCAATATCATCTCAGTTAAAAATAGTAAATCATCTTTCGGACTAGATCGGTTCCTTCAGTTTAGGCAGGAACGTGGTCACAACTTCCAGACAATCCATGCCGAGGAATCACAGTATCATTGTAATCATGATCAGTCAAGTGGAGGAAAGTTAAGCTTATCATACAATTTTCGATAAATACAACCTCAAATATCCTATACTTACCAGATTTATCATCATCTGCTTCCATTTTCAAATCTGAATCTATTTCACATTGTGACATCACCATGAAGATCGTGAAGAAAATGAATGCTCCCTGGCATTGGCGTTCAGGTCGACCCAGCTGGTCACCGGAGCCCACTGGGACGCCCTCATCGCCTCGCCTGTCTCCACCGTCAGCAAGGTAACAGAACCGGACGTTGGTCTGTTGGGCCAGACAACAATAACAGAATGCGCTCCAATCGAAATAATCATAATGTTTAATGACATGCAGTGATCAGATAGCCTCTAGTGCGTAGGTTTGGCGGTGCAAGAGTTTTGATAATATAAAATAATTGATAATTAGCAGCTGAGAAGGTATGGGTAAAAAGAAACCAAAGCAACAAGATTCTGCTGCCGCAACAACAAACAGTAATGCATCAAAACCTGCAAAAGGTGTGTTAGATCAGCTGCCATTGACAAATTAACCATATTATCGCCCATATGTTAAAGTTATCAGGTTATTTGCTGTAGACGTGTTATCATACTTAGGAATCACTAGCAGTCATATAATGGTAAATCTCCCACTGTTTGTGTCTCTAAGCTACGAAGAAGAAGTATAAATTCTCTCCGGACCAAAGCAATATCGAAGTCCAGAAGCAATCTGAAGACGAGTTGCAAAAGGTAAATTGTTCACATCCATCTGGCTTGTATCTGTGTATCTAAGTGAACGCCAATAGTCTAGTACAGAATACTATACAACATGCTCACGTACCAACACCTTGTATATGCTTGTCGCTCGCAAGCCATGACCCATGTACAGTAGGGTTGCTTCTGTCACCACAGGGATTAGTATCAGCAGGTAGGTTGAAGATAGCCCTACAAGACGTCTGAGTAGACAAAATCATGTTACCGTTACGACCGGAGCTAGGTTGAAGATAGAAATATATATATATTTTGATCTATGACCCCTGATAGATCGTAGAACGAAGAGTGAAAGATTTATATAATCGATCTTATGACCCCGCTACTACTAAAAAAAACAAACCGAAACATTGATCGGACGCATCCCCGGTGGAAAACTCCCGAAAATTACTCCCAACCCCATGTTATCTCATCCCAAACAGCTTGATTCGGTGGGAAATCGTCCAGATTTATTCTCAACACACTCACTCACCGTGTATAGACCCTCTCAACGCATATTTGACCATTTTTTCGCAACTTCAGCCAGATCTACAGAGCTCAGTTTACGAAAGTCGAAATTTGCCCGCGGCAAATTTGGTCCCGTGCTCCCATTGGCCGGGGTATGTGTGATTATTCTGCAAAAATTAAAAATAGAGACAAATGGCGACTGTAGATCGAAATATATATATATTTCTATCTTCAAACAACCTTCTGATACAAATCCCTGTGTCTGTCACATGCCATTACACGGTCAGATTTTGACCTTTTTCAATTAATTTATGCTTCATTTTATTTTGTTTTGTAGGTTCATATTTTACCATCACAAGAAACAGCTGTACTTGATCTTATTCTTAGAAGCCAAGAAGAATTAGGAAGAAATTTTAATGGATCAGCCTCTTCACGACTTACAAGCAAGAAGTTGACAGTAAGTGTTGTACTAGCTAGAGTACTCTCAGCCTGTATGAACTGCTGAGATGCAATATAAGTCTGACCCTATACCCTACAAATGTGAAATGTATAGGATTTTAACCTATACTCAATGGCAAGATGTTCACTGTTCCATTCCCCGCACACAAATTAAGTTTGATCTAGGTCAAGACTGTTAGAGCACTTTTATTCATCGTTATATCCAAGCCGAGTCAATGTTTGCAATGTCTTGGATGAAGTGGACAAGAAAGTTTATGTGAAGCTTTACGATGACCCCAACAATTGTGATATCAACAAAAAATGTGCCAATAAATGAATTAGGTTTTAAAAGAGGGCTGTAGAATTAAAATATTTATCACTTCATGTTCCATTCGTCAGTATTTGTTAGATTGCATTTTGAGTGCAAACTGCACTGATGTTCATTGGTCAAGTTGCAGTCAAGCGACATTCCCTTGCTTTTCATTTAATTGGAATCCAGGGTTCGCCATTGCGATTTTATGGAGTGACACTTAAGTCAATAGCAGTCCAATCTAATGTGACATTGTGGCATCTGGTGTTAATGGATAAAATGTCAGATTGATATATCTTGCTTAATGTTTAAACCATTATGTTAAAACCCATAATGTTGTGATGTGTAGGATATGTACATCAGCTTGGCTGCTGCTGGATTCCGTCACAACCAGATTGAGCAAGCAATGACTTGTGTTGTGCAATATGGAGGGGACCTCTCTGCTGCTCTAGATTGGCTCTGTCTCAATACCCCGAATGGTGGGTGACATTTCTAAACAACCATGAACAAAACAACCAATGATGGGTGAAATTACTAAACAACTGTGAACAAAACAACAAATGGTGGTTGACATAACTAAGCAACTGTTAACAAAACAACAAATGTTGGACCTTGACATAACTAGACAACATAAGAACCAATGATATGTACTGCAATAGGTGACATCAGGCAATGAATAATTCACCAAGGTGAAGTTGTATTAATTCGATACCCCTCTAACCCCTCTAACCCCTATCTCCCACTGCTGCCTACTAACCTTTTCAGCTATCAATCATATCTTATACTGACATTATTTGATACAGACATAATCTGACCTTATCTCCCACTAACCTTATCTCCCACTGACCTTCTCTCCTGCTGACCTTATATCCCACCGACCTTATCTCCTACTGACCTTGTCTCCAACTGACCTTGTCTTCCACTGACCTTATCTCCCACCGACCTTATCTCCAACTGACCTTATCTTCATCTAGCATCATCTACCTCTGACCTCATATTCAGCTAAACCACATCTCCTACCAAACTTTTTATCTCCTTTTCAGGGCAGCTTCCAGAGGGATTCTTTCAGTCTTTCAGTGGTGAGGAACAAAAGAAGAAGAGAGATGCATTCACAGCTCAAGCAACAGGTTGGACAGCATAGTTTTATACTAATATATAATCCCTTAATGCTATTTTGTAAAATGCAGGTTTTTTTATGTACCCAATAAAATTCTGTTATTTCTCATCAGGCCCGGAAAGAATTGACACCATACATTGGAGTAATAGCATCCAACAAGAGATCCAGCCCGCTGATGCTCAGGTAGAAATTGAAACTCAACAAATACACAATTCAGTTAATTACAGAAGTGCTTCAAAAAAATTCATATTATTGGTGCCAGGTTAAATTTTTACTTTATTTCTCTTTTTTTCTACTTTCTAAAATGACACTTTTGTAAAAAAAAAAATCATATTGGGAAAACCAAATAATTGCTTATGCATTATAGTCAGTGTTTTGACCTCTGACCTCTGTGTACAAACCTCTATTCAAATGAGCAGTGACCTGATCCAGTTACCATGCATGTGGGATTTGGATTATTGTCTTCTATATAGCCCAAACTCCGCCGGTTCTCAGCTTGGATTGTGTGGTTGCGCTTAAAACATGCCATATTTATCTTAAAAATCGCATCCTGTCAAAAAATGGCAATCAAACTTAATACCAAGCCTTGAGATATAGCAGGGCTCTCAGAGTTGACTCAGTTTTGCATATATAATCACAAATAAGTAGGGAGTCAGTCAATGATGTTTTATTCACAACAGAATTCTGATGAATCTGAATGAAATGCATCTTTGAACTGTTGATTGATTCACTCAAGGGGGAATAGCAATATCTTGAAACTAGAGTGAGAATCAGACAAAGATTCAATTAGCATAATAATGTTAAGTCACAGGTGAATGACATTGTGCGATAAAGACTCCAGGGTGAATGAGACTGAACTAGTTTAAGAACCACTGTATTACATTGTATTGTTTGATAATAGTGTATGCTGTATTTATTTACTGGATAATCTATCTGAATAGATTTGTGAGACTGGTTGCATTATCTTTTACTTAAGTAGCCAAACTCATGTCTGGCTCCTGTGTTACAGCCAGGACACTCAAATTCTGTCAAGGACTGGGTTCTTCAGTATTCCCAGCAGTCTGATGAAGATTCTGACCTTTGTTCAGATAGCAATAACCCTGAGACTGACCTTCACCTTGATCCTGTGAGAAACCATAACTTAGTTATGCTAATATTTTAGTGATAGTGATTTTTAGTGGTGTAAAAAAAGATTATCCATGTTATGAAATTTCTAGCTCCTTGTTGGTTCATTTAGTGATATGATTCACAACCTGTAAGTTAAAGATGGTATTTCTGGCGATTTGATTTCTTTTTATCAAAATGATAAGATAGCTTGGTTGTATTCATTTCATCGAGTTGGGAATAGTGAGTAATGTCTTGAAAACAGAACTTGTTTATCCAAACGAAGTACTATCTTGTCGAATTTATGTCCCGTTCAAAATGATAAGCAATCTGGCGCGAATTCTGTAAATACTGTGAAGTAATGATCATAAAATGAAACGTTTTAACCCCAGAGTTTTTATGATTTCGGTTTGAATGCGCAAGAATGTACAGATCCCTGCATTGCATACTACAATCTTCATTGCATTCAGAATGAGCAATACCTGGAATTGACTGCCAAGTTATTGGATGCCAGGAATTCTGCCTCTGATGCCAAGTCCAGAGGGGACAAATCCAGCCAGAAAGAGGCTTCTACACAGATCAGAGAACTTACAACAAGTGAGTTGTCAAAAACCTGTTTTATTTCTCTTTTCTTGTATCAGAAATGCAACTGAAATTCAATAGAAATGTCTCCTTTTGATTCCAGAAAGGAATGTTGTGGAAAATCACCCGTTATTTAACCCAGCAGTCAAGATCCCTGATATTGACCAAGTGAAAGAAGCTTCAGCTTCTGTGCCACCAGATAGCAGTAAGACACCTCCACCAGAGGGAGCTATGGAGGAGGAGGGGGATCTAGGATTGGGTTTGTTCGAAGAACAGGCAGCCGCCCCAGAACCCAAAGGTAAAGTCCTCAAGTGATGACCAATTTCTTCATGATGCTTAATAAGTAGGAGTTGTTTATTGGTGCACATTACTAATTTCCTATTAATGAATTATGAAGCATATGTAGGTTACATCGGCTGCTCTCTTGCGTCAAAACACAAAATTAAAAAATAATATGCAGCCGCAGTTATTTGTTTGTGAGATTAATGAAGTAGGTTATTTTACTAACAGCTGCTGCTGTGAAGTCCATCAAGGCCAAGAGCTTGGATGAGCGTTGCTTTGAGTACACCACCCAGCAATGGACAGGGAAGTCCCCTAAGCAGTTTCTTATTGACTGGGTTCGCAAGAACTTGCCAAAAAGTCCCGCTCCTTCGTTTAGCAAGGTGCCTGTTTCGCGCAGCTTATGGCGATGCAGGTGTTTATCATTGAAGTTTCCTCCGCATTCTTTTTTTTTAAATACCACTGCCATGTTTCAACTCAATATGTTCATGGTTTTGCAACAATTGGTGACAGTTAAGTGGATGATGAAGCCTGTTATGTCAAACTTAAGTTTTTGTTACACTTTTTATCAAAAATGTCAGTTGCAATGAATAAGAAAACATGTGATTCGTGTTGATTCTCCTGCAACATTACCACTTTGTTGAAAGTAAAATAAAACTTATGAAAATTACTAAATGCAAATATCTTGACATTGATATCCCTTATAGCATCCCTGGTTAAGTCAAACCACCATCCCTGGTTAGGTCAAATCACTATCCCTGTTGAATCAGCATCTCTGTTTAAGTCAGATGGGTATCCCTGGTTATATTGATGGCATTGATTAACTTTGATTGCTTATTTTTCACACTACATTTCAATTTTCAATACCAGGGTACAAGTACAGAGGAAGGAGGGTGCTTTATCAGAATGCCCGGACATTGTGACGCGGAACATGAAAGAAGCTGAGCATCTAGCTGCTACTCTGGCATTGTACAGACTTTGTAAAGGGCAACGTGTCTACCAGTTACTGCCCCAGCCTTACAGGGAAGTCTGGCTTGAATGGGCTGACGCTGAGGAGAAATGTACAGCAGACGCCAAGGCAGAACAGAATAAGGTGAAGGCTTTTGATGAATTAGCTGTCTAGTTGTCTGGTTGATGATCAGCAAGGAGAGATGTCTTGTGATCTTATCAAATTAAGATGTAAAATTATGTTGGCGTAGAAACGGTTAGTTGCTGTAATTGCACTGACATTTATAGGTGCAATGTAAATTCTGTTGTGAAAAAAACTTCTATGACTGATTCCCCTCTGCTTTTGGTAATGATAGTTGACAAATTTAGGGCATTCGGTAACCCTCACTTTTTTATGGCTCATTTGATTGAAGTCCGAATTTTATTTATGGCAGGATTTGAATGAAAAACCCTATCTGGCACAATGAGCTTCTACAATTCATTCAAAGCTGAAAACAGGCAGAGTTGTGCATACATAGTTACTGATTCAGGTCATTATTCATTTGCATATTTTTGAAGACAGAGTTTGGAGGTTGTTTTCAATACAACTATGTCTATAAATATCATTGTTGATAACATTGAAGGATTACTATAGAGGCATTTGATCAACTACACACAAATGGGAGGAAAATGACAATTGCACCATATCACAGAAAAATGCATTTTTAAATATGCTATATGCTTATATACATAATGTCCCTGTTTTAATGTCAACATTGCCCATTGTTGATAACATGTTTGTTGATAACATGTCAAGAAAATGACAGCACTTCTGGGAGGCTTTCCAAGTCTCATAATCATATTCATTCACCATGGTTGCAATATCTTTGTATTGAAGAGGTTGTCAAACCCTTTCACTTTCATTTGATTTTTCTTAAAAGCTACTGTTTCTAAAAAAATGGATAATTCTGTTTGTTGGGTGAACAGCCACGAGACCAGTTTGTAACCCGCCTGATGAAGAAACTTGCAGTGACTGACAGCTCAGTGACCATGGCAACCACTGGTGATGAAGATGAGGGTGATGCTGATACATGGGAGGATCTTGCCAGTGATGATGAGGAGGTCAAGGTCAGTCATACATTCATTGCAATCATAGCATACTTTTATTGACAATTACCAAAGAGTGTGTGGCTGTGCTAAATGGGCTCTCTATGCTAAACACCATTGTCATGCTTCTATATATTAGAATGCTTCTATATATATATATATATATATATATACATATATATATATATATATATATATATATATATATATATATATATATATATATATATATATATATATATATATATATATATATATATATATATATATATATATATATATATATATATATAGCTGCTTGACCCTTTGAAGCCTACCATTGAGAACAGAGTGCATGTTCTTCAATGAATACCTCAATCAAAATTACACATTACATTATATCAATCATAAGCTTTTGCATTTTTCATAATAGGTCTCATGGCAATCTTTAGCACAATTATATCTCATTTAAAATGTATCACTTAACCTTTTCCATCCTACATTTTGGCCTTCATTCAATTTAGATTCATATCTATAGTCAAAGTTTGTCATCATTACAATCTGTATTTTCACAAATCACATGATGACCTGTTACTATTTGATTCAGCCATCCAAGGTCGCCCCCTCAACTGACCACCCTCGCTCTCACAAACCCATAACTCCTGCAGCATCCCTTAGAATTCTACATGGTAACCGCCAGTCTCCCAGTTACACCAGCATCCTACAGCAGCGGCAGACCTTACCTGTGTTTTGTCACCGTGAGGCTGTCACCGCAGCTATCATGAGACACAGTGTTGTGGTAATAGCTGGGGAGACAGGAAGTGGAAAGAGTACGCAGATACCTCAGTTTATCCTGGAGGTAAGAATTTATTAATCAGATCTTCTACTGTGAGATAATCACACCTTCATTATAGAGAGTTGCCCATTTGTCCAATCTAGACTTTGCTATTTCAACTGTATTATCATATATTTATTAAGATTTATTAATTATGATTGATGGAGTCATACTTTTGTAAGACAGTGCTACTTCACCAAAGTTTTAAAAGAATTATTTTTGGATGAATGTACCTAGAGGGAGAATAAAAATAAGTCACAGGTGAATGATATTGTGCGATAAAGGTAAATGAGACAAGAATGATGATGCATGGGCTGAGTGAGAAGGTTCTTTATTTATGGCTTGAGGGAACTTGGTGTGTGAAATTGCTAGGTAGCTTCAGTAGCCTTCTGTACAGGATCCTTGCATAACTAATTGACTGTTCCCTTCATCATATGGTCAAAACCAACTACAGATGTCTTTTTAGTGCAGCCTTTATGCTCATGGCTTGCTGCCAACATATCAAGAATTAGTATAAGAAGTTAAGATTACTGAGTAAAATTAATGTTAGCTACGTTGGATACTGCTGCTCTGTTGCTGACAATGTTATTGCATCAAACAGAAACCATGCTGTTGTATATTGTCACTCATGATTTGAGTGACGTTTTATAACAGATTTTAAATCAAATACAGACTAAAATTATATACAATACAATGTGCTAAAAATATGTATATATATTTAGCATATCGTGGTAAGTTATAGAATTGATACAATATAATACAAGAGTTGGCAGCAAGGTGGGGGCCAGAATACAGCCCCAACCCAAATAGTACAATTAAAGCCCGCGGAGGAGACAGGGGAGGTGGTGGGATGAGAACTTTTTGATGCTAAATTTCCCACTGGCGAGTGCGAAGAGAACAGGCCATGTGACCGGAGCAATGCCTGTGATTGGATGGTTGCTACCGCCCCTGGCGGGAGTGAAGCGATTTACCAACTTGGCGCGCGAGATATGGAAAACCGCCGAAAACAACCGTCATGAGGCACAAGCCTTCACATAAAATACATTATGACACACCCTAATTAAACATCAAAAATACCAGTTAATAATATGTGATATGACCCTGTGTGCAGCACTGTTTGGAAGCTGGGCAGTCGTGTGATATTGTGTGTACGGAACCGCGGCGCATCTCAGCAGTCAGCCTGGCCACCCGAGTCAGTGAGGAGTTGGGGGAGCGAGATGGTCCAGGGGGAAGGAATTCACTCACGGGTTACTCTATACGGCTGGAAACGCGGCGGAGTGCCATGACAAGGCTGACGTATTGTACAACCGGGGTGTTGTTGAGGCGCATTCAGAATGACCCTGAACTGAGACAGGTGTCTCATGTCATAGTGGATGAGGTGAGATATCAAACTGCTATGGTTGTTATGTGGCAGTCTCACTTTGATGGTTATCCAAATGTTATTGGTGGTTAAATCACTTTTTGTATTCATAGTGATGTTTGTATGGTGATATAACCGGGCAGGCTCATTTTGATGGTTATACGAGTATTATTAGTGGTTTTATCACGTTTTGTATTCATAGTGGTAGTTGTATGGTGATATAACCACACCCTTGGTTATGTGGCAGGCTTTCTATGATGGATATATGAATAGCATTAGTGGTTACATCACATTGATAGTGATGGTTGTATAATGATGTAACCATGTAGGTGGTTATGTGATCAGCTAATATCAATGGTAATATGAGTGTTATTGATGATTATTGAAGATTGCACTTTGATGTTTATATGATCTCACATCAATGAGATGGTTACATTGTGTTTCATCTACATGAAGGTCTTTACCCTGGTCAATGGTAAACACTCCAGGTGATGAGTTGAAAGACCAGTGAGGTAGCAAAGGTGTCTGGTGGCGTTTTTTCGACTCTGATGCAGACCATTTACAGTTGCTCAGTACCAGTTATATGACAACTAAACATTGATTGGACCATTGTAAGAATGAGCTATTATTCGAGGTCATTCCCTAGTTGTGTTGTCATCCATGCATCACAATGGTTATGTGAATATGCACCTTGGTGGTTGTATGACCATTAACTACTCTCATGGTTATGGTTGACAGTGAAACGTTCATGAGGGTAGTGTGCAGTCTGACTTCCTGCTGCTGATAGTTAAATAGATGCTAACCATTTTGATGGTTATATAAATGGTTATATAAAACATTAACTCCAGTCAGATTAATGTTTCATGATGATAGGTTCATGAGAGGAGCGTGGAGTCGGACTTCCTCATGCTGTCCCTCAGGAGGCTACTGAACAAGCGACCTAGGTTAAAGGTCATTCTCATGAGTGCTACCCTTGACAGCGCCAAATTCTCGTCCTACTTTCAACATTGTCCCGTCATGGAAATACCAGGACGAACTTTTCCCCGTTCAGGTACAACAGTAGTTGCTATATGACAATGTCTTGGTTCGTATTTACATGGAAAGATGGCACAATGTTCATTGTATAAACTAAATATCTACCCTTTATTTACCCTGCATAATTTCCTCGGTCAGTTTCTGTCACAATGTTTTGTTTTTGCTACAGGAATTGTTTGTGGAGGATGTGGTGGAGATGACTGGATACACTTTGGAGGAGGGCAGTCGTTACGCTGCAAATACAGCCGACCTTATCCAGGTTAATCCTCACAATCACATGAGGAAATTAATTGATGGAAGGGATACGATGAAGTCAATGGTGTTAAATATATCTACCACAAATGCACTCTGAAGTAGGGCTAATAAAATTTATATAATAAAAAAAATTGAAGAGAAGAAATTGATGAATAGAAATTGATGAGCTCAAATTGATGAGGTGGCCTTACACCATGGAAAGACCTTCCTTGTAGTTTTCTCTTTTGTTAAGATCATATAGTAGTGTAGTTTGGTTGTAGGGTCGACAATACTTGTTACTCGTCTTTGTTCTGAGCAGGAGATCGAGGCCAGCATTGCTGTATCAGGTCAACGAGGGCAAACACACACCATCCAAACCTCCTGGTCGAAAGATGACCTCTATTCCATCGACAAGGTGAGGGATACCAATGTTACGTTTATATGCTGTGAGAAGCTGTAGTTTATTGCCGAGCAATCTTGAAAGGTTTGAATCCTGTGGGGAGATATGTGGTCACATCTGAGTGAAGGCATCATTGTTATTATGCAATACTCTTCTAGAGGCAAATGTCAATCATCATCACTTTACTATTTACTTTTGTTATTTGACTGAATATTTGTTGTATCAAAATCATTTATTTGTAAGTAGTGCAGATTAATAAATGAATTTGATCATGACCCTTAAGCTTTATTTACATTTGTATGCAAATATATGACAAATTTACAACCTCTGTAATGCCTGTTGCGTCTCACAGACAGATCTGGATGGCGGTCAATACACCCTGAAGACGCGTAACATCGTGACCCGAATGCATCGCTCTCGAATCAACCTGGAGTTGATCGTGAAGCTGCTGATTCATTTGGACACTGACAGCGAGTACAGTCACATTGATGGAGCTGTACTTGTCTTCTTACCCGGCCTTTCTCACATACAGGAGCTGTATGAGATGCTCAATGCTGAACCACACTTCTCAGACAACCCAAGGTATGTTGTTGTTAAGGCTATCTGTCCAGATCAGCCAGATGTTAAGTAAGCATCAAAATTCAAGTAAGATACTACCTATTAATCGCTATGTAATGACAGAAGTGCATTATTATTTGTGACTGCCCTCTCATTGATTGAGTTTGATTATAATTCGGCTGTGGTTGTCTCGGTTAAGCAGACATTAGCTGGCAGTTCTAATCATTGGCTGTCTATCATTGGGTAGAATTTAATTATTGTTTGGTTTTAAGTGAAAAGCCTTGTGGTTTGTGATTATCAATGATTTCCCAGTTATCAATGAATGTGATTGTTACAAAGTTATTTATTGGGTTAATTAGAAAGTAGACATTGCCTGATGAACTCGAAACAAAATCGGGTTAATCTGAGTACAGCTGATAAAGCGTAAATTTCAGCTTCTTCTTTAACAAATGTAGCTTCTACTTAGTTTTAGCTGACTCAGCAAATTTTGTTTCTACTGTATCTCAATGGAAAGGCTCATTTGGTAAGGATATCACAAACTTCATTCTGTTGTCAATGTAATGATGGTGACAAACGTTTGTTTTAATTCTTTGGCTCTGCCTCCCATTAGATACAAGATCATCGCCTTACACTCTGTGCTCTCATCCCGAGACCAGACGTCAGCCTTTGATGTCCCCCAAGCTGGCATAAGGAAGGTTGTCCTAGCCACCAACATTGCAGAAACTGGTATCACCATCCCTGATGTTGTGTTTGTGGTGGACAGCGGAAAAGTGAAAGAAAATAGGTGTGTTCATTCCCTTGATGTGTGTTACTGCCCAGAGCTGTATTTTTGGTATTCCAACTCAATTCAAAGAGCTTGTAAGTAAATGATAAGAGTATGTGAACATGCCATCTGTGTGGTGCTTAGCCTCTTAATATCACATCGAATTTTCCAATAAGAAGACTCCACATCTTCAACACATGTTGCAATGCTGTCACCCCAGAAACATTGGATCATCTTTCCCATGTGCTTATGTGCTTGTTGATTTTATGGTGGCGCCACCTGATGACCGACATGTGTTTCACTAATGATTTACATTCTTGCCGCAGACCCCTAAAAGCTTGCTGAAAGCTCTTTGTTTAAGTCCCCGTTGTTGATGATGGGGTCTTAATTGGTCCTTCATCGTCATCCTTATCATCATCATCATTAATATTGCATCATCTTCAACAGCAGCAGTAGCCTAATTATAATCATCATCTTGAACAATATAAACATCAACATCACATTCATCACCATTACTGTCCCTTTATCATGATTATCAACATGATCATGATTAACAACATAATCATTATTATCAACATGATCATGATTAACAACATAATCATTATTATCAACATGACAGAGTTCAGGAAAGACCGTCGGACATCGGACATGTCCGGTATTTTTCTCTTTGGTCCGGTAAATAAAGCCATTTCTATCGGTCATTTTGTCCGACAGTTTATTTCGTCAATGATGTTGATAAAATGGGGAAATATCGACTGTACATCCATCTTTCGAAACCATCACCGACGTTTTCTCCGCTTACAAGCGAAAACAGCCGAGTGAACACGACTATATCCGAATAACAATAATATGGCGAAATCTATAGTAAGGAACCACTTTTACGAATCAAACAAGTGACCGAAACAATGAGCCCTGGTGAGCAGATAACGGAAAGCGAAAGTTGTGATTTCGTTTTCTAAATTCAGTATCGAGATTTTCGCGGGTTTAGTGTTTCGGTGAAGAACTGTGATTTTCGCGGTCTGATGTTTTCGCGGCAGCGGTACAAAGATGGGGCAAGGCCTGGGAGGAGGCCGCCCCAAGAGGAACAAAAAAAAATCCCTAGGATATATTCAAAGACATGGGAGGAGGGTAGACCATGGATGGAATTTAAAGATGGCAAAATGTTCTGCACAGCTTGCAAGTGAGTGGACCAAATGATGATAATAATGATTTTTACATGAAGTCAAATAATAATACAATGATAGATATTTAATTATAATAATTAAAAGAAATAAAGATTGATCTTAGAGATGTTTTTAATGATTTTTAATATACAATGATATTAAATCTGAGTTAAATAAATACCTTGATAAAAAATCAAAGCTATATGGATCAATGTTTAGATTAATTTAGTTAAATATTTATTTAGCAAATCCCTGGAGTATCATTGGCTAACAGTGAGTGTCCAGTTGGTGATATAGCTGCATAGTTTTATTGTGGTTTTGTGATATAAATGTATTACATATCTGTACTACAAAATGAAAATTGCATTGCATTTTTCACCCGTTTATTTCCAGTGCAAGAGGGAGTCTGCTTACAGGAGACATAACCAGAAACAGATAGCAGCTCAAGCAGCTGAAGCCCAGAGTGATGCTCCATTGGTAGAGGTGAGAGAAGGAACAGAGGTCACTACTGATGAAGAGGAGGTTGCAGAAGATATTGCTGGGTCGGTCGAAGCAGATGAGTCGGACAGCGATGGGTCCGATTCAGACTTCTTCTCCGGCCGCGAAGAGGATATTGAGGATAAAATATTCATGTACGCAAAGGACATCATGATCTAAATTAGATCCTGATGACCTTTGCATACATAGATATCTTATTTAGATTCTAATGTTGACAATAAACAAATTTTCTGACACATTATCTTGACTTGAGACATCGCAAAATGATTAATTTTAATTCGGTCCTGAAAGAAAAGTCCCGGTCCTGTAAAGTTTGGGCACTTTACAGGACATCGGTCCTGTAAAGTCTGAAATTCTTTCCTGAACTCTGACATGATCATGATTATCAGCATAATCATGATTAACAACATAATCATGATAAACAACATAATCATGATTATCATTATAATCATCACAAGGATAATTCCCTACTATTCTATCAAGTGGGCTGAGATCGAAACTCCAGTCAGCTTCTTGTTCTAACTGTTCTCAATGGAGACGATGTTATTTCCAGATACGTAGAGAGTTGTCAGATGAGTCAACTCAAAGAAGTTTTCATCTCCCAGGCTAGTGCTCGTCAACGACAAGGACGTGCAGGTCGAGTTCGTGAGGGCTACTGCTTCAGACTCTACACCAATGCTAGGTCAGAGCTCTTTGTAGAATTTTGATTCACTAATGATGATACGAGATTTTAATACTCTTTAATCATAAGATTAAAAAAACTAGGCACTTGTGTGCTGTTGTGATTGAAACATTGAGAAAAGAGACAGGTTAGAGTGGGAATTGGCTGTAGCTTCTGATCCGTTTTCAGTCTTTAATAGCAATAGACAACTCAAACTTTACATGATGTTCCACGTCAGGTGTAATTCAGATCTCAGTTGTATTTAATTCCTTCTATATTCATGGATTCTCCTTCAAACCTTTATATAGTATAGCTTTAAGTTTCTGGTTTTCTGTTTATTTTTTCAAAAATCTTTAAATTGTATCATATGAGTATGTATGTTGTATTGGGTGATGTATTTTGGCACTGCTCCTGTTATATTGTGTAATGGCAACTTGGTGAATGTGTTTGTGTAGGAGTGCGGTGCTTGTGCCTCATACCGTACCAGAAATCCTGCGTGTTCCACTGGAAGAACTCTGTCTGCATATCATGGTCATCTATTTTCAAATTGTTGACCAGAAATTCTTATTATATATGTATATATATATATATATATGTATATATATGTATATATATATATATATATATATATATATATATGTATATATATATATGTATATATATGTATATATATATATATATATGTATATATATATATATATATATATATATATATAATATATATATATATATATATATATATGTATCTATATATATATATATATATATATATATATATATATATATATATATATCTATATATATATATCTATATATATATATGTGTGTGTGTGTGTGTATTTATTGTCACATATCAGATTGTTTCAACACCTTCCTATTAATATAGTTGCAGCAAAACACAATAATTAAAATCTGGATTAGTTTCTATTTAGGTGTATCATTCTATTATTATTTTGTTTCCTGTGTAATTTGTTCAATTTTCAAGATGTACTTTTCCATATAGAAATGTGACTTGGGCCACCCTGCTGAGTTTCTGAGTGAGGCCTTAGATCCACCCAACCCCCTGACAGTGGCACGAGCTATATCAGTCTTGAGAGAGGTTGGGGCATGCGAGCAGTGCTCTCCTAAATTAACACCACTGGGTCAGCATTTAGCTGGGCTACCCGTGCACGTACGCATTGGGAAGATGCTGGTGTATGCGGCGGTGTTGGGGTGTCTTCAGCCGATGGTTTGTAAAACTTTTTTTTTCAATGTAAATGTTCCCTTGAAAGATATACATATATTGTTTGTGTCTTTGAAACTGGATGGTGTTTCCCACAGTCAGTTATAGCTGCAGCCATGTCGGACAAATCCCCCTTTGTGGCTCCCCTAGACAAGCGTCATCTAGCTAACGAGGCAAAAAGCAAAATGACCGTGTTCAACTCGGACCATCTCACTTTGTACAAGGCTTATTTAGGGTGAGTATCAACGGTTGCTGTATTACCAGAGTACTTGTTAAGTCTGACAAATCTCAAAAAGTTCCACCTGGTGACTATTATACCTTATATATGTCTTTATGTATGAGGGGCTTTTTCTGATCCAAGTGCCCGTGGTTAACATTGAATTGGCTTAAGACTTGTTACTGTATATCGTGATCCACATCTTCCTCAAATTTGTTCTCATCTGATGCCAGTATTTTAGTAAGTGGCCAGAAAGGTGGGACATTGTGAGTGTATTTGAATGAAGTAGTTTTTTCCTGTGTAGTTGGAAGAATGCACAAAAGCAAGGCCGGCGGTCAGAGATTGAATACTGCGAGAAGAACTTTTTACGGAGAGCTACTCTTATTGACATAGAGGTATGAAATTACTTGAATAACTCTGTATGGTAAATGTTTTCTACTTGATAAGTGTTATGTTTGATAAATATTCAGAGCTTATTCTGTTTGTAGAGATTAAAGACCATGATGTTTGATTTGTTGATGCACATCTCAACCGTGAAAACCTAAATGTTGAGTTTTGAAAATAAATCTTGCATTCCAGAACACATCACAAGACTTATATCAACTGGTTTGTGCAGCAGGCTTTGAGGATATCCCTGCAGATCAGTTCATTAAACGCACCAAGAAACAAGCCCAGCCCTCAAAAACAGACGTTATCAATATAAGCCAAACTCCGTCCAATTCATCAGGTGCCAATCTAACTCAGAATGTAGCCACCATTTTGAAGGCTGTTCTAACTGCTGGCCTGTACCCCCACTTGGCTCAGTTGTTCTACACAAAGCCTGTGGATCATGCCGTTAGCACTGACCAACATTATTGCGTGGGTCAAACTGCCCAAGGGGCAGTACACGTCCATCCTACCTCAGTCAACCGCAATCTGGGGGCTAATGGATGGCTTGTTTTTCAAGAGAAGGTATTTATCAAATAGACACCAGTATTTTATGCTTTTCAGCTCATTTTAATACATCATAGATTATTCATGATTGGCTACATATGTAAGAGAAAAGGGGTCTTACATATTTCTAGCACCAAATTTATTTTAAAGACATAGGGTAATAAAGTAGATGATATATATATATATATATATATATCAATATAGCTTGTTAGTTTCTATGCATAGCATTTACAATTCATTAAATCAAATGAGAAATCAACTCAGTTGTTACAAAACACTTGCCACATTGCTGTTATCAAAGAACCCCATGATAAAACGAGTTCATTACCTTGCAGGTGAAAACAGCACGTGTGTATCTACGCGATACCACACTGGTTTCCTCCTACCCGGTGCTTCTCTTCGGGGGATCACTAGCAGTACAACACAAGGAGCAGGTCATCGTTGTGGACGACTGGATCAAGTTCAAGGTTGGTTGTGGTGCAATGTTGTTCATGTCCATAATATAAATTGTGTGGCTGCATTTTAGGTTGCGCTTTCATATATTTTAGGCTTCACTTAAATTCAATTCAGGATGCATTTAAAAGAATTGTTAGCTGCGCTAAGATAAATTTTAGGCTGCACTTAAATCAATTTTAAGCTGCACTTAAATCAATTAAAGACTGCACTTTAATCAGTTTTTGGCAGTGCTTGAATATATTTGATGCCACATGTCCCTTTTTATACTTTGTTTAATTATACAAATACAAGACATGGGATGTATCTTCCCAGCCTCCTCCGTTTTAGCATTGATTTGTGTCGCCATCACGAAGATCATTTTAACAGCTCACTTTGAATAAAGTGATTATGTGCAAGAGGAGTGTTGTCTGGTTGTCAGAGGGTAGATTGTTGGAGTTGTCTGTTGTGTCTCGATAATGGTGGTTAATTTAATTAGGACTATATTGTTGTCCTCTATAATATTTATTGTTTTCATGTTTCCAGGCTTATGCCAAAACAGCTGTTATATTCAAGGAACTGCGGATGTTGCTCGATAATCTACTTGAAAAGAAGTTGGAGAATCCCCGATTAGATCTCACTGGTGAGTTATAGGTTATTGGTTGGATTTAACACTTGTTTAATGAATTGTGAAAAAAAGTTCAATGGTCATGACAATACAAGATTTCATAATTATAAAATGAGATGATGGGCCTGTTTCAGCTGAAGGGACAGTTCTTGCACTTGTCGATTTACTTCTCTCGGAAAAGTCTCGATGACATTTGCTGCAAACACCTTGCCTCACACAAGATACTGTTTGTTGGAAGTGTTGATTTCAGTGAAATGTGGATGTTTTTATAGTGTCGATTTCAAGAACAGGATTTCTGGTGTTAAAATAGAAGTCTTGCTTTTGATGCTGTTGATAAATATTTATGTCTGTCGGCGACATGCTTCATGATAAAGCCTTACCAGTCTGTTGTTTATAAACGTTTACAGATGCTGCAGAAATGGTCAGTTCGAGTAAATGAATTTATTTCAAAAAAATAATTCATACAAAGTTAATATACTTGTTGTAGGACATAAGAAACCACATTTCTACTTCACATTTCTGACTGCATGGATGTTTGAGTAATTAGGACAGCAAATATTATCCCTGTGAACTCTTCTGAGATTGTGAAATCACTTCATAATCTAAAAAATTCTGATAGACCTGTTAGGGCAGGGGAATAGAGATGAAAAGTACAGTGACAAGAATCTAAAATGACTATTTGTATGGATTCATTTATGCCATATATTAAATATGACTTGGAAAACAAAAGCTGTGTTGGTACATGGTGATTGGTGACTGGATGGCATTTGCATGTAACAGGGTTCTGTTTTATTGGTCTATAGTTCCGATCGACTCATTCTGGGACCTCTCTTCTTTTCTCGTTGTTTACGTTTCTTGTCCGTCTTCAATGACGATTTAATGACATCATCCACTGCAGACTCCACTTGTGTCTGCAACAACATGAATTAAGAAGCTGATTCAACACATAGTTCATTGGTAATTTCATAAGCTCTGAGGTCACTGAATGAAGTTAGTATATCACTAATGTAGTAAGGCTACAAAGTGTGACATCATATCGTCCACTCATGTCTGGGAAGTGACACCGCAGTTATTATGGACATGTAAGTACCTGGGCTATGTAAATATGAATTTCAACAGGTCAGAAATAGTCCTTGTCTGGTACAGTAATACTGCAAACCCTCCACCCTCACCTCTCAAACTATACACCCCCCCCCCCCCCCCCCACACACACACACACACACAAACCCTCAAACTCCCCTATCCACTCTCAGAGTCAGTCTGGCGGTTCTCCTGTGTCGTGAGGGCCTGACGTTACCTTTAGCTTGCTAGACTGGCTGTAAGGATTTAAATATTCTTCGTCCTTTTCAATCAAATCTAATTCTTGCAGCATCTACGACAGCACAGTACCAAGGAAAACATTATTACCATACATAAAAGAAATTTTTAAATGCATATTATGAAATCATGGAAGGATTTGTCGAGGGAAGATTATGATACTTGCAAGGTGCATTAATTTTGCATCGCTGTCAATGAAAATCTGGCTTTCTTGACAGAAGCCCACGGCCCATAGCACTGTAGTCTCCCATTCTTTATTCCGTTTTAGTATATCATGTGTGATGTCTGGCAGGTGCAGTAATATATCACCGAAAAATGCTGTATTTTCAGCTATACTGGAAAAAGCTTGAAACGCAAACAACAATGAAGTCAATGTAGCGTATGCCATCAACTGTCTTCAATCAAAGTGTATAGTTTGTAAAATAATAATGAAAATATTAAAAACAATGAATTTCCTTGCTTATTGGAGTCATTTTTTTTTTAACCATAGAGCTGCAGCTTATTGTGCTATTCACCCTCTTTTGTAGAATCCTCTTCGGGGAAAGGGCTGCCAGGTAAAAACCCAGCTTGCATCAGCTGAACTTGGGACTTGGTTAAGACCTGCAACACAGATTCATCATCAATCTCTTGATCACACAACATCAACTTCCTTCACATATTGTTCATCTTGAGTTATTGTCTTTATCCACTGAATGTTCATTTTGAGAAGAGCTATGTGTTAAGTGACTTACCGAGGCCATATTGTGCACCATGGTTTTGATGAGCTTGTATTGTTTGGCATAGTTATCCATGGAAATGAGACTGCGTACTGCTTCCTGGTGTGCTGCACGTTTGTGTCTGAATATTTGGTGATCTTAGTGTGATTAAGGAAACAAACCAGTCACATGATAACAGACATAAAAAAATGAAACGTTTCTTTCTTTTCAGGAGGAGATCGATTGAGATTCGTGGACAACACTTCCTAAAAGCCATCATCTAAACAGGGTTGTGATCCCCAGTCGATGGCTGACAGTTGGACTGATAACAAACACAACAAAGAAAAGCCTTTCCCTTACACAACATGAAAAAACCACATTTTACAACTATACACCACCAATAACAAATCTGCACACAATTGTTGCTAGGATGCATGATATTTCATCACATCCAATTAGATATTTTGTCAAACTGACAGGTTTATTGGTTTCCATAAGTAGTCTTTTTGTCCTGAGGATACATGAATAAAGTGAGATTGTATTGTTGACAATATTATTACTACCAAAAAGCATGTTACTTTGTCGGTGGGATACATAAATGAAGTGGTGAGATTGTCTGCTGTGTGTTGGTGCCGTTTCCATCTACATCAAACAAGCCATCAACAGGTCCCTCACTCGGGTCACCACGGCACGCAAAGTTCATCAACACTAACGGGATGAACAGGCACCAGACCCCCCCTCTCAGCTGTCTGAGTACTGAATATCTCATCTAGAAAAGACATGCAACAGTATTTATAACATACATAATAACTCACATGGCAGTTATTGATAATCATAAAGTAATTGATGACGAGTCATTCCACGGTTATATCCTGTCCGTGACATGATTGATTCAATATCTACCCTCCAAAATCAATTGATTTATAATCCTAAAATCATCAATATAAATACATTGTGTCAGGGTTAAAATGAACTTGGCATTGTCTGCTCAGTGCAATGAAGACAGTGAAATTTGGCACCACTAGCAGCTGGAAGTGATGTCATATTCAACAGTGATATCCTGCAATGCGTTTGAAAGCGTGCAGAGTGCGCATGCGCATAAGCCTGGTGGCAAAAGAATGTGTATTGTGTAGTTGTCACCTGTCAATGCGCTACGCATAGAGGACGAGCGCTCAGCTCCGAAACGCTGTGAAACCAGCCGGCTGGCGGTGGACATCTGGCTAAGTCGAGATGAAATAACCCATGTATGCCGTTTTTGTCTCGGCTTTTCAATACTAGTTTTAAATCCATTAATATGACCAATTCCTCTGCTGGCCCAAGAACTCTCTCTGCATGTATTGTTGATCTCACGAGTCGTACAGAATCGTTCACTTGTGTGTCTTTTTTTTATAACCGTGGGATTATTGTCATCACGCCCAGTAGCTGCAGTGTTATAGACTGTCAAGAGCACAAAGTTGAGGGTAAGTCGATTAAGTTTTACCGAATTCCTGTGAATGAAGCATAGAAGAATGGCTTGCACCAATCCTCCACCTGCTGACCCAGTTCAAGGTGTGAGTGTACAGACTGATCCCATCATAAGAAGACATTTCTGGGAGATGAGTACACAGACTGATATAACTAGTTGTCTCATGGACAGTGTTGTTTCTCAGCTTCATGTGGCACAACTGTCTGTGGCAACTGTAGCTCAGTTACAAAAAGTGCAGCTCAACTCTTTATAGGAAGAAAAAGATAGTCTCATTAGTGAGTGCAGTAAACTTCTGAGCGAGATAGAGGCCAATGAAACCAAGATTTCTGGATTTGAAAGCAGTCTTGAGCCACAAATTCATTGACGGCATCAATGCTGTTACAAGAATATACACAGACTTCCCAATTACAAAACCTACAAATACATTTGTGACCACTTGATAGCTGTTGCTGTTGTCATGAAACAGTTATGTTATTAGAAAATAAAAATGAATTTGATTTAGGCAGACCTGATTTATTATATTATACATTTACACATAAGAACACAAAATACAATGCAATCAAGATGATTACATTTCACATTATAACTTTTTACATCCCGCACAATACCAATTACCCTTGGGTGCCCTTTTCATGTTTACACACTTCATGTGGTACCATTCCACCTTGCAGTGTTCACCATCACAAGCAACCATGTTGCCATAGTCTTCGCCATAACCACAGAAACACCATGAAGGGTCTGAATTTGCTGGTGGTATGTCTGTAGGGACACTTGGCGATGGCGCTTGCTCATTTGCAAGGTTATAGTAAGGAAGAGTGGTCGGAGGCTGAGCTGGTGGACAGAGTGCAAATTTTCCTGTGCGATTTTGTCATTACTTCGGGCAGAATAATTTGGAAGAATTACTCCTTCAGTTTTGGGAGGGAGCTGGTCATGAATTGCTGATCTTTGGCAATATATTCGATGTGTATCCCTCTGGGGGTCCAGCATACAAAATGGCAAAATGGAAGCTGTGGGATGAAGATTGATTGCGCCTTGGACCTGTGACTGTAATAATGGTGGTTCTTACAAAGACACGGTTGACAGAGTGAGGTGCTTGTAGTGTGCTAACCGAGATATGAAACACTTTGACATGGGTCAGCTTCCTTGCTGCTGTATGGGCATTTCATCTCCACAAGACCTGTGCCGTGGCAATTGAAGCTGATTACTGCATCAGGGTATGCCCCTAAAAAGGAAACTGTGGATAACAACAAGACCCATGTCTGTTTGACGGTGGTAACATGGCTGTACCCAACCGGACTGCAGATAGTTGTAAGCATCCAACGATTTGTAGGCTTTTTAACCTCTGATGGATGAAAACACCCGGAGTTTCGATCAGGTAACAATAAATATGGCCAAAAGTTACCGCTGGCCAGTCCTGCACAGATGCCGCCCACAGTTCAGTGTTCCAGAGAAATAGATCATCTTTTTCAACGGAATTTTGCTCGATATCTCATACTTTCCTCAATCTGATTGAAATAATCAGACATTTTGGAAAGTTCAAAACAGTGGAAACTTTCAGCTTTTGATATCACTTCCGCTCAATACACAAATATTTTTGCCTCCGAGGATCAGCGCGATTTCGCGCATGCACTCAGCGCACCACTTCGCTGAGCCAATACACATAATATAGTGCTCGGCGAAGCAGGTCGCAAACGATCTATAATGATTCTACTTAGTTTCACCAGACACAGACAGAGGCAAGGCATTTACGAGCTATAAGGGCCTTAATTCGCCATGCGTGCTGTATGTACAAGCTGAGCGAGAAAAAGAGAGTTGACGCAGTCAATCATGGAGAACCCACAGTTTGTTCAGTTGGCGTGACGCACAGTTATTGGAAACACCTCCAATGCTTTGATACGATACTAAAATAATTTAATGATGGGGCTACCATAGACTTTGACGCCAGATTCAATATATCGTTTGAAAAACTCACAACGTCTTCCAACGACAACGTCTTCCAATGATAGCGTTGTTAAATCTAGCCTCGTCGTTAAAAGGCCTGTTCGCTGATAGTCCTGCAAGACGTCTTATTGACGTGGTATATATGTTTATCATCGTCCGACCGGGGCTAGTGGGCTGGAGACTTCCTAGCCGTGCACGACGTCTTGGTATATTCGTATACTGCCGTCCGACCGGGACTAGACTCCTAGACTCTACTAGTCCCTAGTCTAGAAGCTACCGACCCGGCGTGGGCGATAATCAACAAAAAAACTACAGAAACGTGTGTCAACATTTATTGACATTAACTCACCTTCTCTCTTTGAACCTGACAGAATGATGATGTACATATGTATGTTTTTGTATGACAAATGATACCTAGATTATTCTAAAGTACCATGATAGTGGACTGTTAGTGAAACTCTTCGGTAACACACGTCATCTTCTAACCTAGAATCATAATGCCCACATCATAATGTGCCCCGTGCGCCTCGCAAAATTTTTCCCCGTAGGTCTTGTTGGTGACAATATATACACATAGGTTTTTATTTGTCAAGTACCAAAATAATAGCTTACAAATTGAAAAATACAAATTTATATTGAAAAACTAATGCAATGTTTTTCATGATATCAAAGAGCTTCACCTGCAAGCATTATGGATTCATACCTGAGTTGTCTGGCCACAGATACTATCTTTAGCGATTAGAATGACACTTTCATCAAAATTCTTCTTTGGAGATCACCGTCCTCTTCAGATTTTCCTATAACGGAAGATATATACAATAGTGGAAATGAATCATCAATTTCAAATGACAAAAGTTATAATTAAAATATAAACCATTATTACACCAGTCATACGGTTCTGTTCAGACCATTTTCCACCCATTTAAATTTGAACAAGGGTCACCTGCAAAGAACACAAAAAAAAATAGTCAATAATCATCGGCTATCTCCTCCTGCTAGGTCCAGGAGACACCAATGACGACACACACAACCACACTCCCCTACCACTAGTCTCAATCGCAACGACCAGTCAGGTGGTTTCTCATGCTAGTTCATGAGGCATACCCATTTTCCTTACATAGGCATCTGAAACAATGGCATAACATGTAAGGTGTTTCTTCCACCCATAAACATCATTCATGTGTCATAAGTACGTCACTCAGATACTAACATGCAATATCATAATAATAAACATAAAACAAAGAATTCGCACATTCAGTATGAAAAGAATTGTACACAAGTGTCTTCAAACCAACCAATCATCCTATGAGATTAGGCGCGAGAGACCGAGAGGGGAATACGTGCAGAACGCAAACTCCCGCCTTCCAAAGAATCTGGCAGCAAAGCAACCTTCACGACGCGAACAGGCTTCTCA
The DNA here is from genome assembly GCA_034190875.2 of Urechis unicinctus. NCBI lineage: Eukaryota > Metazoa > Annelida > Polychaeta > Xenopneusta > Urechidae > Urechis > Urechis unicinctus. Next base: position 73,394,495 of record CM067353.1, on the reverse strand, counting down.
CGATCGGAAACATCTACGGCCCCAATATCTTCGGACCTTAGTTCCCCTTCTAACTCTCATTGTATCGCACAGCCACTCTCAAGTGCCCTTTCTCACCACAGCAGTAGCAACGTAACCTTGCTATGGCGTGTCTCTCCATCGGCTTCTGTTCTCCCTCCGTGCCTTAACAGCACTCATATTACCCTCAGAGAGCAGCATGGCCTCACCTGTGTTCCCTGCGACCGAACTGGCAGAGAGGCAAAAATAGTTACTTGTCGGCTGTGCATGCTCGACATCGGTGTATTGTAGCAGCACTGACTGACCATAACTTTAGATTTTTTTGTGAATACGGACACTTTATTTAAATGCGAAACAGCGTTTGAATACAGGCCCAGATGATATTGCCCAAAAAGTTTTCCCAGTTAGTAAACAGCTTTAATATTCTCACAATGACACACTTTTTTAGTTAAGAGTTATATATAGATAGATACATTCTTCACACACCGTAAATCAATTAAATAAATATACATAAGCAAAGAAACTTCGCCTCTGACAGCGTCCCCGCTGTTCACGACTTTATATCTCTCATGTGCATGCTGTAGATACCCGACAGCCAACCATTACGTGCGAGGTAAGTTAAAGTATAGACAGACATTTCTCGCATATGACATATGTTGGGAAAAGTTCTTGCGAATAATTGCATATTTCATCGATGAACTGCACTTGTTTAGGGAAAGGTTGTACGTCACTCGTTTTGGCGCATTGGCAGAGGAAGGGGCGGGGTGGTGTTTTAGCTTGCCTAACAAATTGTATGTGGATAGTTAGGATAACCCAGGCGCACCTCAAAGTAGTTATAAAGTCCTTTACACTAATAAGTGGATCATAATTAATAAGCTGCCAGAGTTGGAGGCAGCAGTTTGTTCTCGTTCACCATATGTAGCTGCAATAATTGAGAGCTGGACACATGGGAATATTGGAGATGCTGAAATCACACTTTATCAGCTCTTGAGGAAAGACAGACAGGATACAAAGGATTAGAGAGGTGGAGGTATACTGGTTTACGTTAGGGAATCTTTAGGGGCAGCACCTTATGTAACACTTGATGAGTGTTATGACTTTGCTTTGCATATGTTGTGCAAAACCGGCAACGTTTTCTTAGGAGTGGTATACCCATCACCAAATAGCTCAGCCGAAAGTAATGATAATGTAATGAATTGCTACCATTGGCAGATAGGCAGCGTGTGTTTGTTTGTGATGTAAAAGTTATCGATGCGATTTTTGTGGATTGATATGAGAGTCTATAAAAGCAAGTTAACACGGGAAGGAGGCTGAACCGGAAGATAGTGGTTTTATTGACACTTGTTTGTAGCACAAGTTGATCAGGATCGTACCACAGTATACTACAGGTGATCAGGATCGTACCACAGTATACTACAGGTGATTTCCTGATATAAGCTGTCACTTTTTTTAGAACATGTTCAAGAGAATGTTTTTGTATCACCATGTAACTGAAGAACAAAGTGTACACCGGCAGTGGAATGCATTAACAGACATAGCTGCTGATGCAGCCAGGAAATATATACCATTTAGAAAACACTGTATTATTAATAAGCCTAGAAAGCTCAATAACTGTCAAGAATGATATCAACAGAAAAAATAAGCAGTGGCAATTGTTAGGGAGAAAAGATCTCAAATCATTAAAAAATTGTCGAGCTTGGTTCTGTCGACTTTTGTTGCGTGGTCAATGGAAGACACAAACGACATTGTAGGACCGAAAAAAGGAAATATATATTTTATTCTTCTTGATAACAGGAGATCTTCTTATTTGATCCAAAGTGCCCGAAAAGGACGATACTTAGAGAGCCAAGGAGCAAGTGACTTGTTTTTTTTTTTTTTCAAATTAGAGTAGTTTTGGCAGCTTTGGTCATATGCCACATAAGTGACTAGTCTACTTATAAGCTACTCGTCAGCTTATGAACGCCAGTAACTAATTAACTAGGCTTCACCTCCTAACGTTAACAAAATCCCTGGGGATTAACTGGCTAATTACTAGAGTGACGCGACTGGTTGGCTGCTGTAAACTCCATTGCTGTATGCGCATGTTTAAGTAGTGATTGTCTCCGATTGGCTAATACTGGCGAGGCAGTACTAAGTGACCAGGGGTGGGGCGTGGCTGAAAAATGCCCTGTTATGCCAGCGGAGGTCTCTGTTTCAATCTATTGAATGTAATCATTCCTGGCACAGAAATTACTGTGGTTGAGTCGCTAAATTTAGCTGCATGCTCCCCAATAGCAGTTACTGTTAAATGACCCTTGATAGTTAGAGAGGTCGTGACTATGCAGATAAGCTTATCACCCGTGGTGAGCAAAATAATGGAAACACTTGCTAAAGACACTCACAGAACACTTATTGAATAAATCTCATCATGGTTTTCTGTGCAAGTGGTCTATCTTCAGTAGCCTTTTAGGATTACTGCAGAGTGAGCAGCTGCATCTGTTATAATACTTTGTTGGATGTTTTTATACTGAATGTATAATATATAACCAGGTGAAAATGTCCTAGCTGGGATTCGATCTCAGGACCCTCTGCTGACCGTGCAGATGCTCTTCCCCTGAGCTACTGAGAACATCGTTCGTTTCCAGTAGACACCTTCACCTGTATCGTTAAGGGCCTTACAATACATATAGGTGGGGCAAATGAAAAGTTTGAATACCGAATGGCCGATTCTACTGTAGATGATATGTCAGAGGGGAACGATGCAGTGCAGCAGCAGTAAAGACTAACAGAGTGTTCGGGATGATTAAACGGACGTTCACTAGTCGCTCTAAGGGAGTTTTTTATTCAACTTTATAATGCACTTGTTATGCTCCATTTAGAATATGCAATTAAGGCGTAGTCACCATTCCGTCCACGTGACCTAGATATATAAGGAAGAGTTCAAATGCATGCTACTGAGGTAGTAGCCGGTATATCTGAGATAGGTTATGTACGAATATTGCGCTTGTTAGGACTGACACTTCTTAAAACATGGCGTCTCCGTCTTAGGGACCTCATACAGGTATACAAAACACGGCGTCTCCGTCTTAGGGACCTCATACAGGTATACAAAACACGCGTCTCCGTCTTAGGGACCTCATACAGGTATACACGGCGTCTCTGTCTTAGGGACCTCATACAGGTATACACGGCGTCTCCGTCTTAGGGACCTCATACAGGTATACACGGCGTCTCTGTCTTAGGGACCTCATACAGGTATACACGGCGTCTCCGTCTTAGACTGCGTCTCCGTCTTAGGGACCTCATACAGGTATACACGGCGTCTCCGTCTTAGGGACCTCATACAGGTATACACGGCATCTCCGTCTTAGGGACCTCATACAGGTATACACGGCGTCTCCGCCTTAGGCACCTCATACAGGTATACACGGCGTCTCCGTCTTAGGGACCTCATCTGGTATACACGGCGTCTCCGTCTTAGGGACCTCATACAGGTATACACGGCGTCTCCGTCTTAGGGACCTCATACAGGTATACAACAGGTTCAATGGATTGGATAATATTGGGGTTGATTTGTGTTTTCAGCTTCGCTGTGCTGCGAACTCAAGACTTCGTGGTCATTCATACCCCTTGACAAAACCTATGGCTAGGACAGAAATAATAAGAAATCGCTTTTCCAATTACATTGTGAGTCAATGGAAAAGTTTACCAGCCAAAAAAGTGTCAGCTAGTTCACCGAACTCTTTCAAAAACCAGCTTGATATGTATTTTAAGGACAATGGTTTTTTAGTAATGTTTAAAACTCTACCTAATTACAAATAAATTGACCACGGGCAGGGCACCTATGGGTGACCATCAATGTAAATCATTTTTGGTTACAGATAGACACTATTATCAGGGATTTAATCATTATTCGTCATCTGAATGGAACAACACTATATATCTTGGTTTTGACATATTAAAATAAATAATCACACATGGTAATACCGTATCAAATTTGATTGAAAATAAACTACTAGCTACAAAGGATAAACAGGGACCACCATGTTAAAGAATCTGCATAGAGATGTATCTTCGTCAGAATACCATAAAAGCACACCTGAACTTTAAGATCAAATAGAAATCGTTTATTGTTAATTATATCCATTCACAGGTATAGCTTACATATATATATATATATATACGCTCGGTATATATCAATGACCGATCATTCAAGTTTGGGACACACTTGAGAATGTTGAAACGGTTTTTGTCCAGAGTACAACGATGTGATTTCAGTTTATATGCATAACTCACCGACCAATTGTTCGTATTTACCAGCATCGTCTCACCTACTGTTGTTCTCAGGGCACAGTAACTATGATTGAAGTCTGTCGATTCTTACTGTACTCTACATACAGCTCCAGGGTAAGCCCAATACTTCTTATCCCATTGGACTTTGACAGGTGACCAGCCCCTGGTGCTGTCGTCCATTAGGTTACCTACACTGGCCTGGTAGACTCTGTGCTGAGCGCGACCACCGAGTAGGAGCACCTGCTGGTTGTCCGTACTTAGTGTCAGCAGAAAGCGTAAGGAAGGAAGGCTGAATTGGCTGAGCTTCCGTACACATGTGGATACCTCATTATACACATCCATGATTGGACAGGTATATACATGTTCATTCGTCGCAAATACTAGAGTCTCATTGACGCATTCTACACCTTTGATGATATATGACACATCGTCTGGGAGCTTCATTACATGAGTGGTGTTGCTGGAGGAAGTGGAATAGATCTGAATCAATGCGCGACCAGATTCATCCCGGTGTCCCATCACGATGACGTGTGTATCGTCATGACGACAGCAGCATGTGGTGCAATGCTTACTACCATGCAGCCTCCCTGCTGCTCTGACCGCTCCACCAGGCAGCTCCACCTCCTCCACCTCATGCACTAAGTCATTATTCTTATCCTCTCCACCTAACACCAGCACCTTCCCTCCACTCACCACCATACTGTGGTACTTTCTACCGTAGTTCAGCGGCTTCATTCGTCGCCAGTCTCTCGTCTGTACATCACAGCAATGCATCTCAGAGAGATCGTCCCCCAGACCAGACACATACAGATCTGTACCGTCAGAACAGCACGCGGCCCGGCCGAGGTCACGCTTTGTGTGAGGCGGGGTGATGACTGTCACTGGCTCGTCAAATGATGCAGGATAAACGGATATATTATCTTCATCCGACCACATCACAGCAGTACCGACATTGGCTTCCAGCTGACTCGATGAAGGCTCGGTTTGTGGCTTGGGAGGAAGCATTGCAGCAGCTGAGACATTTTCAGGTTCTGGCTTGGATGAAACAACTGCAGCTTGGAGAACATCTTGAATATCGGGCCTGCCACTTATAGCGCCATCTAACTGCAGAAACCTGAGAAATCCTCTCGACATTTCTTCAAGTGGCAAGGCCTTCAATAAGGCGGGGAAGCTGTTAATCCTGTGGGCGAGGTCGTGTCGTAACCACATCATGGCAAACGTTAATCTCTCATCTGGATCCTGGACGCAGAGATCTTTGTGGCTTAAATAAACCTTGACTGCGCTGAATGGAAGTGAGAGGAAGCTTGACTCATCTTTAAGTGTAGGGAAATTGGTTAGTGCAAGCCTCTCGAACTTGGATGCCATCTGCCTGTCTTGAACAGACAGTGCCTTACTCCATGCAGACAGACAGTTGTTGACGGTCGGAGTCAAGTGTGACAAGTAAGCTTGCTGACATTGTTTGTACAATTGAGGAACTCCCAGGTGATCCGCCAGCTCGCTCAGGGCTTCTGCTTGCTCAATCAAGACATCATCTACCTGACCGCGGTAGAGAAAACACAGCAGGAGATACAGCAGGTCCGGGTCAGCCTCCACCTCGAAGCTCTTCACGGTGTCTCTGATAGCACGCTGATAGCTCCCGTTTGAAATAGGACGAGTTGGCAGTAACAATGGCGCGGTGCACTTGGAATGAACGGCCCTTGCATTTCAGAGTGAAATCTGAAAAAACGCTGGATTCCCATAGAATGGCGAATTCAGCAAAGATGTTTGATGTATCAATGAACTGGACTGAAAATACGGGAGCCGGTCTAGATACATAGTAGTCTCCATCATCAGTTGTCGACCTTGTTGCTTTGTGTCCAGACGCCATATTGTTACAGCACTGAAACCCTACACAGTCACAACATACATAATGTTGATTCTATGGCAAGTTATGTCATCACCGCATATATCTATAAGATATAAAAAGAACAACAAAACAGGACGCATTAAAGTGCAATTTGTCATCTGGCTTGTTCGGGTTAATTGATGTCATGAACAGTAAAAAAATACAAAATGTTAATTCTTTGACAGGTTATGTCAACACTGCAGATTTTAAAAAAATCTGGAAAGTACAAGAAAATCTATCTCTTACTGCCGCTCGCGGTCTTTGTCTTTTTCGATGTGAGGTTTCATCACCCTAATTTACAAGCGACACACGAGGACGTCTGAATGTGCAATTTGTCATCTGGCCTGGATATGAAATATGATCTTCGTGAATGCCTCCCAATATAAAGAGCTCTCTTTGACATCTTGTGTAGCTAAGTCTCTATCACTGCTGAATATTTCTACTACTAAAGTAAACACAAGCACTCGGTTGTCCGTGGGGTGTGAGGGTTGTTACTCGACGACGTCATAGTTGAAGATATGAGAACCACGTGATGCGAGGCGAGTAGTCTCACAAGCACAGAGAGTCAGTCCTCAGTTGGAGTTTATACTCATTAAGTCAGTGTATCGTGGTCATCAGAGTGCATATGTTTGGTTTTGGTCTTGATTGGCAAATCTTGGCCGGAACGCCAGAGATTGTATTGTTGTTAACACCACTGAGCTATGTTGAACTGCATTCAGTAAATCACCACCACCCTAATAACGATCAAGAGCCTTTTAGTGGAATTATGTATACTATTAAGTCAAACTGAACCAAATTATATTGGGAATATATAACACTTACTGGTACTTTGCACCCACTGGGATATCTAAAGTTGTATTCAGTATATCCCCCAGTGTAAATTTAATTTAAATTAGGTTGTACATTCAATATTGGCCCAATGAAACAAACAGTTTGGTAGGAGAACTTTAAAAACAGTTATCTGGTGCAATCCCCCGTCTTTTCTACTAACCATGCATAGAATAATGTGTACATTCAGGTACTTTACACACCTAAAGATCAGCGCTTTAAAGTCCTTATATCATTAAGTTTCGACTGCAGGGCATTGTTCTACATAAGACAAGCGATCCGCTGAGTAACAAAATTGTCTGGTCAGACTAGAAACCATTACAAGCGAGCACCCGTTAGTTTTCACATAGAATTAGACCATTTATTTACATTTTATAAAAACCCAAACCATTTGTTTACCTGGCAATTAACAAACAATCTACCCAGTGCTCGACCTGGCTGTCGCAATACCGACCAATTCATCAACCAAAATGCCACCCACAACTCACACCTCGATGCTCCCTGTATAGTGACAAAGGTTGAATTTAGTTTCGGACTGAGCATATATTGATCGAATTTGAGGTAGGCGGATGCTAGAACCAATATACATGATGCGATCCACTGAACAGCAGAGCAATGAAAAGCCATGCACTTACTTCAAATGAGCGATTAGTAAGCAGGGGATTTAGAAGGAAAATGCAGTTGATAACTCTACATTAGGACAATACCTCTCAAAAATAGGGTAGATTTATTTATGCAGCCATTCAGTAGGAATATGTCATTAATTATTCTCATCATGTACAATTACTTCTTTCCGTTTATCCATTATTGATTAAGGCCATTTATATGCGATAATTCCCCACAAGTCACTTGTCAAGAGATTCCTCTTTCGTTTTCGCAAATTCCGGCTCATGGCATCCTGCCAGAATGATACAACCAACAGATCAACTACCTCAACAATAAATTATGGGATATGCCATATAAGTATTTACTTGAGCGAATATTCATACCATCCTGTAGGTATGATCAAAGTCACAGAGAAATATATTGCTAGAAAAAGTGATCATAGTGTTTGGTTTTGGTTTGTTGCTTAGATATATGACTCGAGTGAGTGGCTGGATGTGTGACTGGGGGGTTACATTGGGTAAGTAGTTAGAGGGAGTGGCTGGAGTAGGTACATTGGGTGGATAGCTGGAGGGAGTGGCTGAATGCGTGGCTGGGTGATTTCTTTGCGTTGGATTTTTAGAGGGACAATACACGCTGATGACTCTACTACATTATGAATAATCTATCATAATGTTAAGATTCCAGTATATTTTTTTATGTTGCCATTTAGTAGGAATATGTCATTAAATGTTCTCAACAAATAAGATTAATTGCTTTCGATAAACGATTATTAATCAAAGTATTTATAAGAGTTATTTGCTGCGAAATACCGCACGAGAGATTCCACTTTCGTTTTCGCAAATTACAGCTCATATTATCCTGCCAGATCAACACAACCAATAAAACTACTAACTCATCAACGGATTATACAAGATACCCCTAAAATATTTACTTGAGTTAATATTCACACCAACCTGTAGGACTTATTAATATCGCAGACTAAGATATTTTGCTTGAGACATCGAAGAAATTGAATTCTGTGGTTGTTGGTGTGTCGGCCAGAAAACCGGTGTGAACCTGGCGCAAAATAGTAGACTCAAATAAGAGCCCGACGGGACAACATTCATCTGGTACAGCTAAGCGTCAAATAGCTTACGCCGAACTTAAGCATACAAAGATCAGCTGATCGGTCGGCTGCATCCAAATATAAGGGTTTAAAGCTTATTTAGAATAATGAACTGTAGGCAAATTTAATTATTTTTATTCTCTTTCTAAAAACAAAAACAACCATAATCAATCATCATTGGGCATCATAAATCCCTTTAAGTGAACGTTTGCATACCAACACGTCAGGTTGAATTCAACTTGTTCTGTGAAGTTGATTTGAACATTAAAGCCATCTTACATTCGGCTCCACACGACAATAAATTTGGGAGTCGAACCCAAAAGATAACTCTTGTATGGTACTTTGCACCCACCAGGCTACCCAAAACTGTATTCAGTATACCCCCATCGGGTGTATACTGAATACAGTCTAGAATACTATTTGAATACTATCGAGCACCATATGGTGGAATTTATGTATATTGAGTAAACATGAGGTCAAAAATCACACGTTTGGCCCCAGGAAACAAAAGATCTGGAAGGGACCCCATTCAGTATACCCCCATCGACTAAATTACTACCCACAACTACTTAGTCCATATTATGTACATTGCAGTGTCGGGAAATGAGAATTTCTTAATTTGGGCATTCCATAACTCCAAAACTGAGAAAAAACCCACCCTAGGTCTTCTGATTCACTAATCTACCACGTTGGGCTATACCACAGTGAATTCAGTATACCCCCATCGACTAAATAACTACCCAAAACCACTTAGTCCATAATATGTACATTGCAGTGTCGGAATATGAGAACAAGTTAGCGGAAGTGGAATCTTCACTTAACGCTATATTGTCCAAGTTGGTGAGATCGCGTATATTACATGTAGTGATTGTAGGACATCAATGAGGCAGAGACATAACGGAAATGAGTCTGAGAGATGAGCCTGATGGTTTATTGTAGCCTAGTGAGCCAGATCTCTTAGGCTCTGTCAAGTTGGACAAGTCAGCGGCGAGCTCCCATAAACAATATTCAGTGATGTTGAGAGCGTTTGCAAGGACCGAATAGATACGATCTTAGCATTTACACGAACGGTGTATCATGGAGAAAATGTCACGAGTCTGAAGCAGGAGGACAGTCTCACTGGTGCCCAGTCCAAGATGAACACTGATATCCTTTTTAACCAATTATGTTAGCAGAGAAAAAGAAATAGACTTTCATTGGGCACTTGGGATGTGGGTCAAGCAAGGAAGTTCAAATCGTGCTGTCGTTGTAAATCGAATTAGGCTACTACGATGATACAATGTGAAACATGTACAGAAGTTCCAGATATTATTCCCAAAACATGTGGACGATCGGTTTATTTTATTGTGGTTATAAAACTGGAGACTACAATTGCAATGGTGGTAAAAGTGTGCAGGAGACAAATGTTGGCATCGCAAATGTTGTTCAAGACAGAATGGCGATGTTTGTGTGGGTAATCAAACCGAGGGGAGAGCAATGCCTATTGAAGGAACCAGTCGGGATGTTCATGTAGACGATCTGCCTGTTGCGAAGCGGGTGGATTGCCCCCCTTGTACACAAGATGATGAGTCAGAATCAGGAACAAATTCTCAACGAGATGGTGATACGGATGGTAGCATCCGGATTCGGTCACCATTAAAAGTGGGAGATGAACCTCTTAATAATGTGAAAGGTATGCCCTGTCATCCTTGTACATTGAATAGCGGGACAGAATCAGTCCTGTCATCGAGTACAAAGGTGGGGTTTGTGTCTAATGTCCCGATGTTAGGGAGTATGCATCAGGAACATAAGTTGATATTGTTCCTAATCGCGATGGTTCCCCTTGTACATCAGGAGTGTGTCAATATCAGTGACATTTTCTCAAGCGGATAATACGGATAATGATATTAATCTGAATTATGAGGATGAATTATTGCAGTCGTCCAGAGACGGGAAGATGACGATATTCAATGTGATATTCTGACTAATGACTGTCTTTCAGAATGCCTTGGCACCAAGATAAGTGGACGTTTTTTAAAGCTCCGATTCAGCCGCATACAATATTTGTTCTGAGTGGAAGTCAGTTCAGTGAAATTTTGCAGAATAAAAACGAATCTGCTTATGTTGGGAGGAATAGTTGGCAACATATTATGATCACGGGTATTTCCAAAGTAAACAATTACGTTTGCAAGAGGTCTAATAATTAGTTCTGCCTGCGAATGAAAACGTAATGGCCCACTTTTGCACACAAAAACTTATATGTGTGCTTTTAAAGACTGAACAAATGAAAGCTAATTTGTAAGCCTTTAACAAACGAACGTACATTTCACGTTTACTATACGGGTGTTCTCAAGCACAACATCCATGAAAAGCATGCGCGGCCTATCTCAGGAAAAGCAAGGTAAAGGAAAAGGTGTCTCTTGCATTCCATTAATACTACCAAGCATTACGTTTCTTTTCAGTTAGATAAAAGAAGCAAGGAACTCTTAATGGGCAATTTCAGTGGTATGGGGGTTACCAAGTCTGTTCTTCGAAAAAATTGAGGTGAGAGTAACCAGGCAGATAGACAGAATAAAGATTTATTCTTAAGCACGATTAAGCTGAAAAATTAGATGCGTGAGAATACTGGTTGGAGTAAGAATTCGAAGGTAGAGGGTTTCAAACAAAATATGGGCTTCAGCCCTTTTTATATACATTTTTATTCAAGGCAGTGGTTAAGAATATGGCATGAGTTGTACAAGAAGGATGTAGTGTTCACAAATCCACAATTTTACTAACATGCATAATTTAACAACCTAAGTTATACCGTACATAGAAAGGCAATTCTTAGGCAATAAGTATGACAAAAGGAATAATTTGAGAATAGTTTGTGAAAGAATTATATGAATTATCTAAACACCAGATTTTATGGATTTGGAAGCGGAACTTCGTACGACGAGCTTTTACTTTTATTCATAGATTTTAAGTATTTAATCTGTTTTTTTTGTTTTTAATAAACAATTTATAAACATGAAACATTTAACGAATGTACTTAATAAATGGATATAAATGAAGATGCACTATTTAGTAATGCTATGCATGTAAGTTTTCAAATAATCATTTAACTGTGCCAAAAAAAGCACGCACAGGAGTATGATGCTGGCGTGCAGAATGTACAGCTTAAATATTATGAATGAATGAATGGAAAACGATATCGAAGTTTAAGGTCGAAACGGGAAAGAACCTGTTGCCAAATAAATGTAAATTGTGCGCTAGGAGGTAGTACCAACTTTCACAGTGCGAGCAGGCTACACAACCCTAACTTTAAAGTATTGCATCATTTGAGCAAGTCTTATCTGTGGCTTGTTTGTTTCTATATTCGGTAGGATACACCCTTGCCGTGTTGCAACACCAGCCAGGAGGCTCCTGTCACACAGATGAACTAGGCGGCAGTATATGGTATTGGCTAGCAAGATTCTAATGAAGCAGTGTGTTTGCAGGATATATAATGACAAATCATATAGGTGATAAAATTCTGAAAAGACGCTGCAGCAATGTTGAACACTAAAATTATAATGTTCAGTGAGATTCCTGCATCGCTTTGACTAATGCACAAATCCAGATAGCACGGGACGGCCTCACCTGGCAAGTGGGGTACTGCTGTGGAACTATTTACAGCATTTATGTGTGCACAAACATATTTACACAGGTACATAGAGAATATGTGCAAGTGGACGTATGAGTATAGTGTCTAAAATGTGCTTAACATGCGATGGATGTTCCAAGTCCTGGTCGTGGCACATTTGAGGAAAAGTGAAGGTAGGTTGATCTGTTATCGAGGAAGTCTGTGTGTGCTGAAGTGTGAAATCGGTCTTCTCTGGTGAAAGCCACTCCGTTGTTGACTTCAACTTGTACAGTATCTCTGGCGAGATGGTCAGCACAAGGTGCGGCATGACTACCACATACAGCAAAATTGCCATAACATTTACCATTGTAGAGGTTGGAGTTTGCTCAAGGAAAAGCCAAGGAGCAAGTGACTTGTCTACTTGCGGGTTATCTTATAAACGCCAGAGGCTAATTACCTAGGCTCCACCTCCTCACGTCAACAAAAGTCGAATTCCTGGGGATTAACTGACTAATTACTAGGGTAACGCAACGGGGTGGCTGCTGTAAACCCCATAGCTATATGCGCATGTTTAAGAGGCGGGTGTCTCCGATTGGCTAATACTGGTGAGGCTGTACTGAGTGACCAGATTGAAAGAGTAGGTTTGAAGTGGTCAGCCAATCAGTGGGGCCGCGGGGCTTTTAATTTGAGAATAGCAATGATACAGTAAAGCAGGGGACTGGGGGAAATGTTAGCCTCAACGCAAATCCTTATGCGCACGTGACATGATGACAATTGAAGCCATGCATTTTCAGTGGACAATATGTAAAAATGTTAAGATATAGGGTTTAGATTTGGGAGAAAAATATAAAAATAAAAATATGTAATCGATGAAAGTTCGGAAATATACGTGGTGAGTATATTAGACATAGTGTAATGGAAAAATGTCCTGTTATGCCAGCGGAGGTTTCTGTTTTGCTAATTTCAATCTATTGAATGTAATCTTCACATGCACAGAATTTCCTGTTGTTAAAGTGATACTCAAGCCAACTGAACGAGATTATAATATCATAGACTTCACTCATTCATTGAAAATTTCTGGGTTCTAAAGACAGCAGGAACTATAGTTAGGACAGTTTTCTTCTTTTTTCGAACGCTTATTCCGGGCCTGATTTCATAGTCGCCGCCAGTTTTGAGTTGTGACGTCACTGTCCACTATTCCAGAAAATCTGTGTTACCAAGAAATGTCAGAAGTACAGCGATTCATACCCGACCTAAAATGCATATGTGATCACCCAGACTTCAGAGCAGTTTGCCTCACATAAGCTGTACTGAGGTTTGCACTTGTCACAAGAAACGACATTATAAGGGGCAATCTTCATGAGCCTCTGACAAACGAGTATGTATCACTTGTAAATTATTTGTGATAAAATTTTATTTGCATGATGTCCACCATGTGGAATCAATATAGCTAATAATACTTATCATAGTGACTCTATGCTTCTAAATGCACTTTCTTTGGTGACCATAACAATGAAATAAATCATAACACCAAATGAATAAAATATATAAATTTCATTGCAGGATCCTGAGACTTCAAGCATACAGACAGTTCACCTACTGTATTCATAGCAAACCTGGAAAACAGGTTCAACGGGTTATCCCTTTTATGCGTCGTTTCCTATATACGACACACATTCTCTGGGCCATCGGGACAATACAGAGGTTTTTTGGAACACGACCAAGATAAAGCACTCAATGAATCTTGCTGTATGTAACAACTTGTAATTGTAAATTATTGAGAATTTGTGCAGGGGAATATTTGCTAACCTGACAAATTTATGCTCACATTTTGTTGACAGACATTTACACTAACATTTATCCTTCTATTTTAGAACACAGGTTTTGCAACTATTGACAAAATTATGCTCATTTGTGCTTGACTGGTCAATCTTGGCAATGGTAATGTTCATCTTAGTGAGTCTGAATGATCTTCATGCAGTTATATAGTCAGAAATAAAGAATCGTTTCCCAAGCGCAACATGTTTATTTAAACATTTCAGATAAACAGACAAATTTGGATATCAACTGTGACATAAAAACATGTTCATGGTATTAAGTTATAACTCGTAACTGGTATATACACTGTACAAAAGATAAAGTGATCATCAAACATCACGTTATCACAATGGTTAAACAAATAATAACACGCACTCAGCGTAATACAAATTGATATGTGATAAAACTATAATGGACAAGATCAGAGGCTTTGAGATAAAACAGAAATTAAGAATACACAAGATAAGATGATACATGCCACAACACTTAACACTTCTCGTCACTTCTACAGGGCAGTACCACATCTTTTGTGCTCTCCTCAAATTGTCACAACGCAGATGGTACCACTTATTTGGACAGTTTTCACCATCACAGCTTACCATATCCTCTTTACCATCATCAGGTCGCTTGCAGTAGCATTAAAACACTGGTGATTGGGAGACTGCTGGTTGGCGCAGAGTTCTGGTTTCAGACGGCTGAGGGCCAGGCTGTGAAGGTGCAACACGTGTAATTTCTACACTTTGATCGTTATAGCGGTGAGTCAACAGGAAGAATACCAAATACAATATTTGCTGGTGATGCTGTTGCATCATTGTTATGCTTATGTTATGATTTACAGTGCTTATATTGAACACTTTCTCCACTGCTGCACCCAAATTACTGGGTAAAAGTTCCTTGTACTCTGGCCTGTAGGTGAGAGCAGTCAGTGGCTTCGGCATTTCCAATGGTACTGGTACCTTTACTGGTGCAGCGAATTCAGGGACCACAGTGAGGATCACAGAAGAACTGTTAACTTTTTGAACTTTGAACACAAATGACAGGAATGAAGGCTCTTCGTTGTATATACAGAAGAAATAGTTCAATAGAAATTCTTATAAAAAGCAACAGAAATACCTCTCAACAACAAGCTCGGCACGTGTGGGTTCTTTTATGTCGGTTTTGGGCTGAGGTCTTCTTGACTTAGGAACGAAACATTTTGGTTGGGAAAAGTCCGTGTCCACTACTGGTGCTGATTTGATCTGAAAACAAATACATTGAGCAAAATTCAGAAAAACTACGACCGCAGTTTGTTGCTTTCTCGGCAAGCGCAGAGTAAACAGGAAAACAGCCAGTCACAGAGTCTTGCGCGGTTGTTCCAACTACGTCATGCGCACCAACATGGCCGCGCTCAGAGGATAATTTCCCCAAAGTTTATCCTTTATTTTAGCTTAACTGTAGTGACAAATCGGGTTATTTGAACCGACTGATTATCGCTAGCTTTATCAAATAACGCCATATGATTATTCACTGGAGTATCACTTTAAGTCGCTAAGCTTAGCTGCATGCTCTCCAACTGCAGTTACTATGAAATGACCCTTGAACCTAGTGGCTACCTACACCTGAGTTAGAGAGGTTGGGACTATCCAGATAAGCTAAAGAGCCGTCTACGATGTAGTCTGGACCTACAGACTTATCCCATACAGCCTTCATTTTGGCATCATCCTCTTCAGTGGCCTTCAATGCAACGTCACGACCCTCCAGTTGTACTCGTAAAATATCTTCTAACTAATCGCCTCTGCTTTGAATATTGTCTGCCGTTGATCTGAGATCTGCATCAAGGGGTAGTCTTGCGTTGCTGCCAAACAGAAGCTCAAACGGGGACATGGTAATGGTACAGTGTACTACAGTGTTCAACTGACGACAGATGTTTATCCTATGTATTAGGCTCATCGTGACAACATGTGCGCAGCAGGTATGTTGGAGTATTATTAACTCGCTCCATTCTGCCGTTTGTAGAAGGTTTATAAACGGACATGAATGTATGCGTACCTTGAAATAGTACATTTAATTCTCTGAATAGATTGCTTGTGAAATCAGTACCTTTATCTGTCAACAATTCTAGAGGCATGCAGTGAGTGCATATGACCTTGTCATAGAATGTTTTAGCAAGTGTGCTAGCGTCAAGATCATTAAAAGGAGAGGGTATCGTTTCACTTACAACACATCACACTATAAAACGCGTGTAATGATCCACCACAACAGTAATGTACGCAGTTCCATGTGCAGTTCGTGGCATAGACCCAATGTTGTCTATTAAGATTCTCTGCCGTGGTTCGAATAGCGTCATGGTGGGTCATTCGCGCGATGTGATCTTTGGTGGCTATGCATTGAGGGCAACTGTCAACAAATTCCCTGATATCCCTGTACATTCCTGGCCACTAGAAACGCTGTTTTATCTCGGTGAGCATTATATTAATGCCGACGTGATCTGCAAGGGCAGAATTGTGACAACACCAGTGTGAGGCAGAAGTCGCCGGGCTCGGACGCTCTAGGTCGGAACAAATGACATAGCATACCATTTTCAACCATGTAGTCGCTCTCATCAAGCAATATTTGTTAGTAGCTTCCCATGCATTAACCAATTGATCAAAACCATCAAAAAAGTACAACTAGTCTGCGCTTTGTGAATATTTTCATAAAATTTTGTGCTGCAGCATACTTTTAGTTTTATAACTGATATCACTGAACGTTGTGATCGGACCACCAATCGTTATGAGGTTCGCAGCCGACATGTATTTGTGGTGACCGTCTGCTCAGTTAACTTATCTGTGCTCGCTTTTGATGCTGATCTCATGATTACGGGACGCACACTTACCTCTTCAATGTTGTCATGGCCAAATCGGTAAATGCGTTTATTACATCATCGTTGGCACAATGCGTAAATCGTCATATTCCCGCCTGCTTATGGCGTCTGCGGCACAATTAAGGTTACCTTTTCGAAACTTAATTGTGTTTTCAGTCAGGTGTGTTTTGCCTGAGTTTCCCGAGTTATCTAAGAATGCAGATGAATTGTCTTTCAGCATGCTATTGATTTCTTTGATCTGATTGTCAGACAGCCGGGGGTTGTCAACACAGTCAGGCAGTCAAATTGACAGTGTCGTACAACGCATTATCATTTAAAGATTGACCCTCCGAGAAGCCCTATGTTGCGTTATGTGTTTGAGTAGCATTTGAAGTATTACTCTGATCCTCAATTACCGGGGTAAGTGGGCAGATGAGTTGTTGGTATTTGGGGTTGCGTGTCTTTAATTGTGGGTGGTCAGTGCAATTAATATGTGATTGGAGACCACGAGCAAGGCTATTATGTGATATGTTTATATGCGTGTGAGGATGTGGAGAGATGGGAAGGCGGTGTGGATGTGAAACGCGTGAGTTATTTGCAATTGTCGGAATTGCTTTTGATTGTGTGACACGTGTTTTTGATGCTGCGGAATGAATTGTTGTGCTCCGTGTCACTGACCGTCGTCAGCAGCCAGCTAATTACCCAACAGTCAGTTTATCACCCGTGGTGAGCAAAATAATGGAAACACTCACAGAACACTTATTAAATAAATCTCATCATGGCTTTCTGTGCAAGTGGTCTTGCCTTAGTAACCTTTTAGGATTTCTTTCGGACGATACTTAGTAGTAGACTCTAGTGATACTGTAGATGTCATTTTTCAGACTTTTGAAATGCGTTTGATAACGTTCCCCACCAATGGTTTACTCGCGAACTTATGGCCCACGGCATCAGCGGTAGAGTAATTGCATGAATACGTGAATGGCCCAGGAATAGAAGGCAGAGGAGTGGTGATAAATGGCATTGAATCAGATTGAACGAGGGTCATTAGTGGTGTCCTCAAAGGGTCGGTCCTGGAACCCGTTCCTTTCTTAATCTACACCAATGATCTTGACAGTGCTGTTAACATGATGTTAAAAAAATTGCATGTGAGATCAACCTTTACTTCCGAGTGAGTTCCTGCATATAGGTGGGGCAAATGAAAAGTTTGAATACCGAATGGCCGATTCTACTGTAGTTGATATGTCAGAGGGGAACGATGTCATAATTGATCAGTCATTGAAATCCAGCAAACAATGCAGTGCAGCAGCAGTAAATACTAACAGAGTTTTCTGGATGATTAAACGGACGTTCACTAGTCGCTCTAAGGGAGATTTTATTTTATCCAACTTTATGAGGCACTTGTTATGCTCCATTTAGAATATGCAATTCAGGCGTAGTCACCATTTCTTCCACGTGACCTAGATATATAAGGAAGAGTTCAAATGCATGCTTCTGAGGTAGTAGCCGGTATATCTGAGATAGGTTATGTACGAATATTGCGCTTGTTAGGACTGACACTTCTTAAAACACAGCGTCTCCGTCTTAGGGACCTCATACAGTTATACACGGCGTCTCCGTCTTAGGGACCTCATACAGGTATACAAAACACGGCGTCTCCGTCTTAGGGACCTCATACAGGTAAACATGGCGTCTCCGTCTTAGGGAACTCATACAGGTAAACACGGCGTCTCCGTCTTAGGGACCTCATACAGGTAAACACGGCGTCTCCGTCTTAGGGACCTCATACAGGTAAACACGGCGTCTCCGTCTTAGGGACCTCATACAGGTATACACGGCGTCTCCGTCTTAGGGACCTCATACAGGTATACAAAACGCAGCGTCTCCTTCTTAGGGACCTCAAACATGTTCAATGGATTGGATAATATTGGGGTTGATTTGTGTTTTCAGCTTCGCAGTGCTGAGAACTCAAGACTTCGTGGTCATTCATACCCCTTTACAAAACCCATGGCTAGGACAGAAATAATAAGAAATCGCTTTTCCAATCACATTGTGAGTCAATGGAATAGTATACCAGCCAAGAAAGTGTCAACTAGTTCACCGAACTCTTTCAAAAACCAGCTTGATATGTATTTTAAGGACAAAGGTTTTAAGTAATGTTTTAAACTCTACCTAATTACAAATAAATTGTTGATGACCACTGATAGGGCACCTTTGGGTGACCATCATTGTAAATCATTTTTGGTTACAGATAGACACGCTATTATCAGGGATTTAATCATTATTCGTCATCTGAATGGAACATCACTATATATCTTTGTTTTGACATAATGAAATAAATAATCACGCATGGTAATACCGTATCAAATTTGATTGAAAATAAACTACTAGCTACAAAGGATAAACAGGGACCACCATGTTAAAGAATCTGCATAGAGATGTATCTTCGTCAGAATACCATAAAAGCACACCTGAACTTTAAGATCAAATAGAAATCGTTTATTGTTAATTATATCCATTCACAGGTATAGCTTACATATATATATATACGCTCGGTGTATATCAATGACCGATCATTCAAGTTTGGGACAAACTTGAGAATGTTGAAACGGTTTTTGTCCAGAGTACAACGATGTGATTTCAGTTTATATGCATAACTCATCGACCAATTGTTCGTATTTACCAGCATCGTCTCACCTACTGTTGTTCTCAGGGCACAGTAACTATGATTGAAGTCTGTCGATTCTTACTGCAGCTGACGATGCCTTTTATGTTAAAAAAACCGATTCGAAGAGGATCTCTTACGTTCCAATGTTGGTTGAATTGAACATCGATCATATTGCTCAGACAAATAGCCTACATTCGTATGGCACTAATTGGATTAATTATAGGTTTCGACGATATATTGTTGAATGTTACAAAGTTTGTTTAGTTGCACCAATGAAATGCTTGAAAATAGCACTGGCTTTAACTATGTGTTCTACCAATGCCAATACCCTATCCAGTTATCCACTCCAGTCACCCAACCTGGCACAGCCACTAAACCTAGCTGTTCACCCAAGCCACTTTACCTAGCTGTTCACATAAGCCACTTGACCGAGCTACTTACACCAGCCTCTCAACCTAGCTATTAACCCTGGCCACACAACTTGACTACACACTCAGCCACGCACCCCAGCTACACATTCCAGCCATTCACCCTAGCTATTCACCCCGGCCACTCACATGAATAATTAACCCCAGCTACACACCCCAGCTAGATGTCGTGGATGTACACCCTATCAACACACTCGATTATCTCATGCAATCTACGCAATCCAATGACAAACCACAGATACGCACTCACGCTAATTATTCGTTACTCACATCGCCTACACAGTCTGGCCACCCAACCTACACCACCACCACACCCAACATACAACACCCAGCGTACATAACCTAGCTTTACCCAGCCTACATAACCCAGCTTCACCCAGCCTACATAACCCAGCTTCACCCAGCCTAAGCAACCCAGCTCCCCACCCAACCTTCACCACGAAGCTTCACATCCAGCATACATAACCCAGCTCCACACCAAGTACACAACCAAGCTCCGCGCCCAACCCACACCACCCAGCTCCACACCCAGCCTAAACAACCCAGCTCCACACCCACCCTGCACAACCTATATCCACGCCCATCCTGCACAACCCAGCTCCACACCCAGCTCCACACCCAGCTCCATACCACCAAGCTCCACACTCAACATACACAACTCAGCTTCACTCTCAACACGTCACACCCTAGCTAGACGCCACAGTTATTTTGATGAAAACGTAGCCACACAAGTGTGCTTAAAGCCTGAGGACTTATATCAAAGGGAGTAAAAGTTATAACCATACATGATGTGGCAGTCGCCTGGGTTGTTACTAATAGAAGTGAGCGAGTTTATTAATATGGAGGAGCTGGATAATGACATGCTAAATACATAACGCTGTCACCAACACGTCAATGTTCTTAACCTTTATTGCCGGATCAGTAAACACACAGCCAGTATTCAGACAGTAGGAAAGACGTACAACTTTAGTTAAGGCTGTATAGCTGGTGGTCTTAGTATGCAACAGGCAATCGTACTCTACATACAGCCCCAGGGCAAGCATAATACTTCTCATCCCATTGGACTCTGACAGCTGACCAGCCCCTGGTGCTGTCGGCCATTAGGTTACCTACATTGGCCTGGTAGACTCTGTGCTCAGCGTCACCACCGAGTAGGAGCACCTGCTGCTTGTCCGTACTTAGTGTCAGCATGCAGTAAAAGTCAGGGAGGATGAAGTGGCTGAGCTTCCGTACACCTGTGGATACCTCATTATACACATCCATGATTGGACAGGTATATACATGTTCATCCGTCGCAAACACTAGAGTCTCATTGACGCATTCTACGCCTTTGATGCTATATGACACATCGCCTGGGAGCTTCATTACATGAGTGGTGTTGCTGGAGGAAGTGGAATAGATCTGAATCAATGCACGGTCAGATTCATCCTCGTGTCCCATCACGATG
The DNA here is from genome assembly GCA_034190875.2 of Urechis unicinctus. Lineage (NCBI taxonomy): Eukaryota > Metazoa > Annelida > Polychaeta > Xenopneusta > Urechidae > Urechis > Urechis unicinctus. The sequence goes on along the minus strand of CM067353.1, from coordinate 73,373,040 downwards.
ACGTGTGTATCGTCATGACGACAGCAGCAAGTGGTGTAATGCTTACTACCATGCAGCCTCCCTGCTACTCTGACCGCTCCACCAGGCAGCTCCACCTCCTCCACCTCATGCACTAAGGCACGAGTCGTATCCTCTCCACCTAACACCAGCACCTTCCCTCCACTCACCACCATACTGTGGTACTTTCTACCGTAGTTCAGTGGATTCATTCGTCGCCAGTCTCTCGTCTGTACATCACAGCAATGCATCTCAGAGAGATCGTCCCCCAGACCAGATACATACAGATCTGTACCGTCAGAACAGCACGCGGCTTCGCTGAGACAACCCTTTGTGTTAGGCGGGGTAATGACTGTCACTGGCTCGTCAAATGATGCAGGATAAACGGATATATTATCTTCATTCCACCACATCACAGCAGTACCGACATTGGCTTCAAGCTGACTCGATGAAGGTTCGGGTTGTGGCTTGGGTGGAAGCATTGCAGCAGCTGAGACATTTTCAGGTTCTGGCTTGGATGAAACAACTGCAGCTTTAAGAACATCTTGAATATCGGGCCTGCCACTTATAGCACCATCTAACTGCAGAAACCTGAGGAATCCTCTCGACATTTCTACAAGTGGCAAGGCCTTCAATAAGGCGGGGAAGCTGTTAATCCTGTGGGCGAGGTCGTGTCGTAACCACATCATGGCAAACGTTAATCTGTCATCTGGATCCTGGACGCAGAGATCTTTGTGGCTTAAATAAATCTTGACTGTGCTGAATGGAATCGAGAGGAAGCTTGACTCATCTTTAAGTGTAGGGAAATTGGTCAGTGCAAGCCTCTCGAACTTGGATGCCATCTGCCTATCTTGAACAGACAGTGCCTTACTCCACGCAGACAGACAGTTGTTGACGGTCGGAGTCAAGTGGGACAAGTAAGCTTGCTGACATTGTTTGGACAATTGAGGAACTCCCAGGTGATCCGCCAGCTCGCTCAGGGCTTCTGCTTGCTCAATCAAGACATCATCTACCTGACCGCAGTAGAGAAAACACAGCAGGAGATACAGCAGGTCTGGGTCAGCCTCCACCTCGAGGCTCTTCACGGTGTCTCCGTTCTGATAACACGCTGATAGCTCCCGTTTGAAATACGACGAGTTGGCAGTAACAATGGCGCGGTGCACTTGGAATGAACGGCCCTTGCATTTCAGAGTGAAATCTGAAAATACGCTGGATTCCCATAGAATGATGAATTCAGCAAAGATGTTTGATGTATCAATGAACTGGACTGAAAATACGGGAGCCGGTCTAGACACATAGTAGTCTCCGTCCTCAGATGTCGGCGCTGTTGCTCTGTGTTCAGACGCCATATTGTTACAACGCTGACAACCTACACAGTCACAACATACATAATGTTAATTCTACCACAGGTTAAGTCATCACCGCATATTTCTATAAGATATAAAAAGAACAACAAAACAGGACGCCTTAAAGTGCAATTTGTCATCTTGCATGGTCGGATTAATTGATGTCATGAACAGTTAAAAAAATACAAAATGTTATGCCAACACTGCAGATTTTAAAAAAATCTGGAAAGTACAAGAAAATCTCTCTCTCTTAATGCCTCTTACGGGTCTTTCGTATATGAGGTTTCGTCACCCTTATTTAAAAGCGCCACACCAGGCCGTCTGAATGTGTAATTTGTCATCTGGCCTGGATATGAAATATGATCTTCGTGAATGCCTCCCAATATAAAGACCAGTGCTACCCAGTGCTCGACCTGGCTGTCGCAAATACCGACCAATTCATCAACCAAAATGCCACCCTCAACTACACCTCAAACCCCGATGCTCCATGTACAGTGATAAAGGTTGAACTTAGTTTCGGACTGAGCCTATATTGCTCGAATTTGAGGTAGACGGTTGCTAGACCCAAAGTACATGATACGCACCACTGAACAGCAGTGCAATGAAAAGCCATGCACTTATTTCAAATGAGTGATTCGTAAGCAGGGGATTTAGAAGGAAAATGCACGTCGATAACTCTACATTAGGACAATACCTCTCAAAAATAGGGCAGATTTATTTATGCAGCCATTAAGTAGGAATATTCATTTAATATTCTCATTATATTCAATTACTTCTTTCCGTTTATCCATTATTGATTTAGGCATTTATATGCGATAATTCCTGTGAAATACCCAACAAGTCTCTTGTCAAGAGATCCACTTTCGTTTTCGCAAATTCCGGTTCATGGCATACTGCCAGAATGATACAACCAACAGATAAACTACCTCAACAACAAATTATGGGATATGCCATATAAGCATTTACTTGAGCGAATATTCATACCAACCTGTAAGTATAATCAATGTCACAGAGAAATATATTTTGAATTAAATTCGTTGGCTGTCGGCGGAAAACTAGGAAGTGCACAACAATCTGTTCATATTAGTAATTCCCCTTGGAGTCATAATGAGACGCCAATATGAAGCATCATAACGGTATCAGTACGTGCGTCAATGTGTAGGTAGGGAGTGGGGTGCTGTCTGAGGTGGAGGGTTGTGATGCTGGGATGGGGAAAGCAGCTGAGGTGATTAGCTGGTTTGTGAGCCTGGGGCGTGATACTCGCATGTCTATCTGAGATGAGAACCTGGTAGCTTAGGTGTGTAACTAGGATCTGGGTAAGTGATCGTAATGTTTGGTTTAGCTCCGGTGTAACGGTAACATGAATTTATACCGTTACGAAGAGTTCGTCAAACACAGTCGGCAAGTTCTCGTTTGGGTTGAAGGACTACTCTGCGTACCTAGAAAATAACATATATCAAGAGCCTTTACAAAAAATAGACTTTACGTGCCAAAAAAACTTACCACCACTCGACGCTATTCTTCAATAAATGGCATCGATAGTTCGTTTCCTAACATATCGCGATACGATGTCTGCCATTTTGGAAACAAATAATTCTCGCGATTTCCCGCATTGCCTTAGCATCCCAAGTGGGGGGCACTTATCCTAACTCGGATAGGGGTGTGCCGCGGGACCTCGAAAACCTGTACCCGTTGTACTCGTTGAGAATGAGAAAAAGTATACTCCATCGTACAAGGTATTATGCGAATGTCTAACCCGTCGTAAAAGTCGAGTTGTTGAAAAAACCACCCCCTTTCTTGCGGCACATGTATACTATATCTTTACACTTAAGTGCCCCCCCCCCCCCCCGCGCAATGCATGTGGTCTTGAACTTGTAAACAAACATGTTGCTGTGTTTCTGACTTTTTACCGCTTCCCAAATTGATCGAACTATAAATAATTACCACGGATGAAATCACCAGCCGAAAAGGGATGAAATTGTCTGTAAAACATCATTGCATTCTATAACTCCATCACTTGTGTATGTTTGGTGTTTGGTATTTGTCTGAATCGATCTAAAAATAATTGAGTTGCGTTGTTTCGAGAAACGGTAAGACGTCTACGCTCGTAGGGCTATGTTTGGTTTTGCTTTGTTGCTTAGATATATGACTCGAGTGAGTGGCTGTGTAGTTACATTGGGTAAGTTGTTGGAGGGAGTGGCTGGGGTAGGCTCATTGGATAAGTGGATGGGCCTGGTGGCTGAAGAGAGTGGTTGGTGGAGTAGGTACATTGGGTGAATAGCTGGAGGGAGTGGCTGAATGTGTGGCTGAGGGATTTCATTGAGGTGGATTTGGAGGGCAAAACACGTAGATAATTCATAATGTAGTAGAATTATCAATCATAATGTTAAGAATCGGGTATATTTTTTATGTGGCCATTTAGTGGGAATATGTCATTAAATATTCTCATCTAATATAATTAATTGCTTTCGATAAGCGATTATTAATCAAAGCATTATAAGAGTTATTTACTGTGAAATACTGCACGAGAGATTCCACTTTCGTTTTCGCAAATTACAGCTCAAAATTAACCAATAAAACTACTACTACTGTCAAATGAGTTATACAATATACCACTATAATGTGTACTTGAGTTAATATTCACACCAACCTCTAGGAATAATTGATATCGCAGACTTTTGTTGGAAAAATCGAAGAAATTGGATTCGGTGGTTGTTGGTATGTCGGCCAGAAAACCGGTGTGAACCTGGCGGAAAAAAGTAGAACCATATAAGAGCCCGACGGTCAACATACACCAGATACAGCTTAGCGTCAAATAGCTTACGCCGAACTTAAGCATGCACCCATAGAACATCTGATCGGCCGGCTGCAACCAAATATAAGGATTTAAAGCTTATTTAGACAGAATAATCCACTGAAGGCAAGTAAAAAGTATTCCCTAACATCAAAAACAACTATATTCAACCATCATTGGGCATCATAAATCCCCTTAAGCGAACTTGTGCATACCAACACATCAGGTTAAATTCATCTTGATCGTTAAGTTGATTTGAAGATTAAAGCCAGCTTACATTCGGCCCGACACGACAATAAATTTGGGAGGGGAACCCAAAAAATAACTCTTGCATGGTACTATGCACCCACCAGGCTACCCAAAACTGTATTCAGTATACCCCCATCGGGTGTATATTGAATACAGTCTAGAATACTATCTGGATACTATCTAGAACCATTTAGTGGAAGTTATGTATATTGAGTAAACATTAGGTCAGGAAACAAAAGATCCATTCAGTTTACCTCCTTTGACTAAATAACTACACAAGAATGACGCCGTGAGCAAATAATAATTCATTTACAAGTTTGTGAAACAATAATGTGAAAGGTACGCCCTGTCATCCTTATACATTGAATAGCGAGACAGAAGAAGTCCTGTCACCAAGTACGAACGCGGGGTTAGTGTCTAATGAAACCGATGTTAGGGAGTATGCATCTGGGACAAAAGTTGATATTGTTCGTAATCGCGATGGTTCCCCTTGTACATCGAGGAGAGTGTCAATATCAGTGGCATCTTCTCAATGAGATAATACGGATAATTATATGAATTATGAGGATGAGGGGGGGGGGGGGCAAATAAGTGTAGGGAGGTAGTATACATGTGCCGCGCGACGGGGTATGTTTTTAGGCCTCTCGACTTGTACGACGGATTTTGTTGGGCCTCGTAGGCCTACTTATACGACGGGGTATGATTTTCAGCTGCAGGACGGGTTTTTGGGGGGTTTCGTTTTGTACGACGGGGTATGTTTTTCTCTTCCCATATGTACAGCGGGTTTAATATATATTTTTTTCAGTTTGTCGATATTTTCTTCCGGGATTTAACACCGATTGTTGACAATGCAAATGCAATGAATGGTCCTGTATGTGACGCGCCGAGAATCACACGCTCGACCGTGCAAGCGCATGTAATCAGAAATCAGCTGATCAGATTTCGAGATTGTACCGACACTTTTATCCTGCCTACGACGTACGACAGGTAATACATTTGCATAATACCTTGTACGACGGGGTACGCTTTATTGCCATTTTCACTTTGTATGATGGGGTATGTTTTTGGCTTTTATCACCTTGTACGACAGGATCGGGATTTCGAGGTCCCGCGGCACACCCCTATCCCCCCCCCCCCCCCCACCGGGGGACTAATGACTGTCTTTCAGAATGCCTTGGCACTAAGGTAAGTGGAACATTTTTTAAAGCTTGGATTCAGCCGCATACAATATTTGTTCTGAGTGGAAGTCAGTACAGTGAATTTTGCAGAATAAAAACGAATCTGCTTATGTTAGGAAAAATAGTTATTATGATCACGGGTATTTCCAAATCAAACAATTACTGTGTTCTCTCCTTTGCAAGAGGTCTAAGAATTAGTTCTGCCTGCGAAAGAAAACGTAATAGCCCACTTTTGCACACACCTACTTATAAGTGTGCATTTGAAAGCCTTTAAAAAAACGAACAGTTCACGTTTACGATACGGGTGTTCTCAAGCACAACATCCATGAAAAGCATTATGTTTCTCTTCAGTTGGATAAAACAAGGAGTTATAACCAATAGATTTATTCTAAAGCATGATTAAGCTGAAATATTAGATGCGTGAGAATACTGGTGGGAGTAAGAATTCGAAGGCTGGGGTTAAGAATATGGCATGAGTTGTGTAAGAAGGATATAGTGTTCATGGATGCAACTGGGTGGGTGGGGGATGTAGCAAAACTGTTGGCAGATGGGGAAAAAAATCTGTACTATGAGGTGTCAATTGCTAATCCTATTTGTAATCAGCCCACCGTGCCAAAGGCGGGCATGCTATCCTCAGATCAACGGGCAATACGCATAAGGGATTTTCTTGTTTGGACATAACAAACTCCTTAGTTCGCCCATTTTGTTCAACGTAGATGCCGCTATGGCCATGATAGTGGCAGTGTTAGATGTTTTTTTGTCACGAGACAGTGCAAGATTTTATGTCAGGAAGTTGGTAAATAGTAAATGGGAAAGCCACTGAGCAAATGTTACGAGAGACTATAGTCCATATCTGTCTCAGTCATCATATGAAACGTACATATCACCATTTGAAAAAGATACATTTCGATAAAAAAACAACGATAGACACAAGGTTGGGATGTTCTTGATGGGGCTATTGGTAAACTGTGATTCTCTAGTAGAAGCTGACGAAGCTGGATAGGTTAGTAATTCTCAAGTCTAAGTGGATGAAAAACGATATTGAAAAACACAGCAATAGACTAGTTCAAAAGATAAATGCTTTGATAACAGCTTGAAGGCTCTATTTGATAAATCTGGCTGCACTGATAACGCATAGTAAGAACACAGGCAGATCAGGAACACAGGGAAATGTCAGTCGAGGATTTGGAGAAACAAAAACTCCTTTTTAATACCTCTTCACCTTTTTATAAATGGGCTTCAGAAAATTGAACAGGAAGCAGATAAGATAGTTGAAACTGTAATGGAGGACCCTTCAACCAAACAATATAGCCGCTTCTCTCAGACCTAACTTACTCCTAGGGGATACCACTCTGAAAACTACAAGACATTCATAACACCACTGTCCACTTTGAGAAATGGTAATAATGATCTGTCCAGCTCAGTGCTAGATCCATCAAAAACAACTAGCGCACAAGCGAAAAGATTTGATTTTCTAAAAAAGCATAACTGGGGGGGGGGGGGGGGGAGGACAGAGCTACGATGTGATGATCTCTCATCCGTTCTTGAAAACGAATCAAACAGAACCTAGCCTTAAGTGTTCATAAAACCCTCAAAATGTACTGAAACTGACCGAATCTTACAATAAAAAAAGAAAGTATGATAAATAACCTAAACTGGCTGGCACTTACCAAAAAGCTCCCCATTTAAAGCTACTCGTGATACCAACAAATGGCACTAAGAAGCTTCCCGCCATTGATATTTCTACTCGTATAGCTTCTATTAATTCCTCTCTGTGAGATAAACAATATTGGAATCTCATGTTGGTTAAATTCTATCCTTTAAGCCTTTGCTAAGTCAGAACTAAGTCTTGTGCTACAGGATAATGCATCATGTGACAAAAAAGTGGGCCCCTTGTTAGGCTTTTGGAGCTATATGCAGATCAACTCCCCAAAACCTGTTCCCGATAACTTGTATTCAATATGCTGAAGCCTGTGGAGGAAGACAGTGATGATTAAGTGCTTTGTCTTTATGGACCATTGTTAATTAATTTGCAAACTTCAAATCTTTTGTATCATGTATGGTTACACACCATGTTGTATCGTGTACGGTTATATACTACGTTTGATAATAAAGTGTCTTCCGGTCTATGAACGCAACATGGTCGCAGCGGTGCGATAAAAACATGCTAAAAACAGTAAAGTACCGTTGAAAAATGTTGTACTGCAATAAGACTTTTGATCCGTGATTCAGTGGTTTTGCTACAGTTGGTGTGCACCAAATTGTAGTTGTTCCAAAAGCAAACGGAAAAGATGTTCGGATATGTGTGGATCTGACCAAACTCAATAAAAACGGCCCGTCGTCCACGTCATATCTTACCATCTGTTTATTACATCTTGGGCCAGATTGGAAAAGTCAAGTATACTTGGCTTTTCCAATCTGGCCCAAGATGTATACTTCTCTAAACTCGATGCAAACAGTGGCTTCCATCAGGTGGTTTTTGCAGATGAATCCAAGATTCTTACTACATTCATAACCCCATTTGGTTGCTTTGCTTATAATCGTTTGCCATTTGGGATTACCTCAGCTCCTGAGTTGTACCAAAAACAAGTGTCGCAGATATTTGCGGGACTGCCAGGAACAGTTTGCCTAATAGACGACATTGTGGTGTCAGGTCGCGATGAAGCAGAGCTTGATCAGCTACTCAAGGTTACTCTTACTAAACTTGCTTCTGCTGGTGTGACTTTGAATAAGGAAAAATATGTGTTCAAGCAATCGTCTATCACTTTTATGGGTTATATCATCTAAGAAGATGGTGTAAAAGCCAACCCTGAGAAAGTAGCTGCCATTTATGACATGGAAGTTTTCAATTTTTCGGATCCCCGCCTATTTTGGGGGATGGTGTCTCAACTAGGTTTCTGCTGATTCAGCGTTATATGGTCTTGGTGCAGTTCTTTTGCAAGAAACAGACTCAAATTGGCATCCTGTTACTTGTGCTTCGAAGGCACTCTCAGTCACAGAAAAACGTTACGCTCAGATAGAAAAAGAAGCATTAGCTGTCACGTGGGCATGTGAGAAATTCCGTGATTATTTGATTGGTACTGAGTTTCTGATTGAAACTGACCAAAAACCCATTGTACCTCTCTTAGGAGCTCTCTTAGATCAACTTCTTGCACGTGTGCAAAGAGTTCGCATACGGTTGGTGTGGTTTGATTTCACGATTATGCACGTCCCAGGGAAGGAACTCTACACAGCAGACAAACTCTCAAGAGCTCCGAGAAATGAACCATCAGATGCTGATATGACATTCCAAACTGAGACTTCCAGCTTCTGACCAAAGGTTAGAAACTATTCGAAACCAAATATATAATAACGTGTCAACATGGAGTGTGCCACGACAAAGATGTGCTCTTGAAAAGATGGAAATATCCCCGGCAGGCAAAAGTTGATATGGCCCAAAAATATCGGACATTATTTGATTAGTACACCAGACATCATAATAGGTTTAACTCAGGTGAATATTGCTTAATTTTACTGAATATTTCGAGAGGCACCGATACAGCATTCAGCATGGGGAAGAAAATCAGAAGACGGCTCCTAACACGCCCAAGTAGTTGAGTTCTGTAACCCCGGACGAAACCGGTTTTCAGGCAGGTGACACATATGACAAGGTGATAAAGGGCATTGATCAAACGTCGCCGATTACTGTGGAAACAATCGTGGCATTTCTTAAAGCCCGGGATATGAAGGCTGAATACGAGAAGAAAATTAATGAAATGGACAAGGAAATTAAATTTCTAGATGCCAAATCAATAGAACTTGATAACAAACTGGAAGACCTCGAGCATACTGCAAGAGAAATTCTGTTCGATTCTCAGGTATCGACGAAAGAACAGAAATTGACATGTGGATTTTCATTAAAGAAACACTAAACGTCGATGTCAGAAATGACACAGATCGACATTATCGCGTGGGAAGAATAAATCCGGAAAGAAGACCACGATATATTCTCGCTAAATTTACGAGTCATCAAGCCAAAGCTTCAGTCATCAAAAATCGTTACAAACAAGCTGAAAGGAACTGGTCCTTACATAAATGATGACCTGACCAAAAACAGAAACGAAACGAAGTTCATATGCAGATCCCTCAAAAAAGACAAGAAGATCAAGGACACTTGGACCAGAGGCTCAATTTTTATCAAACTACACAATTACATCATCAAATGGCTAACATCACTCAAAGAACTTGAACAAGTCATTGCGGAACTCAACTAGAAAAATCGACAGCCGCTTCTTCATATCTCTCTCGGGGATATTAGGTCATCTTGGAATGTTAATCTCGAGCATAGAATCTCAACTACGCAACCATGTTAATGATATTGATACTGACGATAACATTGAACCAGAAAGAAACGTATATACCAGAACCATTCGGGAATGTAAATATTATATAGAGGAATAAGGAAGCAGTCTACGAAACAATATTGACGACATTATCGGTACTCTTTATAGACTGGAAGATAATTTTGACAGTGTTGTTGTAACAGAAACTTGGTTAAATAATGATAATGTAAACGATTATAACATCTATGGATACCCTATGTTTCCAAAAAAGGATTGGTGGTGGTGTTGCTCTGTTTGTCAATGCAATGATGAATTCGTGTAATGGCAGTATTTGCACAATTGACGCAATTAGCTCTTCAATAGAAAACTGTTTTGAAAGTATTTTCATTCAGTTAGTTACTCGTGGAAATAAGAAAGCTCCACATTCTAGTGTTAGCACATTCAAAGAACATCTTTCATACATACTTGGGAACTTAAACTGCAACATTGTTTATATCTATGGAGATTTTAATATCGATTTGTTGAACACCGATGATGATACAGAGAGCCGGATTTTTAGTGAACAAATGTTCAGTGCGGGTCAATCTCTTTTGATAACACGACCCACAAAAATAACTTGAGAGAGTGCTACTCTTATTTACAACATATTAAGTTAAGATATTACACGTAAGGTAAACCAGTGGTATACTCATTAATGACATTAGTGGCCATTTCCCCGTATTCGCTGTAAGTTCCTTAATAAATAATGTGGTTCAATATGATAGCAAATACGTGTATTTAAGGACACTGAACGATAATGCGATATCTGACCAAAGTAAGGATTACTCAGAATATTTTGACATAATTTGCAGATACTTATAATGAACTTTACAAAACTGCGAACTAATAGCAGCGAGCGTGGATAAAATAATATAAGAACAAATTAATAGCTATTTTAAGAGGATAAAAAAAGCATATTTTAACAGTAAACTCACCTATCCGTTACGGATTCAGCCCTGAACGGAATTGCTGATGAACCGCAAACTAAATACAAAAATTCAAATACTACCATCAAAGCTACACCCAAATCCACCCAATATGAAAACAGTGCAGAAAAGGGAGGAAAATTATTGAATTCAAATGAAATCTAACTTTGACAAGATACACAACACACACAATCTTACTAATCTACGACCAGGTGATGAAGTGTGGATAAAAATTATGCATGCAACAGGAAGTGTAAGGGAAAATGTCAACCATGCATGGTCATACATTATTACTTCACCAAAAGGAACATACACACGAAACAGGATTCAGCTCAATAAACACCCGTCAAAACCTCAGGATAAGTCAACGCCTGAAAACGACGTAACCTCCCCTGTAGGCACTGATGACAATAATTCAAATCCAGCCACCGTGCCAGGCAATGTTCTTAAACCGAGGAGTGGGACGTAAGCCATACCTCCCATATATACGCTACCGTGATCAAAAGTGACAGACTGAAATGTTTGTTGTATATGTTGACATATACGTTTATCATTTCGTACTGCATTAGTTTGACTTTATTTGTTATTGAAGGACTTTAGATGTTCACAAATTGTTGATAGGTAATATGCTACACATCTGTGAAAAAAGGGAAATGTTGTATAAAGTATGGTTAAATACCATGTTGTATCGTGTACGGTTATATACTACGTTTGATAATAAAGTGTCTTCCGGTCTAGGAACACAACAAAATTCAACCAAATCCAGTGGGCCACTAAATTTCTTAGTTTCAGATAACCTACCTTACCAGAACCAAATTGATGCCCAGGAATTCTTTATGGAACATCTCAGCAGTGTTGACGAAAGTTGAGGATACCCCCCGGGGGGGGGGGGGGGGCACTTAATGGTACAAATGTGCCGCGCGACGGGGTATGTTTTTTCGGCCTCTTGACTTGTACGACGGGTTTTTTGGCCTCATACTTGTACGACGGGGTATGTTTTTGAGCTTCAATCTGTACGAGGGGTTATACATTCGCATAATACCTTGTACGACGGGGTATGCTTTTGGCCATTTTGACCTTGTACGACGGGTACGGGTTTTCGAGGTCCCGCGGCACACCCCTATCCAGAATAAGGCCAAGTACCCCCCCCCCCCCCCCCCGGGGAGGATACCTTGAAGGTAATTTTTTTTTTTTGTGATTTAATGTCGTTGTGGTCTTCTTAAATAAGAAAATCCATGTGTGAGCAACATTTAAAACCACAGCGTAGTTCTTCTGTCCCATATCAGGTTGATTACAAGCGTGCATGTCAAACATGCTCAGCGGAATCAAACAAACATGCCGTGGACACCTGTTTGGTCCTGTCTTTGCCCAATGAGTCGCAGACAAGCAGAAAATATGTTCAAGTATAATCATTAAATTGCCCGCTGGTTCCTTGTCAATATAAAATATTGATAATATATATTGCTCCTATGTATTTTGTTAACAGGACCTCATCGCAGAGCTCCAAACAACTCGAACACACTTCCTCAAGATGTTGCAACTGCAACAGCAAAGAGACTGTATCCTTAAATAGCATGCAAGCCACTCATGTCATTGTTCTTAATCGGTTTTTATTGATAAGTGTTGAAAAGGACTGTTTTGATGATGGAAGATATTAGTTTTTCAGTTAGCAACAAATCTAAAACAATCATTCTGGCGATTCACCTAACACAGGTCATTATACAGCTAGTGTTTTGTCAAGGGTAGGCAGTAAATCTTTTTTGACACTTTGCAATGACAGCGTAGATACTACCCACCTACTAGTGCCAGAGGATCTACTCGACAGAGACTCGTATATTCTAGTGTATGAGGGAAAAAAGAAATCTTTGATTACAAGTTATTTGGTGTTGAAGCTGTTATTCATGCCATGTCCCATACTAGAGGTCTTTTGGAATATTAAGAAAGTTTTAGCTAACAATTATGATTCATGCCTGTCAAGAGCTAGACATCTTGCTAAACTATGAACTTGTCCTCCAAACAATGAGTTTATCTACAAATATGTTGTTGGGGTTAATGATGACAATTTATAAGTAGCTTTTCCATCAATATTCCATTCCTCAAGCAGTTGCCTCATCTGTAATATAATGGTAAAATCATGCGTTTTGCCTTTTATCGATGTTACCCGTTTATCAGTAGAAGGACGGCTTGAAAGCCTCTGGGGCTTTGTAAGAGAAAAATATGTCATGAATCAATGTAATTGTTTACCTGATCAAAAAAGAGACCACCCTGTGTATATTTCATCGCTCACAAGCACCCTAGTATTAAAAATGCAGTCAAATTTTTAGCAGATATTCGAATTTGCCAGTGGTGCCTCATTTAATTGTAACCATCTTATTAATCTGGTGTATTCAGGTAGGTCGGTTGTCTACGATGTGGTAGTTGCTATTTTATAACTCAATAACACATCACAATGCATGTTTCTTGAAGGATAACGTTTTTTAATATGACTGTGGTATCACAAGTGAGCTGACAGTGGGTAAGTTAGATCTGTTATCCTGTACTACAGCCATCCTATATCTAATTAAAAATATTGTAGACCAAGACCCAATTTAAGCCGTCAAAACTACAAGTTACACAGCCACATCCACTGAAGAATTAGTTTTACTTCATAAGAATTTCAAACTTATGAGTAGTCAACATTTCTGTTAGTAGTCACATCATAAGGGCTAAAACACACTGAAATTTTCCTCTGCAATACTAAGGGCTGGTACAACAGCAGTGTCATGGATTATTATATGGCTCTCATTAAGGATCAAAGCACACATTATAAATCTGTTCCTACTGTTGACTCCAGATGGTTTTTGGATCGATTGGTTGATAAAAATAATAAGCCATTACTGAATTTCTTGTCACGCCAAGTTAATCTTGATACCTTCAATTTGAAATTACATCGGATGTTGTTTATTGTGAACACCAAGAGATTATTGTTGTGGCATACATGATAACTTATTTAAACAATTATTCAATTATAGCATTTGAATATATAGGTGCAACAGGTAAAAAATTAAATATAATCGACTGGCGACATGTAAATTACTCTCAGACTATACATTTCATTAAACAACAGAATGGTCACAGGTGTGGTTCTTATGTTTGCAACATGGCAAAGGCAAAAGTTTTCAATATTATATTCAAATTTCATTCATCACTTTCGCGTATAACAGTGGTTATGAATTATTGACAATGAATTGATCTCAAAACAAGCCCACAGTCTAGGAGGTTAGGAATTTGGTTGAATAAATACCTGTAAATTACCGCATCATAAATACTATCCATCACCATGTTTGAACATATTGTATATGGTCTTTTGTGTAGAACTGTACATTTCATTGTATTATCACTTACTTTTTTCTATACTTTATCTTCAATTGTGACAGGATTTCATACACTTATTAACTGTTATGGCTTAGGTTGTTTAACATATCTAGTTAATATTCCATTTGTTACATTCTTGTGTACATAGGGCAATATCAAGCTGATTGTGTAAATGTTTTATATTACACAAGCTGGTGCATATATGTATAGATGTTCCATCTTAGTTAGCTATTTATACAAGTATTTGACATATTAAATAAATATAAGAAATGCTAGACTAACTGGTGTTCGTTTCGATTTTAAGTACTGGCTATCCAGCTCACAAACATACCTCAAATAACTGACACTTATCCTAAAATACCAAAGTAACAAGAATGATCTTATAAAATGGTTTTATAAAAAAATTACACTGGTTCTGGACAGCAATAACGTCTATGGGAGTATAATGAATACATGACTGCCCGTAACAATGTTAACATTAGTTAATAGCTTCAGGGCTTGATTTTTTTTTTGCTCAACATACATCACCAAATGATTCTAGATAGTTATAACGTCGATTCAGGTATAGTGAATACTGTTTTTCGTAGCCAAGTGGGTGCATAGTACCAGACAAGTTACTTTGGGTTCCCCTCCCAGTTTCCGGGGGCCATATCTGTGATTTTGACATGTTAACTCAATGTACATCACTTCCACAATATGGTTCTAGATAGTTACGCTGATGGTTGTGTACTGAATACAGCTTTGGGCAGCCTAGTGGGTGCATAGTCCCATACAAGAGTTACCTTTGGGGTTCCCCTGTCTCACTATAGTGATAATGCTGAGGGGGTATACTGCATACAGTTTTGGATAGCCTATTGGGTACTAGACAAGAGTTATTTTGGGGTCTACTCCTAGATTTTGTGTTTGAGTGGGAATAAGTTTTTTTTAAATATTTTACCTGCTTATATTATGTGATCGATTTCATTGATTTACAGCTACATGTTCAATGATCTATTAGACTATTTCCATTATAAAAATATTTTGTTTATTTCCAAATTAGACGATAATAGGTTAGGATAAAGATAAGTAGGTCTGAAATGCATTCACAAACAAATTTACATTTGCAGTCATTCAATGACACATTCATAGTCAAACATAATTTTCGTAGCGAGCACCTTTAAATGACAAGGATTGACAGGCAATGTTTCAGCAATTAGTAATCTTCCCACACATACATACATATATGCATCATGCATGCACGCACACACGCACAGCCGACCATCCACACACGCACATACACAAAACGCACATACATACATACATACATACATACATACATACATACATACATACATACATACATACATACATACATACATACATACATACATACATACATACATACATACATACATACATACATACATACATACATACATACATACATACATACATACATACATACATACATACATACATACATACATACATACATACATACATACATACATACATACATACATACATACATACATACATACATACATACATACATACATACATACATACATATGTTACGACGGTATTTTCAAAATTGCCATATCAAGGCCTTTAATCGGTATATATTCTTTACAAACTCTATCTCTTTTATCTACAACATTTTTAATCCCTATGATCTGGAGCAATCCCCCACAATTAATTCGAATTGACACTTATACTATCTAATTACAATGGCCATGGTTGGAATTGTCTCAGCTTCCAAATCTCCAGGTGCCGCTGTGTTCCAAATTTTATATCAATGAAGAACACATTGCTAATTGATTCTCTTCTATTCATCTTTTGTTATTTACGATGAGGTTACAAAAGGTTGTTTAATATTTAACTGATGTTGTGTTATACAATCACACCAACTGAAGTCAACACGACACACAATTAATCACCGTACGCTTGGGCAGAACTGAACGTACACCAATCAATAGTTCGGCTGCCCACGCAACGAAACTTCATTCGCATTAACTTACATTTGGTGAGCAAGACTACTTATATTAAAAGGACATTTTCTTCTATTTATTGATCGTTCGCACAACTTTTGTTATTGCTGCATAGTAAGTTCAACTTGAATGTTGTTGCATCGTTCATTTCATGGTATTGTTGTTACAGTCAAATTATAAGACTTTGGTAGCTTAACACTTGTTAGCATTACTGTATCGTCTTTACATTTCAGACTGTCCGAAGTGATTTTTTTTTTTTGTCAAGAACTTATTAAGAGCAGCAAATACCTGAGAGAATAAACAGTGTATCCAAGGTTCGCCTTCTTGTTCTATATTGACAATAACAAGGGTTCATTTTATTTAGCGAATGCCGACATGCTCGCACTCTTAGTGAATAAGCGAAACATTTACCGCTTAAGTTGTCCACCTTGCTCATCACAACTTACATACATTTTATTCAATTCCTCACACAGTATCATGTTTATCCAAACAATTTTCGCATGAGTGCAATACACCAGCCCTAAGCCATAATAATTCCCTTGCCTCTTCCATCTGCTAAATACCAATTGCCTCACACGGGAGCCAGTGCTGTTGGTGCCCTTTGGCATGTCCGACATTTGCACCAATATTCATGGATATTCTATATTTAACAGTACTATCGGCGCCGTGTCAATCTCACAATATAAAGGTGGCCTATGGTTATTTTCATACAAATGTGCCTTGCACTCACTTGTTATGATTAAATAGGCAATATATGCTAACTATGAGTATGATTAATATTAAATTTACATTATTCAGATAATGACCGGAGCTCTAGCATATGGATGATTCACCAGAAATTTTTGAAAGACTAGATACCAGCTGTCAAAATTCGGCATTGCTTTAGTAACCCCAAATCTTTTGGTCTGGTTGTTTTCACGCCTTTCCCGAAACGTGGGGTCGAGGGGGATAATGAAGAAATTACATTGTAGCCCAAAGTCGCGACACTGGGTCCGTACCGTTAGCATGTTTGATAAATCAACATATCTCAAGACAAATAAGATATAAGACGATACATCGGGAAATGTACACAACATGTCCGATTAGTTTTAATACTTCTCACACTGGATTCGGGTCGTTTGTAATTACATGACACCCCAGCAGGTTACAATGAGCTTCATGCTTTCATGATGGTCTAGTTCAAGAGCCTGTAGTGTTTATGGTCCGGAAGAAACACGGCGTGTGCAGCAACGTTTGAGATTCGCCGATGACATTGAGCGATATTGAATATAATTAAAGTCCTGATTATTTCCCAGAAAACTGTTAAAGACGAAAGCCTCAGTAGCCAAAAAAATCAATCCTGTAAACGGTTTGATCTCTACAGTTTACAATCGTAACAAAGCCACTTAGTTACGATTGCTCTTGTCGCCCCATAGATAGTTGGCATCAAATTCCTTATCGTGTCTGGTGATGATTGTTTAACTGCCAATAAAAGTTACTCTACTTCCGGGCAAGAAGATATGTATGTCCCAAATCATATCGCAGTTGGCTGGCGTGCATTATTTACAACCCCTAATTTATTTTCACGCAGAGTTTTCTCACGCCTTAATGGAATTGTCTAATGCGATAATCATCAAGGTTTTTTAAAACCAGAATCCCTCGCTGTAGTAGCGAGTCTATAGTACCTAAATAAACCCCTAGGGGTGTGATCCATCCTACAGATGGGTGTACAAGGCTGTTTTGGTTCCGCGCAATTAAATCATGTGCTGTGATTGGCTGATCTAGTGGCGCGCAACTTATTCCTGTGCTATGATAGGCTGATTTAGTTACGCGCAACTTATTCCTGTGCAGTGCGGGGCAGATTTAGTTGCGCACAACTAATTCCACACCTCTGATTGGCTGATTAAGTCGCGCGCAATTAATTCCTGTGCTGTGATTGGCTGATTTAGTTGCGCGTTACTAATTCCTGACGTCTGATTGGTTGAATTAATTGCACGTTAGTAAAGGCAGCCAAAGCTGCTCGCTGCATGGTTGATTTAATTGCGCGCAATTAATTCCTGGGCTTGGACTGGTCGTATGAACTACGGGCTATTAAAAAATTCTGATTGGCTGATTATGATGCAACTACGTATTTGTCCGTAACAGCCTAACATAAGCGCCGGGCGCCGAACGTGGGGGTGTTCACATTTTTTGGCGGGCGGGATGCGCGAGAGCTCAGGTACACGTTCTTTGGTGGTAATCCCGAAGTCTACATCGCGGTCATGAGAGATAGAAAGTAGTTCACCGCGCGGATGCTGTCAGAGGGGAAGTTGTCTTTGCCAAACGAGCACATTTAACCAGAACTTAGCTAGAGAAACTTCGCTCCAGACAGGATGTTTTCTATTTTTGATCTATAATGACTTTAATCATTGTGCAAGTTCTTTGATAGGACGAGTAGACTGACTGCGTCTACCGAGAACAGGATTTATCTTCCAGATTTTGCGCTTATACAATGGCTCGTTTTTAACTGAACCCGAAAGCACACTTGCATTGAGCACACTAGGCATTGATAAGACTCAACTCTAAAACATCCACCGGTGAATAGATGTGAAGAAACAGAACCCCAAATCATTTGCTACATAACCGATTTTCATTGCCAACATTACAACAAAGTAAACGGTAGAGATTGTTCTCTGTAAGTAACTTACATTTAATCAGCTGCAAAATCACCATTTAATATACATTGCACCAAGTCCAAGTGAATTGACCCTAGAAATAATCAGGAATGTGAATACTCTATTTTTGAAGTATGAGTATCATCCAGTTAAATATTTCCGTCCATATGTAAGAATCTTCTTTTCAAAAGCTTGAGACTTGACCCTAGCATTGGGTTCATAAAATGGATTCATACTCCACTGCAAAAGACAAATAAAATCCACATCATATATAATAACATCAATCAGTTTTGAGTAATTAGAGAATTCCACACTGCAGCAGAGAACTGATTTTTTTTTTTCCCCCGAAATACATTTTCAAAGGGCAATTTTCATCCATGGTCACCACATTACAGGCATGTGACATCAAGTATTGTTAAAGCAGTGAAAATATGCTTCACTTGTCCTTTCGTCCTCTCTATTGATATGCTCACCTTAACAAAAATTTCATATGCTTCTTGGAAGAAATTCCTGATGCCATCTTCATTCTTGACATCGTGAAGAATAAGGAATCGCATTCGTAGGGAGGATTAAGGCTCTCAATATTACTCATGTTTCATAAAGAGGTAATATCTTATGTGTACTAAAGGCAAAGAGCTTATACTAATGCCAAAGAGCTTATAGCTACACTAAGAGGGTTCACTCACACAATCTGTGCGGTGATTATGAAAATAAGTGAAACACGCCAGTCATCAGGAGACATTTGATCGCATGAGACTATTGATCAAAAGTCTCAGGGGTCGACATCTTCTATAGTTATGCCCCCAAATTAATCATAAACTTCAAGGGTGTTTTAGGGAGCTGCTCCCAGGTGGCGTTTCCACATATTTTCTCGGGCGGAGAGGCGAGTGGGCCCTCTTGGCGTAGCCGTAAGTTCTTTTGTTATGCTAAGACTGACTGATTATGCAGCGAGCATATCCAGCAATCCAACAGTTAGGTGGAGCTACCAACCAATCAACTAATGCACATGGGACTTTAGCTTAGGTCGAAGAAATGGAGATACATTATTGGTCGAGGCAACCGCACTTCCAACTTACCATGATGTTTAAAGATAGGCGTTATGAAATGCAGTGTTCGAATATTTTGTCTTGGCACAGCTATATAAGCTCTTTCTTTGAGATAAATCTGGCCGTTATGATATCCTGTGACTATGATAACATTACGGAAATCACACCAGTACAGTTCAATATGCCCAATTGCCATTATCACTTCAATCAACTTTACTAGTTGTATGTGTTGTGTATATTTATGATTGTGTGCATGTTTTGTGCATGAAAGTGCTGTGTTAGTATGTGGAAGAGAGAAGGTTGTGAAGCTCATACATGGAAAAAAGGATATGACCTGCAGTAACGAATGCAGACACAAACCACTCATTGAACTTGTCAACCGTCTTGAGGTACATGTTATTTGTTGTCCACATCTGTTCATCAACAAGGTCAAGAGCAGCGTGGGCGATGAACTGATTCAAATGACGATGATCATCTTTCTACAGCACAGCAGGAGAACAATTTATATGAATGCAGTCAACACCTCTATTGAATCAACTCGGGC
Source organism: Urechis unicinctus (assembly GCA_034190875.2). Classification (NCBI taxonomy): domain Eukaryota; kingdom Metazoa; phylum Annelida; class Polychaeta; order Xenopneusta; family Urechidae; genus Urechis; species Urechis unicinctus. The sequence continues at coordinate 73,352,642 of CM067353.1, read as the reverse complement.
CTCACAGAACAGGACAAGATTGTCATCTTTAGGCTGATGACCATTAAGGCATCTTTTGTGGGAATATATTGATGATATTGGAGTTCAGCATGTTTATCGTTAAGTGTTACTTGTGCTGAAGACTTGTAATCAAGGCAGCTTCTAAGTACATGTTTTATCAAAAAGAATTGCAATTCAACATTGTAAGTGAGTGAGAGATTCAGCACATTTCAAGACTTGAATCATAGTAATTATACAATTTACCACCTGCCATTAATATATCTAAAAAAAATTAGCATTATTTGCAATGAATAAATATCACAATATTGTGTAACTAGGTCAGTGAATGGCTCAAATTTTGAATATGTGGACGATACATATTCAACCCCATTTTAGCAGATACAATGTTAATTCATCTTAGGATACTTACCTTAGGATCATTGGCCTTGTTAGGTGGCACAAATTCCATTTCAAATATTGGATTGTCATGGTGCCCAACTATGACAAAATAGTATGAGCCAGCCATTTGTGTTGCTGAATTATGATTCTCACAGAACCTGTCTGGACCTCAGCTGAATTCCAACACAGCACAAGTGAAAACATCAACCATTATTTAATTATTAGAACAATGTTTGCATACATTTTTTTCCAGATACACACTTTTGGAGGAGGGAATGTCAATGCCAACATGTGGAACACAAAATATGACCTCATATCGTTCATTTGCTTAGACATTGACATAAAGATGGTGAGTTATGATTCAGCTAACAGGATTGAAGACATGCATATCACAATAAATATCTACAGATAAATGTGGTAAGCATGATAAACCCATACCTCCACACAATTAGGTTGTTTTGAAAGGTTAGCAACTGATTCTGAACCTGCTGACAGTTCAAACACCACATTAATCCAGTGTATGATTAAAGATAGCCGTCAGTCTGAATGCACTTCTGACATACAGTCCAACCATATCAATAAATGGGATTTTGACCCACCAGAACCATATCTTTTTGAAACTAACAATGACTAACATTTTGTCTGCATGGAAGTGTCTAGGTCATAGGTCAACTATTGAATGAATGATGTCCTATGATGTAGTAGCCGTAGTTAGATTTTAAAAAATATCTAAATTATTAAAATGTTTATGTTTCATTTATCAAAATCCCATGTATACTCGTGCGCAGACTTAACCGAGGTTCATTGAACAAGATATAACCGACCGTTGACCTATACTCGTTCATGCAGACAAAATGTTTGTCAGCGTTTTAATTTATTGTCCCCAGATCCCAATAAATGCATAAATCATCTATGAATCATAATGCCACAAAATCGTTGGCAATATCATAATGCTTTTCAAAGCGACTGGTTACTCCCCCACTTTAGCCATGAATCATGATATTGTAAACATTGATCGGTGGTAAGCTTTTTGTCCGGTCGTCAATATTTTTTCACAGGCTCTTGATAAATGCTGTTTTGTAGATTGTAAATCTCACGGTCTCGTCAAAACACATTACCAATTTGTGTGGAAATTGAAGATTCAGAACAGTATATAGAAATATCACCGTTCGACCGGGGTTAGGCAATAATTGAATTTGACTTCTAATATTGCCATCCCTGTGGGGGGGGGGCACTTGGCCTTCTCCCGGATAGGGCTGTGCCGTGGGACCTTGAAAACCCATACCCGTTGTATACGGTAAAAATAGCCAAAAGCATAGCCCGTCGTATAAGGTATTATGCGAGTGTTTAACCCGTCGTACAAGGTGAAAATGGTATTATGTGGTGTGAGCGTGTGATTATCGAGGCGTCACACGGTGACCATTCATTGCATTTGCATTGTCAACAATCGGTGAGAAATCCCGGGAGAAAATCTCGACATACTGCATGGGAAGAGAAAACATACCCCCGCTGTACAAAACGAAGCCCCCCAAAAACCCGTCGTACAGATTGAAGCTGATAAACATACCTCGTCGTACAAGTATGATGCCCAATAAAACCCGTCGTACAAGTCGAGAGTCCGAAAAAACATACCACGCGACGAATGTATACTACCTCTATACACTTAAGTGCCAACGGGATTGCCATCAATGGCAAATTACTCCTTTGTTCGATTTTCGAAGATGAAAACAAAATACACATCATGAACCAGGTTCTCACCGGAATATTAATCAAATTTAGTCAATCAATCTCATAGGAAATATTGTAACAGCTCCAAGTGAAGAAGTCAACACCCTCTCTTCCGCAGATTAGGTGAACACTGACAAATTGAAAAATGAAACCGAAATTGTACTTTGTCCCTAGCTTTGTCCCAGCATTATTCGTCCGATAACCGTGAGTGTTGAGTGTTGTTCACATTTCTAATGAAAAGTTTGACCAAACTGTACTTGATTTTGTAGATATAGGTCTATAGTGAATAAGCTTGAAAAAAAATTAAAGTATTCGTACTGGTACACGTCCAGTGAAGTTAAATAGGTCTTCCTCCTTTAAGGCCACGGCATGTATTTTCTTTATTCAGGCAGATACCGTGATACATGAATATATTAGAAACCTGATCACTAATGAAAGAGAAAAAGAAGCTTCACCGCTGAAAAAAAGCTGTTTTTCATATCGTATTGGACATAGAGATATTTATAACAAGTGTTCCAATCTTGACGGGACTGGGCGTTGTTTTATTATGGTTACTTGAAGTCCCTTTGAAGTATCGGCAGGTTAATTTTTCATCAAAAGTACACGTTGAGACAAATTTGTCTCATTTATCTGTTGGTATTGCCCGATCATTATCTTCATTTTAGGTCAAGGAGCACTCGCTACTACATTACACGTGGTGAATTTCATAATAATAAGGATGGGAATATCTTTAATGGGTACTGGTTATGGGCTAAATTTAGTTCTGACAGTCTCGGAATATGTTTGGACATTGGGGGTGTACAAATATACAGCACTAATAATTAAATGTCAAATATCATTGATAATTATTTAAATAAAAATAAAAATTATCACAGCAGTTTAAAAAACTTAATGGGTTCCTCTTTGCATAAAAAAAAATCAAATACATTGCGCACTATGTTGTCATTGGGCTCATTGTATTGTATCCTTCCGATCATCAAAATGGCCGAAAGCGCATGAAGATTAACATTTGTTGGCTTTCGATCGGTTCTTTGATTATCAATTTTGCGAACGTCTGTGGTTGGTTATATTGGTTATATAATGTAAACGAAAGTCTATTGTCATTTACTTCATTCTGTTTTCGTGTTCTTTATCTTTCTATGTTTTCAAGTTGAACCAGTTAAGACTTGACCGAGCGACTCACGCCGGGAAACAAATAATCTGATCATCTCGAAACTTTTGCATTGCTCACTAGATTACTATGACAGTTCACTGTTTGAGTTAAAAACAAGAAATTATCTCTGTAAAGCAGTTTTACCAGATAACTTATCTCTGTCAACCTTGTTTATATACTTCTTAGTCTAAGTCCACCAACTGGACACTTACGTCAATCAGAAATAAACTTATAAAGAATGTATGATAGCTCCGGTCGAACGGTAATATAAATATATACCTACTCGGACGTCTTGTAGTGCTAAATACATGATTGACTTTTCATTATCAATGAATAATTTCGACCTACCGCCGCCTATCCCACCCCATTTATTTCATTCATGGTCATTTCTTGTTGGACAGCCTGTAGTCTTAAACAATGCATTGTCCCACAATTCAAATTAGTTTCATTTGATGCAGGACAAATTGAACTTGAGATATGTCATCCAGTGGGCCCCCTTCACTGGGTCGGCCCCCACATTCTGAACCCCGTAGTCATCGGAGCAGTGGCACAATGAGACTCTCTAACTCCATGGCTGATCAGGAATCTGGAGACAGGGCCAGTGTTGCCAGTGGTGTCATGGATGACCGACCAAACAACTGGGTAAATGAGTTATATCACCTGAGTATTATAAAATACATCATATCAATGAATTCCTAATGTGATCCCCGACCACACACACATAAACAATTATCTATACCTCTACTCCACTCTCACCCTCAAAACATGAGAAAAGAACCTGCCTACCCACTCCTCAGGGTTGCCCATTCCCAGTAAATAGTGGAAGTGGAATACCTGTGTCAGATATCTCTTCTGCCTGTTCGTCTCCAGGATTTTTCTGATTGGCGGCCGAGCTCAATGTTTGACAGCTCAGCATCTCGCCCGATGAAGAAGAAGGCTAATCAAGAGAGTACACGAGTAGAGCACAAAGCAGAGGTCAGCTCGAGCCCATCACAACGTCTCTCCAGTGCTAGACCAGCTCCCAATGAAGGCAGGGGCAATAAGCCTGTGACACCAGCGACATTCCCTCGCACCCAAGGCGTGGGGCTCTCTCTGTCAGGGAAGAGAGCTCTGGAGAATCTGCGACAGGAGTTGACATTTAGTGATGTGGATGAGGTAAGAATGAATAATTCAGCTATTTTTCAATGTAATCATTTCAGTCATTGACCACATGCTGCCTATTATTTACGGCTGTAGTAATACACAATAATGCCACAAGGTGAAGGTTATGTTGAAGGAAAGGAAACCAGGAAAAGTGTTGATCCATAGCATTAAAAACTATTGATGATATCACTTAAAATTTGGGGTCATTTATCATTTATGTTTCCAGGCGATGGACTCTGTGGCTGCTGCAGCTGGAAGAAACAATGAGCGTCCCCAGCAACGTCGCACAGAGAGAAAAGTCAATCCACAACCTCCCCGTGAGATGGAGAGGAACGAGACAAGAGCTACTCTCCGTGGAGCAGCCGCGCCCCCACTCCGTAACCCTAACCTGAACCTGGAGGATGATGATGCTGGGGTATGGTTGTTTTTATGACCTTCTGAGTTAAATCATTGTTGTTCTCATTGTAAAGGTGTTAGCCAGCCACCTATCAAACCATTGAAAGTGTTATGCCGTCAGAAAATGGTGGGTTGCCAAATGTTAAGTTGTCAGAAAATAGTAGGTGGTCTAGTGGTGCATTTTCTAGTGATAATCTGTTATAAAAATCAAATGGTTTAGTGATCCAAGAACCAGTCATAATTTATATAAATTTATGTATGATGCACTAATTCATTTGCATAATTTTGTTTTGATGGGTACTATTTCTCCAAATCTTTACCAATTGTATGAATTTGAATATTTTTTACATCAATATATGACACATCAATATACTAGTTTTGTCTCTTCACAGCCTGATAGCAACCAGATTGTGGGAAGGTTGATGCAGATCAGAGACTACATCAAACAATCCTCCACTATGATTGCTACTCTGCAGAATTCCACTGATCCAGTGAGTTAAGGTTTTAGCTATTTCCCAAAAAATAATAAACTGCATAAACACAATTCCAGTAATGCTGGGTTACATAGAAGTTACATATATTTATTATGACTGACTCACTATGTAGTAATATTTATTTATTCATGGGACAATATATGATTTACAACGCACCATTCTCTTGAATGTTGTTTAATCTTGGCCAATGTGGTATTCATCTGCAGAGGAGTAAAGAGCAGTTAGATAAATTATCCTCTCTGGTGGCCCATCTCAAAGACCAAGAGAAGGGGTACCTGAGTCTACTGCAGCAAATTTTGGTATGTACCCTCTATGTAAAAAAAATTTAAGCTAAAATTTTAGCTATATGTTATTTGAACTACTTATTTAATACAAAGCCAACTAATATATCAGGTTTGGTGGTCAAGTGTCTTTACTTAGAGGGTTCACTCCTGATACAATATGTGAAACCGCCACCTTTGTGCCCCCGAGAAAAGCCCTTTATGAATGTGATGTAGGCTACAAGAGAAGAAGATTTGTACATGCGACAGAATTCAACAGATCAAACCAACTCCAGGCAAGAGTCTGACTCTGATGTTGCCTCTGAACTGGACATAGAGTCCAACAGCTCTGATGAGAATGAAACCGACGGAAACGCACATGCTGTAAGTTTCTGTTAAATCTGTTTCATTTTTGCTTAAATGGATATTTAAGTATCTGCGCGTGCATGCATGTGTGTTGTTGTGATGAGTTTATATATGAAATTTTGTGTTTTGCCTTTTCACCCTATCCTTGCATGATTACCTTGATGGATTACATCCCTGAGTACTGCATGGTCTTTGCTTGGCAGTGGTGTATTTTATTGTGTTCAAGCTTTGCTTTGGTGGAATGAGTTAAACTGATTACAATGTGGAATCAGTGAAAAAGCCCTTTGGACATGTTGGATATGCCATGAATGACATGTTTGATATGCCATGAATGACATGTTTTCAATGTATTGTTCTCTCTTTTCCCAATAAATTTGAAGCTTGGTGGAAATAAAACACAGACATTTTGTTGCCCCTGTATTCATGAGAAAGGGAAATGAATCTACGCCCTGTCAATAATATGGCTACTTAAGCATTTTGAAGCATCTGGGGTTCCCAGTTTCACAACACGGCAAAATCTCCATTGATTCATTTCATTTTCTTTCCGATCGGCCTCCAGGAGGACAGCGAGGCTGTCGGAAGTAACCTCCGACGCCCTATTATTGAGGACCGTCTCCATCGAGTCGACTCCGAGTTGGAGGAGTTGAGGGCCATGAGGGTCGGTCGACGGGGGAATGCGGCTAATAATGTGGAGGTCAATGGAGGAGGCATTGCTGAGGAGGAAGAGGAGGGGGGTCTTGAGGGTGTCAATGAGCTACTGTCACGTCGAACTCAGCTGGAGGTAACTGTCCATGTGCACTCATACCAAGCATATTCACACACACATGGACACACATATGTATAAAGCAACATCAGGCATTAACCTGTTTTATTTTTTATGCTGACTCCATCATTCAGTTGTCTCTCCTTGATATTATTATTCATTATGATTCATTATTATTCATTATGATTCATTATTATTCATTATGATTCATTATTATTCTGCCTGAATAGTTTTGACATTGATTTGGAGTTGACTGGAATTGCTTGAATTTACATTTGTTGCTATCTGGATGTAGCCTTTTGAATGTAAGGATTGAAGGTGAATTTGCGTGTGCGCTTGTGTATGTGTTATATGTCACTGTGCATTAAAAGCATATAGAACCTCTGACTTGACCTCTGACCTCAGTTTGTATTGCTGGTTGTGATGATTCAGACCTACCTGGCTGATAAGAGCGGGGAGTTGAACGCCCTGAGACAACAGCAGGCCCTACTTAAGAAGATGCTTGACCAACAGGAGGAGGTATTATCATCTGATCAAACTTGTCTGTTGCCCAGTGGATTTGCTTTGGATCGCAGGAATAAATCTGAGTAGCTAGTTTGTGCAAAAGTGGGCAATGGTTTTTAAGGGGAGTTTTTTTTTATCATCCTTATCCTGAGAGATTGTAAATTCCAATACTGCTTTTCATCTGCACCACCATTTTCTGTTAAGAGAGTTTTCACAATATATTTTGACAGTGAATCAATGGTGTCAGATATTGTCCAGTGTTAGTGTCTCAAATCTCATAAATGACCTCCCTTACATAAGCTAAAAAGTGATGTTGTACACCAATATTCCCATTCCCCTTACATAACCTTTGATGTTAAAAGTGATGTTGTACACCCATATTCGCATTCAAGTCCTAGCTGTTTAAGTGGATTATGCATACCAAATAAAATAATAAGATTAATTCTCTGATAGATTGTAGTTGTCTGAAGACTGGCCTTTTTAGTCAATGTGACTGGCATGATATGTTGACAGCTGCAGTCATTGCAACAGAGACGGACTGAAGCAGAGAGGTTGCTGGTGGAGAAAAGGGCATCTGACAGCAACACCAGAGGTACGTTCAGAAAAATTCTAGATTGCAAATTGGTTAATCCTTTCAGATCACTTTGTAATATATTTGATTCATGCATTTTGATACTGACTTGGTTGTTCAAGAATTTTCATTGGAGGTCAACCTTTGTGTATTTCTTGAAGGCTTTGGTAATGAATGCAGCCATTAACAATATCAGCAGATTCGAACCAGATCAAATTCAATGGCCATTTAACTGTGTTTAATACCAAGTGCAGATATAGACCAGAAGCCCAATTGTTTTTTAATGTTGAGTATGATAAATATTACAGGGGCCATGTCCCTGGCGGCAGCTGCTGCCGGAGCCAGTACCAGTCAGCAGGAGGAATCGAGTTCTTCCGATGACGATGATAATGGGAATGATGACAACAAGGTAGACAACAGCAACCTGGCACCTACAGTACAGGAGGTCCGCGACCTACAGCAGAGGCTGGAATACCTCAAGCTGATGTTGTCTGCCAAAGAGGCGGTGGGTTGATGTTGATGGATGTCGCTCAGATTTGGTGTTTCCTTCTTCATATGGAGATATTCTATGTATTACACGTATGTATGTATTATTGAATATGTGGTTAATTGGGTTGTTTGATGCTTTGGGCGCACCAGCAGTCAGAGGCAAATGGTGACGTTGCTGCCGAAGCAACTGCCTCAGCATCTGTTGTTGTCGAGCAGATGCTCCCTCCTCAACGTAAACAGGAGGCCCCAGCACCACCTGGAGGAGGCAGTGTCCCGGCGGAGGTGCAGCGTCTGTGTGAGGTGACAGAGGAAAGGGAACAGTTACAGGAGAAGCTGGCTGAGTTACAACAGAAGAAGGAAGGCATGGATGCTCTGCTGCAGGAGCTGCACAAACTCAGGTCGTCACAGGTCCTTGGCAACACTGGTAATTCAACTTGACTTTGTTTTGTCTGCACTCTCTGTCTGTCTCTCTCTCTCTCTTTCTCTCTCTTTCTATCTACCATCCTCTCTTTGTACCATCCTCTTCTTCCCCTATCTCTCTCTCTCTCTCTCTCTCTCTCTCTCTCTCTCTCTCTCTCTCTCTCTCTCTCTCTCTCTCTCTCTCTCTCTGTTTCCTCACTTCCAGACTCACTTTTTCATTCCTTTTTTGTCTCTCCCTCTTTCACTCTTTCTTCCATTGGTTCTCTCTTTGATCATCTCACTATCTCTTTCTGCCATTTGTTATCTCTATGATCATCTCACTATCTCTACCATTTGTTATCTCTTTGATCATCTCACTATCTCTTTCTACCATTAGTTATCTCTATGATCATCTCACTATCTCTTTCTACCATTTGTTATCTCTATGATCATCTCACTATCTCTTTCTACCATTTGTTATCTCTATGATCATCTCACTATCTCTTTCTACCATTTGTTATCTCTATGATCATCTCACTATCTCTTTCTACCATTTGTTATATCTATGATCATTTCACTATCTCTTTCTACCATTTGTTATCGCTTTGATCCTTTTCCCACCTCACAATCTCTTTCTTTTTCTCTTTGTCTACATCTCTCACCTAATTTCTTGCTCACTATTTGTTTGGTCTGATTCTATATGATTATTTAAGCATTGCTGCTACTATGACTATGAACGGGAAGAAACTGATATACTGGCAATCAAAGATGGAATTGAATGCATTAAATACAACCACGTCACTGAGTGCATTGGTGAAATAGGACCTCAAATGTCAATTGGTCCATCATTTATGCTGTGGGGACGTTTTAACAGAACCTCTTCGGGTTTTCTTTGTCATTGTGAGTTGGACCAAATCAAGCGGCTCAGCTTGGTGGAAGTATACGGCAGTATTAAATGTTTAGCTGCCAAACACACGATGTTTTTATCACAGGCCTAACAACAAACTATACTGGTTCAATAGGGATTTTACTGGCAGTTCAAACATGGATGTGAGATACTCTGTTGAGAGATATCCTGTTTCTTATTGTGTATCAGATATGGACGGGGCCTCCAGTGTGACGTCATCCCAGGCTCAGATGAACGAGGGTGTTGTAGTCACAGCATCAGCCAGCAGTACTGCCAGAGAGGCTACTGACCTCCTCAAGGCCATGGATGCGCACAAGAAACTACAGTCAGTCTGTTTGCAAAGCATCGTTTGTTTGCAGAAGGCAGTTTTACTGATCAGAAATGCAAAAATCTTGAAAAGATGTTAGTTAGTAAAACCCAAATTTATTGGGAATGATAGCAGGTGTGCATGATAGCAGGTGCAAATATTGCTGGTATGAACCATAGCAGGTGTAAATTATACCATTTTGGAATGATAACAATTGTTAATGATTCTTTTTTAGAATGACAATAGGTGTAATTGATACCATTTCTGAATGATAACAAATGTGAATTATGCCATTTTGGAATGATACCATTTTGGAAGTAAAACAGAATCGAAACCATTTTAGAATGATAATAGATGTGGATGATACCAATTTGGATTGATAATAGGTGTGAATTATCCCATTAGAATGATAACATTTAGAATGATAACACACATGAAAGATACCATTTTGGATGTGAATGATGGCATGTGAAAATAATGACCTAATCCCATGCATAGCTAATCCAATTAATTTTCAAGTTATCAATAATTAACAACTAATAATGAAATGAAATGTTGGAGTGCAGGAAGTTGGAGGAGGTGAAGACGCGTCTTGGAGAGCTACGTGACCTTGTCCAGTACTACCATGGTAGTGCTGGGAGGCCAGATGCTGGGGCTGCTGCAGCGGTTGCCCCTGACGATGTGGATGACCAGTCATCTCTCCCTGAGCCTACTGTAAACTATGACGATCCACAGCCTATGGAAAAAAACCTCAGGTAATCCAACTCAGTTTATATGGGTTCCCAGCCATTTGCCAGTAACGTGTTTGTTGCTAGTGAGTGATGAAATTAAAGGGGAGGTGTTAGAACACATCATCATCATCCTCATCCAACGCTGACATGATGTCACCTCCTGGTTGAAAGCTTTGTCTTTTGTTATGATGCATTGCATGCATTGTTGATTTTATGCTTATTCATCGTTGATTTTTGCTCTCTTAGCAATGGTCAAGCACTAAAGAAATTATGCCGCATCGTGGATGCTATTCTGACTATATGATGTTGGTCATTGTGTGATGATCATTTTATTTGAGATATTGCCCTTTTCTATCAACTTTGCTGTTCAGTATGGCTGGTTACTGTTCTCAACTGTCTGGATCATATAAAAAAGAGCTTCTCAAATCAGTCCAAGTTTGGTGTAATCGCCTTGTCAGAATCAATGCATTTATCTGTATTTCAGGAAACTGGAGTAATGAGGGCATGGATGAGCTATTGAGGCGGCATCCAGGGGGGCCTCCGATCTCCCAGCACAGACCAGATGTCCTGCCAACCCGCAAGGCATCTGGCGCCGGGAAGAGAACAACGAGGGAGGTTACAGAGACGGACCAGAGTGACACTACCGAGACAGCATCCCAGATGAGCAGCACCATCGGGGCATGGAGCGAGGACCCAGAAATGGTCGAGAAAGTCCAGTAAGTGTCTTCGCCAAGCCTGCCTGGAGATGAGGTTGTTTTCTGCAACCCTTTCGCACCTGACTTTTTAGCCATGAAGGCCCGACTTGGTCTGAATTTATTTCTCGACAATTTGATTGGGATGTCTCGCAACATCATTGTTAAAGTGTGAGAGAAGCATCCCCCAAAAAATATGTTTCATCTGAAAATTTATCATTCCTGTACAAATTCGGTTGCTATTATTGTATTTGATTCTCTAGGCGTTTGAAAGCAGCAAAAGAGAAGTTGCGGCGTCTGCAGGAGCTGGTTGCCATGGTGCAGCAGTCTCCCGACATGGCCCATGCTCTGCCTGACGACTTGGCTGACCTTGCCATGGGCAGTGAGAGTGAGGATGGGGATGAGGTTGCTGAAGCAGGGGATGATGAAGGAGGAGTGGTTATGAAGGATAGCCCAGGGGCTGCTGTAGCTGCTGTGTCACGCGCTAACAATGTGGGCACTGCTACGGAGGATGCTGGGGGAGATGAGGAGCTGTATTCTGAAAGGTCAGCATGTTTTAGGGTCACCTGGTTTATTAATTGTCATTCCCATCTGTGTTGTTATATGTATATAACCAATAACCATGGTTATACGTGTTGTTATAGGGAGCGTTTCTATGCGGCTAAGATGGCCGAGCAACAGCAGGAGTTGGAGAACCTGATGTCTGAGAGAGAGAACTTGATACAAGTGCAGAGCGAGCTACAGCGCCTCCATGATGCCCTGCCCTCAGCGGTGAGCTCCATCTTCTTCCTCCCTCTGTCCCTCCCTGACCTTGACTTGATCCCTACCGAGTGACACTTTAGAATGTGGATTAGCAGATACATTTAGGTTGCATGTTTTGTCAATGTAACTCATGGAACGTTTTAAATGCACTCATCCACACATAGGAGGGTGCTTTTGTTAGCAAAGCTGCAAGGCATATTGGCCTCTTGTTTGTAAAATGTATTTGTCTTCTGTCCACTCTGATGAATCGTTCTTTATTTATAAATTAATTAGTTGGTATAATTGATAGATGCTCTGGTAAAAGTTATTAATTACAGGGTTGTAAATAATTACATCACATATCTGTGTGTTGAATCACCTCAGGGGATATATTCACTTAATGATGTATAATTGACAGCTGGCTGCTGCTGCCGGGGAACAGCTGACAGAGGAGTCCATGCAGAGAGCAGCTGATGCCCGCAATCACTCAGGGTCTACAGCACTGCGTAAGGTGCCCCCTGGCAGACCACCTCCCCCTCGAGCACGGAGTGATGACCGGCCTAGACCACGATCAGGCCCTCAGGAGGTCACGTTCCAGGAACCCTTAGAGAGTGGGTTGAGCTGACATCTTATATCATGCTATTAAGGCTTAATCTCATCACAGGCTGAATCTGGTTTTTGACTTTAAAAAAATATCCAATATATGCCTTCAAAGAGTGGATAGCTATGCAAACAGTACTCAGTCGCACCTTCGTCTGACATACAGTTTGACCATGCCTATGTGTGTGCATGCTGTTCGTCATAATGTCTTGTTTAGAACCAAGTGGAATTTCCTGGTTAATTTGGGGGCACAGTCTCCTCGACCAATCAGAAGTCTCCATTTCTTCAACATAAGAGACCTATGATCAACAGTCTTATTCGCTTTTGTTAATTTATAGTGGGTAAGGTTCACTCACAGAAATGGTCAAAACAAAGCCTATCAGAGTGAGCCCAGCTGTAAGGTATTTGATGCCTTCAGGAGACTTGTGTACTGAGGGAAAGGTTACTAGGTTGCCACTCTTTTAGGGCTGCTGGTTGGTGCTGTGTCAGTCACGTACATAAAAGACAGATCAAACACCTCATCCATTACAATCTCAAAAAAGAAAAATGTCCGTTTGTTTCATTTTGTGTTGATTTCCTTTTATAGCGGTGATGTCTAACGAGGAGCTGTACGACCGCATGCGACAGCAGCGCATGTTACGCGAGGAGTTACGTGAACGTAAGAAAGAGCTGGAGCAGTTCATGAAGAAGGACCGCCCCCGTCGGGCCTACGCTCGCAACCAGCAGACCGACAACCAGAGTGACAACATCTCCTACTCCAACAAGTCCTACCAGGACGGGTAAGTCACATCTCCTACTCCAACAAGTCCTACCAGGACGTGTAAGTCACATCTCCTACTCCAACAAGTCCCACCAGGACGCGTAAGTCACTGGTCCAAGTCGAGTACTTGTGTGAAATATGCACTTAATATCAGGTAGCCTAGTGTGTGTTTGTTGTGCTTTTCAGCATTGTATGTCTATTGAGACTTAGAGGTGATGATGATTGTGATGCAAACATATTGTCTCTATAGCACTATAACTACCTCATCGCTATTCATCATCATCATCATTCATATTTGACCTTTTGGTGTTAAGGAGACATTCAACTCCTGATTGACCATTAACTATACACAAGTCATGAGATCTAGCCTGGCAGACATGTCTGTTTTAACTGACAGTCAAACATGTAATTGATTTTTGCTGTTGCAGGGCCAGTGAGGATGTTACCATGGCAACCTGGGGTGGATCCACCATTGGTAACCTGGAGAGCATTGATGAAGGAGATGGAGGTCGTCATAACCAGCGCAATGAAGACATGGATGATGGTAGGTGGGATGAGCGGCGGTGTTTGAAATAGTGGTCTATGCGATCCCAGGAGCCCTTCAGTTGTGGCATATGGATCCCGCTGGGAGCCTTAGGCAATCATCTAAGATATTGTCAGATTTTGTGTAATTGTCGCTATAAATTATAACATTGACAATGTTATTGTCAGTGTGATCTATTGTCAGTGTGACCTATTGTCAGTGTGACCTATTTTCAGTGTGACCTATTGTCAGTGTGACCTATTGTCAGTGTGACCTATCATGTTGAGATTGTGTCATTTCTTACACCACTGTGTGTGTTTGTGTCACTGCCAGCGTACCCGAGTGACGGAGTGATTCAGGTGGAAGAGGAAGAGGAAGCACAGGAGGAATCAGACGACCGTGAAACCTACACCATCGACGATGACTACCCCAGTACGCAGAGAGGCATTGCGGCCGCCGCAGCTGCTGCTGCTGTTTCCAGGCAACAACATCCCCATGAGACAAGAGATGGGCCGGGCCAGGAGAGTCGCAGCAGTGGTGCTCCCTTCCAAGGTCAAATATTATCAATGATGACAGCCTAGACATTTGGTGATGGCTGACAAAAACCTAAATGTTTCATTTAATTTGTCTGCTGTTTTCCCATCCATCCCATCTGAATTTCTGTGATGAATCACTTGATATGAAGATCTGTGGCAATATGACGAGCTTGAGGAGAAACTGTTTTCTATCCTTGGTTGTTAAAAATGTCAAAGATCTGATTTAACACTTGATGTTAGTTCTGTTGGTTAATATTAAAAGTGTCTTGGTGACATGGTCTGGTTACAGATAACAGTGGCCAATACACATACAACTATTGGGCTCCTGACAGTAACCAGCTGCTCAATAATTCACGTCGGGAAAGCGCACCTGGTGGTCGCAAAAAGTCAGCTCAGCGAAAGAAGCGCTCAGTTCAGGTAGGTTGTCCAATCACAGTCTATATGAGGTGAAAAATATGTGATCTATGCACCACCCTTATAGTGGGTTATTACTATATAACCTGACTTTAACCGTTGAGTAAGACATAGCATGATTGCCCTGTATAGGTAGTTGGTTAGCATTAGATAGGTTTATGCATTGTGTGCTTATTTGAGCTTCAGCTGCCTTTCACCTGGATGCCAAAAAATGCACCTGAATACAAATAAATGCATCTGGATACATAAAAAAGCCCCTTGATAAAAATAAATGCTTCTGGATTTATAAAAAAAAAGCTTCTTGATACAAATAAATGCATTAGGATATAAATAAATGCTTCACAACACAAATAAATGCATCTGGATGTAAATAAATGCTCCAGAACCCAAATAAATGCATCTGGATGTAAATTTAAAAAAATGATCCAGAATACAAATAAATGCATCAGAATATAAATTAATGCTCCAGAATGCAAATAAGTGCACCTGTATGCAAAAAGGGCTTTGAAAATGTGACGAATGCAAATGTTTTTCAGTGTGCTATTGTAATTTTTTGATTCAATTAATCAGAGAGAATTGTACCTGTAAGTATCATGCATCATAAAGTTTAAAGTTGCTTCTTGTGCTGTTTCTTTCATTCACCTCTGCGTGTTTGAAGTTGGAACATAAACACATGTTTCTATTGTCATTGTGTGTGCAGAGCCGTGGCAGGACTCGTGAGAACTCACAGCTACAAGCCATGCAGGAAGAACTAAAAGCACTCAAGGCTCAGATGCAGTCTATGGTTCAGGGCAGCCCCCTCTCACCAAACAGTGCAGGTAGGTCACTGAGTGCATGTTTTGAGCATATCAATCAATGTAGAGTACTGACTATATTGAGGGCCACACTGCCCTGGAATGGCAAGCCTTAAATGCAATGGTTTAGTATTGCATAGAAGTATTTGAGCACCACATGTTATATGAGGTGAGGTTTTTTAGAAAAAGTTTGTAAGAGGAGTTTCTTGATTATCAAACGTTATTTATACAAAACAAAGGTGAAGTTGTGGTAAAATAAATAAGGAAGTGACTTGAGCATTAGTAAACGGGTTCTTTTGCGAAAATTTGTTATTTGGGCATCCTGTATTGTGATGATGGTATGTGTGCCTTGCCAGGGTTACAGCAGCAGTACAGCCAGCTTCTGCAGCAGCAGCTCATCAACCATTGCTACCAGGTGCTGCAGATGCAACAGGATCTGTCAGAACGTTTCAGCCACCTGGAGAACAACATCCTACAACAGGACACAAGCTTCCGGGCCAGTGGAATGGGCGGGTCCATGTCCTCCCTCCTTAGATCACCCTCCGCCCCTTTCCAACATGCTCCCCGCCCCACCACCACAGGGGCTCCTGCCAACCAACCCAGATCCAGTCGCCCGCGGAATTTCTCCTTAGATCCCCAATTTCCTGACTCGTTTGCTTTCCTGCAAGACCCTAATGCGTATGTTGCACGAAACGGACAGGATGGGGAGGGGTCTAACCTCCTGGCTATGTCCGAGGAGAGAATGGGGAGTGACTACATCAGTCAGAATTACCAGGTTCCAGGCATCACTCGACTGGGTAGCGGTGGAGAGAGACAACAGTATGCCAGCCCCAGGCAGGATGCTCGGCAGCAAGAAGTTGGCCCAGCAACCATCCCCATAGAAACCATTCAGGCCCGCGATTCTGCCGATGTGGCTAGCAGTGATAATGTGCCAAGACTTCAGTTAGAGGAAGTCTGCAGGCCAAAACAAAGGAAAAGGTGTGTGTGGTGCAAACAGTGCTTACCCACCTGACTTAAACTTGTACTCATCTATGATTTGTTGGTTATGAGGTATGAATTGTGACATGTTTGTTTTTAACTTTTCTTCGATGTGATGTTATTCAGGAGTCCAAAGAGACCCAAGTCATCACCAGCAACGAATGACAATGAACATTTCCAAGGTATTTAACATACTTCATCTTTCTCACAACACCTATTTCACTCTACAAGTTCTTTTGAGATATGTGAATGAAATCTCCTCTGCTGTAATATGTAAATCTTGACCAGTCACGGCCTTAATTTCACCTACTTCCTCATTGCTGTACAGTGATAGGTCAGTTCCGTACGGGAGCTGCAGCCCAACTAGCCAATCAGAAGACGGCTACTAAATCCTCCCCTATACCCCGTAAGGTACCGCCCAGGTCTGAGTGGGGGGATCAGTGGTGCTGGGTACCAGGAGACAGGAAGCATGTCAAGCGTACGCTCTAGTGTACCTGGCGGTGATGAGAATTTACACAGTGCCTCCACACAGCAAGATATGGCTTCCATGCATGCAGCTGACAATCTCAGGTGAGATGTTTCATGTTTTGTGTATTTTCTGATTAATTGCAATGCCTTTAATGTTTGCCTTACATATACACCTGTATATAAATCAATGCACATGAATACAAATTATTGCACCTGAATACAAATAAATCCACCTGAAGTAAACCCTACCCTGTACAAGTGAATAAATCCGCCTGCAAACAAATTAACGTTAATCAAGAAGATTGAATGTTGTGAGGGTCGGAGTCCAATCTCCCTCACTTATCATCACCTCTTTTGTCTCCCAGGAACGACACTGGAGGGGAGATGAACGTGTTTGAGACCCTGCGCGAGACCATCTACGCTGAAGTAGCCACTCTCATCTCACAGAATGAGAAGCGTCCCCACTTCCTCATCGAACTCTTCCGTGAACTCCAGCTTCTCTCGTCTGACTACCTCAGACAGAGGGCGCTGTATGCCATACAGGAGCTTGTTGCCAAGCACCTGACGGACAACACTTTTGGGCCTGAAAACAGGAAGGTGTGTGTGTGTTGGAGAGCACTGTAAAGCAGATGCTGCTGTGTCATTAGCTGTCTGGGTGTGACTATAGCTCAATGATGTATCAAT
Organism: Urechis unicinctus; assembly: GCA_034190875.2. Lineage (NCBI taxonomy): Eukaryota > Metazoa > Annelida > Polychaeta > Xenopneusta > Urechidae > Urechis > Urechis unicinctus. Next base: position 73,334,863 of record CM067353.1, on the reverse strand, counting down.
GGCTGCCTTGGTGAAACAGTCAGGGTGTGTCAATAGCTGCCTGGGTGTGACAGTTGTCAGGGTGCGTCAATAGCTGCCTGGGTGTGACTATAGTTGTCAGGGTGTGTCAATAGCTGCCTGGGTGTGACTATAGTTGTCAGGGTTTGTCAATAGCTGCCTGGGTGTGACAGTTGTCAGGGTGTGACTATAGTTGTCAGATAATATCTTAATAGGGAGTGTCAACAGCTGCCTTGGTTTGTCAATAGCTGCCTTGGTGTGACAATATGTAGCTGCAAGGTTTATGGCGATAGTTGTGAAGAAATTGATTTACTTAATGAGTTGTGTGTGCTTGTTGTTATGATGTAGGCATGGGTCCCCCCATCCCGGGGGGCCTCGACAGCGCTGGGCGGGCAAGCTGCGTATGAGAACAGCGCAGAGGGCAATGAACTCACCCCAAGTGAAAGCATTATGACCTCTGATGATGAGGACAAGGTGAGCGAAGTCAAGGTCAAGTTGAGAAAACATGTAAATGCACCCGTAGCATCTTTGATGTCAAATTTTGTCATTCTATTTTGTATAGATGTGAGGAGACCCCCTTGTGCATAAGTCATCCATAACTTTGAATATCAATGCTCCTACCTTGAAGAAGTGGAATAGTAGTTGAATTAGTTGATATGCAGAGGGGTGGAGGGGTTTGATTTTGTCTATTTTCATCCATAATAAAGTGCAGAGGTAGTTAAGGTAAGATGCTTATAACGTTACTGAGGAATGCCTGTGCAGGGCATGGGTGTGCTTCCCATGCAGGGTGAGGAGGAGGATGACGCTGGCTCTGTGAACAGCAATCGCTTCGACTATGCCGAAAACGTGGCCACCAGCAGCTCTCTATCAACTCCTTCCACCTCAGCACAGGTCCACCAGGGGGCTTGGGGGGAGGAACACAACCCGTTTGCTCAGGAGTCTCTTGGAGACACAGTCATCCATCTGGATCAGGTGGGTCAATCAGACGTCTCATACTCCTAGGTGATCTTAAGTGACATTCAGCTGCCAACGTCTGCCTCACATGAGCTTTGGTTTGGATAATGTTGGTGTATTTTGTTTGCATAAGTGATTAATTTATGTATTTATCATGATCTTTTTTATTATTTCTGACATTTATGGATCTGAAGGTTATTGATTGGATGACCTATCATTATTGCTAGAAGATCAGCATTAACAATTTAGAATTAGGTTCCCACATGTTGGGATGGGATATCTGCATGTAAAGCAAATGAGGATGTTGCCTGACTGACTGACACTAGTTCTGATGGATATGACTAAATATGTTCTTCGGATAAGAAACAATTAATGTGTGAAATCACTGTAGTGTTTGTGGGGAGGAACCTTTGTGATATCACCTCGTTGTTGGAAGTGACATAAAACCTGAACATTGCCATTATCTTAATCGTAGGGAGGAAGTTGTGGATCATCTTTGATCATCTTATTAATCTTCCATGTCAAGTCCCTGTGGTTCAAGAAAAAAAATTTGGTTAATCAACAAGCCAACTAGTCTTACTTCTGTCGGTTTCTTGACAGACATTTTTTTGATATCAAGTTGTGTGGTACATTAGTTACTGCACACCTTGCCATGTCCAATTGCCTCTCCATGTCGCTTCTGTGTTCCTTTATGTATCAAATATCATCCTGCCAGATTTTGACAGCAAACCAAGTTCTGTCTTTGCCTCGTTATATTCGTTACATTTTTATAGGAATATATAGGATATATTCTGTGCCCTCGCTATGCTTCCTCCATGATCCCAAATCTCATCCACAGCCACCAAGCGAGCCCCTCTCTCTCTCTCTCCCTGTGGTGTTTGTGTCATGTTAATTGAGACTGTTTTGTCACCGCCCCCCTCCCTTACAGTGGCGCCACGCCTGTGATGAAGCGGCTTTTATAGCACACGAGGTAGTTCATTCTACATCTGCTACGTGCACCCTAACCCCTTCTAGCACAAAGGCATGTAAACGCTATGTCTGTCTCTGCTGCTGTGTGTCGTGAACTTAGCCCCCTCCTATAGTTAGTTGGGGATGGGGAGGAATTTGTGGGGAGGGGGTTAGGGGTAGAAATTTGGGTTGGTAAATGTCAAATGGTGCTTTTGATCAGAAAAATTCTTCTTGTACATGGTACTTACAAGATGTTTCCTTGTAGATATAAATGTTAATGAGGTAGTTGGTTTCTTCCACCGTATGTTTTACCTCCTGGGTCTTAGTAATGTGTATAGGTTGGTTCAGATGAATTTTTCATGGATATGTCGTATGAATAAAATATCAGTTTGGTGAAAATTCCTGACCTGACTACCATCAGCCAATGACAATGCAAGGCTTCCATCCCTATTAATATGTGTATAAACTGGTAGAACACCTGTACTAACTTCCTATCCATATCCATAGCTGACCATACAATACCCAGTTACTCTGTTGATATCTTCAGTAACGATGATTTGATATCAGCATTTTATTTTAATAAAAGGTGCTTTTTTGTCCTTATTGTTGATAAAGTGATGAACAGTTTGAATAATCAGTTGCTATGGTAGCAGAGAACCTTACTCTTGGGAATAAAAGTTAGTGTTTTTCTGATCTGATTTTAGTATATCAATCTTCATAATCACTTGCATTGGCAACCTGACTATTAAATGGCTGTGTTTTTTCTTATCTGATTTCTTCTAGCTCTCCGAGGTATGTGGAAATATACAAAGTTTCCTCAGACTTAGACTAGCTGGTTCCTAACACCTTGTCACTTTCACGGGTCGTAGACTTGTCGTTTGCGTGTGTGAATCACAACTCTCCCTCTTCTTTCTCTCTCTCCTGTCTTTCCATACATCTGTATTGTTGATTTATGTGTATGGACAGCATTATAAAACTCCAAAACGAGCAGTTTTTATCCCTGCCAAAGCCTACTGCTGCTGCTGTAGTTTGCACACTCCTGCCTGGAATGAAAATTCTACGTTCCCATTAAGTTCCGACGGATTTTAATCACATTACTTAATAGCAATGAAGGGCTCCACCCCACACCTACACCCACCCCCACCCTCACCCCACAGTCAGGATCATTTAATAAAACAGGCATTATCAAACTCCAAAATGAAATTGTTTGAAGTGCTTATCCTGTCTGGTTTTCTTCAGTCACTCAGTATGTGGATTTTGGTCCCCCTGTGCATTGGTTGATATGGTTTGTTTGGCTTGTGTAGGCTTTGTGTGCCATCATAGATGTTTGCTTTCTCCAACCAAATGCACCTGTAATATACCTGAAACTCACCTGTAATTACTGTCAGTGTTTGTGCGTGAAAGTTCTCTTGTGTCATCAAAGCAATACACATTATAATGAGACATCAAGGTAAAGTACAGAAGACCAGGTTGTTGTATACCACTAGTTGGTTCATTGTCTGGCTACAAACTACTTAGTCCCCAAGCCAAGCTGCAGTCAAAGCTTTTTTATGCACTCACTGTTCCTAACATGACAGTAAACAATAGCTCCCCACTTTCTCAATCCTTCTACCAAATCGCAGCTGCTAGTTTGCTCCAAAGAATGTTACCATATATGAGTTCGACAACATTTCCCACAGGCACTCGGGTGTAGACCATTATGATCCTACCATCATGACCACATCCAGGGGGCCCTCCTTTATGATTCTAGTATGTGATCATAATGGTAGTATCGTTGTGGTTTACTCCAAGCCCCTACGCTATGTCCACTTTGCTTTTGAGTTTGTTGCCTTCATTTCTTACAGGCGTTGAAGAGGATGCGGGAATATGAGCGAAAACTGGCTGAAGTCGGAGGTACTGATGTCTCCGGGGCCAGCCCTGCTAATGTCAGGGTCAAGGCCACTGTCATGAACGAACCAAGTGATGGGAGAGGGGGCAGCAGTGAAGGTCAAGGCAATGATGCTCAGAGTGACGGATCCCTGTCTGACGTCCCGGTTAGTACAGCATGGTGAAAGCACTGACCCTCTGAGACACCTGTTTAAACAAAAAATTGTTCTGGAAATGTTAAAATTTATTATCTTTGAATCCACCAGAAAAAGGTCAACATTGCATTGTATTTTGGGTGAACTTAATTACTCTGTGGCTTCCATTCCTTAAGTTGGGGTTTGTATGGCCATATATGGAGCCCGTAGGCTATATATATATAGCAAACACAGGCCAAACTGGTTTGTCATGCATTGAGTTGATGGTGGTGTTGGGTTTATCAGATCAGTGAGAAGAGTTCAGTTGCTGAGGAACTCAACGTGAGTCAATGTCTCTCTTCCTCGTTCCCACCTACTTTCTTTCTTTCTCAATGTGTCATGTTACATCTGTCTCACTGCCTAGTCACATGTCACATCCCTGTATTGTCACATGTCATATCTTTTTAATTGTTCCTTGTCATGTCACACAGTGCCTTTTCACTTGTCACATGTCAGATCAGTGTCACTGTGCCTTGTCACATCTGACTTATTGTGTTTTATCACTTGTCACACTGGTAAAACTGCCTTTTCAGTGGTCCCATCTGTCACATGTCTTGTCACATGTCACAGTTGCACTGCTTTGTCACATATCACATCTGCCTCACTGTGCCTTGTCACATGTCACATATGCCTCACTGTGCCTTTTCACATGTCACATGCCCCCTGTGCCTTGTCACATGCCACACTTTTTGACTTTCATCTTGCATTCCATATCACTGCCTTCCACCCACCACTTCTGCCTTCTTAACCTGTGGTACAGTGGTGACAACTCAATCTCTTTGTCTCTTGTTGTTGGCACCATGATCATTCGTATTGTCCTGCCTCTCCCAAGGAATGTTAGTATTTAAACAAAGTTTGCACCAAAGTAGTTGACTTAAAACAAGAATTGAGTATACCAGCTATTATCCATCTGATCCAACAACTCAATCTCATGTCCACTTTAGTCAATATAATTACAATTGGTAATACATAATAATCACTTTTAGTGCCTGAAGTAATCAACTCTTAATCATTAGCATCTGTTGCAGTGAGATTATCAACTTAACCCACTCACCCTCTCTTTTTCTCATTCTGCTGCAGTACCCACGTATCGACGCCCAGCAGCTTGACGGACAGATCAAAGCCATCATGGCCGAACTCATCCCAGTCCTGCGCGAGCACATGGCTGACGTCTGCTCCCCACAACTCCTCCAGTACATCCGTCGCCTCGTCCTCTCACTCACCAAACACCAGCACACTGGACAGCAGGAGTTCGTTCGCTTCTTCCATAATCAGCTTGCCTCTATCCTCACAGATTCTCTGGCCAAGTTTGACGGCCGCAAGTAAGTTGAGTTCAGCTGAGTGCTGACTGGAAGGTTTAAACATATTTGAGCTCATATGACACAGAAATCAGTGTCTATTGTGGATGATAAATTAGACAGTGCAGATTACATACTTTATGTTTGAATGCTATGAAAGGGGCTGTATGTGCATGCTGCCCCTATCCACCTTAACCTTTAACTCATTGCACCCTCCCTACCCTAACCTTGAACTCATTTCACCCTCCCTACCCTGACCTTGAACTCATTTCACCCTCCCTACCATGACCTTGAACTCATTTCACCCTCCATACCCCAACCTTGAACTCATTTTCACCTTCCCTACCCTAATTTTGAACTCGGTTCACCCTCCCTGCCCCAACCTTGAACTGATTTCACCGTCCGTACCCCAACCTTGAATTCATATCACCCTTCCTACCTCAACCTTTAACTCATTTCATCCTCCCTACCCCAACCTTGAACTCACTTCACCCTCCCTACCCCAACCTTGAAATCATTCCACTCTCCCTATCCCAACCTTGAACTCATTTCACCCTCCCTACCTCAACCTTGAACTCATTTCACCCTCCCTACCCCAACCTTGAACTCATTTCACCCTCCCTACCTCAACCTTGAACTCATTTACCCTCCCACCCCCACTTCAACTCATTTCATCATCGACTAACCCCCTGTCGTGTGTCAGGATGAGGGAGTGTGGTGAGGACATGCTGGTTGAGATCTCAGAGATCCTCTTCAATGAACTTGCTTTCTTCCGCCTCATGCAAGACCTTGATGACCCCAAGGCCAAGGTCAAGGCCAGACTCAAGCAGTGGAGAGATGTGAGTAGTCTTATTAAAAAAAGAGGTCTTTATTTCAGTTCTCACAGCTTGAATATGGACATTCATTGTCCCATTGTGTCCCATGTCCAGTGTTTCATGACTAGTATTTCATCTGTAGTATCCCCTGTCTAGTGCTCCATGACTAGTATCCCATCTAGTGCTTCATGACTAGTATCCCATGTCTAGTACTCAATATCTAGCATCCCCTATCTAGTATCCTCAGATTAGTGCTCCATGACTAGTATCCCCTGTCTAGTACTCCATGACTAGTATCCCGTCTAGTATGCTCAGATTAGTGCTCCGTGGCATACCGACTGACTTGTCTCATGTCAGGTATCCCATGACTAGTGTTCCATGACCTGCGCTTCACAACTTCTCTCCACTTGTCAGAGTAACCAGAGTCTGCTTATACCCCAGATTTGATTTGTGATGTACAGCAGGACTCGGCCATGTCCCAGACATCCACAGAGACTGCCACGACCCAGGAGGAACCGGTCTACACCCGCGCCAGCCTCCGTACCAACCTACCCCACTCATCCTCATCTTCAACCACCTCTTTATCTTCAGAGATGTCATCGGATGAAGACCAACAAAAGCCATGCAGGGATGCTTCTCAACAGACCTCTGTTGCCGAGCAAGAGAAGGACCAACCTAGCAACAGCGATAGAGAAATTGAAGAAGTGATTGAGGTAGATGAGGACGACCTCGGAAAAGTAAGTCATCACGGTGTATAACATGGAATTGTGACCCATCTGGTTCTGAATTCCTTCTATGACATGGGATGAGTTGTGTGTTTGAATGTTGCCAGGAGAGAGATGACGAGTTTGCTGCTGAAGTCAACATCAGTGAAGATGGAAGCTTCACTTCCCATCCCAACAATGTCAAGATAGAGCTGGCCCCCAGTGAAACCAAACCATTCACCAGGTACAGCTAACCGTCGATAGATATTACATAACAGCTGAAATGAGCTCCAATTCAGCAGTAACATTCCTTCAGTAAATATGTTGTTAAGCAGTATTTAATTGCTGTCCTTTTGTGCTGTTCTCTTGGTCTGACTGTCGTGGATGTTGTTCAAAGTTGGACACACCTTGTCTTATAAATGATTGCTGCCAGGGAGGAGGGGTGTTATGGTTGGAGTGCCTGAGATAGAAAGTCCTATATCACCGACTTGACACAGCGCCATTGGTGTTCTAGGTTAGGTTAATATTGTTGACATGTTTGTGGTTAGGATTGGTAGTGATGAAGATGATGAAGGCGATGATGATGAAGCCATGAGTAACGAAGACCCCTCTGAAACGGCCGTATCCCGGGATGCTGAGAAGGAGAGATGCGATGAGCTCTCTCCTCAATCCTCTCCCCGCACTCCACCCTCTATCTCACCTGGAGCTGATGACGGGAACCCCACAGGTGACGTAAACAAGGTTACTCCTGATGATGTCTCACCTGACGGCAACACACCTGATGTTCAGCTTGACACACAGACAGAGCAGGAAGCAGTTGTCAATGGACTTGTAAGTTCTTGTTGGTTGTTTTCCCTTAGCTTCATCCATTTTAACCCTTTTTTCATAAGCCATATATCACTGATTAAATATTGTGAGTTTAAGCTTTTCCCCTCTACTGCAGCCATTCCCACTTGTTTTATATTCACTTGATTGTGTGAAATTTCCTTTTATTTTTCTCTGTAGGGTAATGATGAGGGTAGCAGTAGTGACCTCACAATGGATGACCTGCCTGTCAAACTCGACTCTCTCTCCAAGGTGCCATGTCAATAATTTTATTTGAGCCTAAGAAATTTGTATTTTTACAGCTTATTATAGGATTTGATTTATGTTGATTTTATGAAAGCATCTTTTTCTAATTGGAATAATTTGTATGTGTGGTGGGTAAGCATGTTGATATTAAAGAGGGTTTCCAGCCCCATACGAGGAACGAGGTTTCCTGGCAAGCTGCCAGACAACTACACTTTGGAAAGCTAAAGTTTAAACTTTTCACATTTTTAGTCACTGGTCCGCACTGTCTCTGAAATAGGTCCGTCCCTATTGTTGTTGTAGGCAATTTCGCTTGCGTATTGGTTGGTCTGATTTTTGGGAAATGTGGTCATGAGTACAAAGACTAAAGACGATGATGATGTTATCCTGACTAACTTAGCTTCCCGTGACTGGCCCGCAGTCTCATTCGAGTTGTGACGGGAGCGGAGATGGTGAGGTTTCCATTTCTAGCGATTGTCAGCGCAATACATCCGCTGTCAATGACAACGACTTTAATGGTTTAACTTTCATTTTGTAATTGTTGCTACTATAAGGTGGGATGTAATTTACTATTTAGCTTATGGATGTAGCCCTCAACTACACTTTGTAACCTTAGCAAAAGTATACACAACAATATCGAGCTAGTTATAGGGGGCGCTGAATGATTTACAGCTACCATTCATGGAGTTCTTGGTTAGGGTAGGTGTTATTCAGCCTGTATATCCGCCTTATAATAATGATGAAAATTGGTCAGCATATTTTTGTTGCACAAAATAAAAGACGACATTATTTAGTTGCTGTGTTATTTGCAATATTGTAGAAACAAAATGATCCCTGTGATTGCCTTAGATGGGGCTGAAACCCCTCATCAATTCATGGTAATAATATGTATTAATGAATTGCATATACATATCATCTCATAATTTAGGAATTGGTTTCTAATCAGTCTCACCTGGGTACTGTATTATATTTGTTGTACCAGGATGAGTTGGCAGCCCAGCAGAGTCGTGAGGAAGCAGCCAATAACCTTGACTCGCATGCTGTTCTCCAGTGCTCTGATACCACTGGGGAGGCGGAGCTTGCTGGGGACCCCCTGCAGCTACCTGAACCAGGTGAGCAAGTTAGCTATTTTGGTGGATTTTTTGTTAACTGTGCAGGTGAACTGGTTTACTGTTCATGGGAGCTCATTTACAGATTGGGTTAGCTTTGGTGAGGTTATTAACTAATCAGGTGAGCTCATTAACTGTACATGTGAGCTCATTAACTTCAAGTGAGCTAGTTTATTGTTAGTGAGCTTTCTACCATCTAATATGAGTTTGTCAACTGGTCATGTTAGCTTTTAATGTCTCTGGTTTGCATGCTATATATATATATATATATATATATATATATATATATATATATATATATATATATATATATATATATATATATATATATATATATATATATATATATATATATATGCTATCAGCTTGTAACAATAAATGAACAGCTGATATTCAAGTTGTACTTGGGGAGCACTGTGATGTCTAATGCCAACGTCATGGTCTGTTTGTCACACAGAGTTGCAGCCCGAGAGCAGCCCTGCCCGGCAGCTCTGAATCTCCACACCCAGTTATTCCCATGTTGTACCATAGTGTTTATATTCTGTAGTTATTGGTGGGCAGAATATCAAAGAAAGACCTGTTTTAATAACAGACTTTCATTGGATGTAAATTGCTCTTTAATATCTGAAATCTCAGTCACATTACCAAGCTACTTATGTATTGAAAGAGATAGTTTGATGTGTTTTCATCTGAAGTAACAATTTATTTTATTTTTTTTACTTTTTTCTAATTGATTTCAGCTGCTTTTCTTTTCAATTTAGATCTGCTTTATGTGTTTAAGTGCACTGCATGTGTGAGAGGGGATAGGTTGTGAGAAACCAGGTAAAAAACCAATGGTTGCGTCATAAACCGGTACAGATCTATATAGTGGATGGTGTGCATTATGCATTCTATTCACCTGGGCATCATTTGCAGAAACCTTCATAATCAAAAACTATTTTGTGTAAATGACATTTGTGACTTGTTAGTTTCACTTTCTCATTGTTTGCACAGTGAAAACTCTATGCCGACCGAACTTGTTTCAAGTTCTGAAAAATAGTCTGTGATGCAGTGAAAGTTTCTGACATATCACCATGATGTTGTTTAGCTGTACAGCTTCTGCAAAAGTGTACCCTCAGCTTTGAATGTCCGTCCATTTGGACGCAAGTCCTTGTTGATATTTGTCTTGTACACGGGTGTAGCTATGGATGGCCTCTTTATTTTGTATCTTATATAATTGATGATCTCTGGTTGTTCAGCTTTTGGGATTTTGCCGTTGGAAATTGTTGTTACTATTTCTTGTGACCATTTAATCAGTATTTTGAGGGAATCTGACATGTCTGTGCTGGATGGCGGCTGTCTTGTGAGGGTTGCCAGTTGTGTCTGGTGACAGCTGTGATGAAAGAAGGATATTTCTGCTATTTTATGGTAGCTGTCAAAAGCTGTGCATGTTTCTAGCTCTGATGGGTAGCAGCTGAACCTGATCAAAGCTGTGTCACTGGACAGTTGTAGTCATTACCAGCTGTCATGTCAGATATATCAGATGCCAATTAGTTCTAATGTTACACTTTTGAAGAGTTGATTGTACAGAGTTCACATGACACTGTTCTGTGTACACATCAACAACACTGATATTCAGACAATTTAAACTCCATTGTTTATTTTCTCAGAGTGACATTTGTGAACTCTCATTCCCTGGTGACAGCATATGTTGATAACTTATGTGTATACATTTGAGCTTATATATAAGTGTTGATTAGCATTCCAGGTTGGCATTGTGGTTTTTGTGTGTGCTTTGTTGTGCACAGATTTGTGGAAGATGACAACAAACTTATACAGACGATTGTTATTTGATAAGGTGTGCTTAAGCTTCAAGCTGTTTTGTTGTCTTCTAAATATATTAGTTATCACATTGAGGTTTGAAATAAAATATAGTAATAGGTATATCTGCTGCTTGTTTTTAATGGATATGATTAGACCAAAAATCTAGCCATTGATCACGATTATTCCTATTCTCTGCTAAGTCTTGCATAAAACAATGTTTTGTGTGAACTATATATATATACAAAGACAATGGTGTTAATCATATGAACTATACATCTGTAGTTGATTCTTGTGAAATAATTCAGTTCGGTGTCTGTGATAAAGCCAGCGAATATCTATATCAGATAAAGGTAAAATGTCTTTTCATATCAAATTCAACTCACTAGAGGTAGCATCTGTTTGAACTATATATTCGTTGTGCATGAGAGGGTAAATTGTGGTCGCTTTGCGGTGCATTTGTGACCCTTTAACACTGTTATAACTGGGGTTGCTAATGGCATTGGCTTATAATGTCCATGGATTAAAACTGATGGCAGGCATTTTAGGCAGACCGTTGTGATTTCATCACCATATAGTGGAACATCGATTTATGTAACATAAGCGGTTATAAGAAAGAGATTATAGCTAAGCTAGGAGCAGTGGGCTCATTCTGACCAGGTGCTACCGACCGACTTGACAAGCAATGAGTATGCTGATGGGAGATACACGGGGCCCGCCGCTGAAGATATTGAGCCTTTTAATTGGTCTATTTATTGATCAGAAAATTTCATGTGATTTTAAGAGACGTTATGACAACGCCGCACGCTGCTCACGGGTGGTGTCCATATAGTTTGTCAGGCGCGAGTTATGCTCTCTTAGCACAGCTACAATATACAAATAGAAATGTTGTGTTAATGATGGCGGTATTAAAATGGTAACCCCCAAGCGCACACGGAGGGCATATTCACAAAGGTCCTAAAATCCGGACTGAATGAACATATTGAACAAGAAGCCAAAAGGTCTCCCCGTGCAATGGGTTTGAGAACATCGTCGATTGAGACCTTTCTTAAATCACAGACAAACTCGTAATCGATTCTCATTTTCCACCCATGCAGAGATATCAAGCGTGGTTGTAGCTGGTGTTATATGCATGTTTGTAACAGATTCGTAACACGGATAAAACATTTTTCTCACATGCCATTCATCTTGAATCAATCCATTTTATAATAGAAGAGTAAGGCTTCATTCGTAATGTGAAGGTTTGTAATTGTAAGGAAAGGAAGGACGATTACTGGTCTCACTACGAGAGAAGCCACTTCAACAACTTAAATAATCATCGCCGACTTTCAGACGCTGTTAGTTCGTGTGTTAGAAATACATGGCACAATAACAATCATCTTATTATTAAAATACTGCAATATACATAATAATTATTGACGACAATTGCATCACCAAACATACAATGCATAAAACGTTACCATGGAGATGTAATTACGTAGTCATATCTGCATGTCGCAGAATAAGCCCAAGTGAATACATTGACTGCATCCAATCGTCCGTCATCAAGCCATGGACGACGATATTATGGCCTCTGTCACTTCGCCAAGCGTTCTGCCGCGTGTAGACTCGAAGGGCTCACTCATCGCCGCCCAAGTGGAGTCAGTCATGGCCCAGGCTTCTTTTCATATCCATCTGAACCACATGGAAGAAGTCGAAGACAAACGAAGGTCAACAATTCGCGATGAAACCAAACTGCGACCTGAATCCACGGTACCGCCTCGTCGGCCAAGTAGAGTCGTCGACGCGGACGATGGCAAGGAGCAACATGACGATGATCTCTTGAGCGATCTGCGGAAGTTACAACGGAAATCTGTGGTTCACGATGAGCCGTTGTTTATCCAGCCCGGTTCTGGAGAGAAGGAACAATCGCCAGGCGACCACAGCGGATTGGTCTCCACTTCGTCACCCAACTCCCCGGTTATAGAGGTAATTTCAAAGATCTTTGTAATTTGTCGTAATTTTCACGTTGCGTGGAGATGTTCTCTCGATTTTATTTTTCCTCACTCGCTCTCAACCGTGCACATGTGATACGAATATGTATATAACAAAATAATTATGGTCCTTCACTGTGGCATTCAAATGCAAAACGATAAGAAATATTATAAGTCTGGACACTTTCCCGATCTACATTCATCACCGTATAGATGTATATAAATTTGGGTATATCTGTTATTTCTTTTCTAAAATCCAATGTAATTATAATCACAACAATTCAATATAACTCATGCAATATTTTGAGAGTGAGGAATTTACCTATAGAAGATGACATAATAGAAATACAGCGATGAAGTATTGGTCAACGATTTATTCTTTATTCAGATTGCTGCAGGCCTAACCGGCAAAAACCGATTCAGGGCGATCACGCGCAAGATCATGACAAACTTATCGTGGACCCGATCTATGCAGATAAAACTGGAAGATGAAATCAGCGATCAGTTTGTAGTCCCGGGTGACGGTTCAAAAAAGGAAGAACAAATTGTCTTTGACGTGAATGTCTTCAAAACTGTGAATCGATCACAGGGTGGACTTGCCTCCAAGCCAAAAGTTATCCTTCAAAAGCATGCAAGAGAGCGCACTGACGAAGAATTAGTTGTTCTTAAAGTGGGTCATTTATCAAAATCTTTCCATTTTTGCTTTACAGTGGTTTTTTTCTATACCAGCGAAGTGTTTCTAGCATTATTTTATCAAAATGAAGAGAAATCTGGAAATTAGTATATTCCATGCGTTCTGCCATACTGTGTAACTCCGCCTTGTACATTTCAGGATGTTGTGGATCGACTGAAATGTTTCAGTAAGTATCCGCGCGGTGTCAAACAGGAGTTGGCTCGCATCATCTTTTACGAGTGTTTTCAAGCCGGGCGAGTAGTTATTCAACAAGGGCACGTGGGTATATCATTCTATTTCATCGTGAGTGGTTCTGTCACCGTCAAGGTCAGCGCCGTCGACAAAGAAACCGGTAAGCTCTAAATTCCATAGAATTTCCAAATTGAAAAGTAAATGCCGAGGAAAGAGATGATGCAATCGAATGTTGCCATATCAATTATGACACTTTAATGAATTAGTTGATAAAGAGAGAGGATGTTTGCAGCCAACGTAAATGTCTAAGATAAGTTGATATTTTCACAGGTTTCACCCATAACACCATACTGGGTGAGCTTAACGAAGGCTCCTCAGAGTTTTTCGGTGAATTAGCTTTATTGCACAACATTAAGCGAACGGCGAGCCTCATATGCAAATGTGAGCCACCCAACAAATATGTTTTGTTTATTTACTACGTTCGAAATCAATAGGGACATTCTTCTTTTTTTAAGACAATTTGCGGAGATACACCCACACCCCCGGACAACGTATCATTTATATTCACGGGACAGTGTCGCTTGGTTCGAGCTATAACGTTGGTCCACGAAACCGGGTCTTACGGGTCAGAACACCGTTATCATCTTCCTAAAGAAGGCAGTATCTATCCGCAGAAAGTTACTAAGCTGGGTCGTGCATCCAATTTGACACTTGAGCAGCATTACTGGAACATAGGAATACTGGATCGAGGCTACTATTTTGGGACAGGTTAGTTTAATAACTCTGTAATATATATTGAACAATCATAGGCAACCGATAAAATGCGAACATGCCCCGATTGCAAAATGGCGCTTTGCATTTATTTCGTAACTTGCGTGGCATTTCTGTCCTGCTTGCCCTGTGAAGGAGAGGATTTAACAGACACCTTTGTCGTCTGCAAAACCCGTGTCGAGATTTTAGAGGTACCACGAATGCAATTTTTCCGCTCCAATCAGCTATCGGTGCTGGAGAAGATGCGTATTGATCTGAACGCTGCTATCCCGAACAACAAGAAACTATTTCGGATCTACTTTCAAGAAGCCCGCTGGAGCCATTACAAAGATGAGGTCGTCAAGGAGATTATCAACAAACGCAGCATACCCAATCACACCTCTTTGCGAGACGTTTCCTATTCTATCATAAATGAATGTTTAATGCTAGGCATCTCTAGAATGATTCAAATATTGAAGCTTTATTAAAGGATATAATTAGTTTTGTGAATCGGGTTGGTACATTGCAGCAACTCGTTGAGAGATGTAGGTATTTTAACCGTAAGAAAATGGGCTTTAATATCTACCACACGAAGATATATCCATACTGCTGGCTTGCGTAAAAGTAAAACTGATGTGAATCCTAGCAATCAAAAACAAATTCCTATTTACATTACCTATGATGTTCAATCCAATGCATGTATGATAATGCTTGTATATGTCGAAACTTTCAAAAAGATGTTACATTAAGACAAGCAAAAATGTATATAAGCTATCATCATGATAATGTTGATAAACATATTCAGCAGTTCGATATTATCACTATGTATGATCATAATGCAAGATGTTGCTCCAGGATGGTATTTTTCATGCCAACAATCTATGAGTGTCGAGTGTCCAGAAAACTCCTTGTTCTAATCTAAATTGATTAATGTTACCAACACCATTGAAGTTATTTAGCGATTGTGCAAAGTTTGACAAACACTGCCAGATAGCTACAGATTGGTCTCACGGCTGTCGTTTATTGGTCGGAATATATGACTTTCTTATCTTAACTTCACCACACCACATCCTTTAAATGCATTTACAATACGTACTACATGTTCTCCCTAAAAAAACTCCTTTACTAACCAAAGAATCTCCTTTGCCAAGTTAACGACAGCTAGCGATCTGTGATTAGAGAGTGATTTGACTTAGTATACTCTGCTGTCGACATATTTTGAAACGGCCAATGGTCAAAAAAGAATGTTTTTGTTCGGCTAGGTTACAAATAAGGCGGTGTGTTTTATGTTTAATGCAATACCTAATTGGCTGAAATTATATATGATGCACTTAGCGATGGTATGTTGCTCCCGATAATGTGTTTGAAATATGACACTGCAACATCGAAATCATTTCATTTGGATTTGACGATTAACGGCGTACATTGTTAACACAGTTGCAGGTATGTTTATCAAGCCTTCCAATGTCATTATCATACTAACACTTTGCACATAGGTCACACTTTCCAAGCAGCTACGTGGTAGTTTTTTGGAAGTTAATTACTACCTTTCCTACAAGGTCATATGGTTTCACAGATACATATAGCGTAGCTAAATGAACGGACGTGCTTCACAAACGGGTCTAGCAATCAATGACAGCTAAGGTGGCATTTAAAAAGAAGTATTTTGTACAATTCAAGCAATCAACCATCTAAGCATAAAATTTCCCAATTCTATAAGTATACTTAACTGATTCAATTGTTACAGAAATCTTCCTAATTCGACACAAGAATTATGTTGTGATTGAACTTTTAAAAACATAAAAAGCATATACGTAATAATATTGATTTATGAAACATTGAATTTCCCAAAGAAATATACAAATACTGAGAATCTATCACAATATCCAATTAATTCATTGGATGAAATTTACAATAATTATTGTACAAAATGTAATTATATTTTGCAAATTGACTATCGGCTGAATTTCTTGTTATGACATTGACCATGTTCGAGGAAAGGATCTACGATATTTTTATGAAAACGAATATATAAACTGGTCATTACTAATTACATCGATACAAAGCCGCACTTATTTGTACAATCTCTGAACAAGTTTGTAAATTCTAAAACATGATCTTAACGCAATGTCACATTTGTGGAGTTGTACATGGCATTTCCTGACATTGAATGCCCGTATAGTACACTAAGACGAAAGTTTTGACTGAACTTGCCAAGTTAGTTATCGCATGGTCACGTGGGTGACCATGCGATAACATACTTATCGCGATGGCACCTATATACGCTGTGTCCTAATTAGCGTGAACCAGGTATCTGCCTGGGACCTGTAAATATGAGAGGAAGGATAATTAGCGTGAACCTATGTTATGTAAGGTATCTGCCATGAGAGGTAGCCATCCCCCTCATATTCACAGTTGATTTAAAAAGAATTGGCCATGCAAATACAAGTTAGAAAAAAAAATTCCAAGGCAAAATGGCTTTGACGTTATTTATCTGAATATTTGTGCAAAATGTAATTATAATTTGCAGATGAAAAATGGGCAGAAACATTTGCCAAGGTTACATATATTCCAAGAAAGGCCACTCATATTCACACATTTAAAGAGAACAAAGTTAGAAAAAAAAATCGAAGGAAAACTCGTCATTTATCAATTCATGAATTAATTATAATATGGGTATATGGGTCAGTTATAACAATCTCTGATAGTAGCATGCGCAGATATATCGGGAAGCATTTGGGATTCATCCAGATCTGCATATTCTCCAATGCCTTTGTAATACTCTGCAATACTAGCACGCCTAGGCAGACGAGGTGATAGTGGCGACGCGCATAGCTCAATGTTATCCTGAGTCCGCTCGTTCATGGGACGCTGTCCTCGTGTAGTGATACAATGCCAAGCGATAATGGAGGCAGTAAATGATATACCTGCAAACATCACGGCCATGATGATAGCCTGCGTAGTACTGCCGTCTTGCCCTGATTGTGTGCCATCTGCTGATCAAAACCAAAGAGTCCGTTTAAAATATTTGTTTCATATTTCTATAGTTGTTTCTGACAAATAGCGTAACTCTAAATGGGTGTGGAGATTCAACTGCCGGGCATGTTCGCCGGGTGCAGCCCCACTAATCGTGCCAACAGTACCCTCGGTATGTTCCTCGCTTTATTGTATGACCCTTCTGTGTTTTCACATTTTATGCAATGAGTCTTTTGACCCAGGTTCAAACCTTCATGACACTCACACTGAAAAGATCCACACCATGTAGTCGAAACACTGCATATATATTAAGAGCGTCTTGGCATTCATCTATCTGGATACCATCGGCTACAAAATGCAACACCTTTTCAATAGCGAACATACAAGACACTAATTGTCCATCGTACTGGCAAAGTTTCACCCATTTGTGCCAAGAAATCATTGGCCGGGGTGTCCATATTCAAACACAATTTGTAAACAACGGATATAAATCAAATGTTCCATTCGTTTTGACATGCTATTACCTTTGCATCCGTCTCCATTGACCCAGGTAAAACCTTCATGACACTCACACTCATAAGATCCTGCCATGTTCCTGCAGAACCTGCAGTGACGGGCGTCCTGGCATTCATCTATATCTGTATACCATCACCAAAAAATGTAACAGCCGTACAAACTTACAAATGTTAAAAGACACTAATTTGCATTGTACTGCTATAAATGCCCACACTCCAATTTGTGCCAAGAAATCATTGGCATTGAATCGGTTCTGTCCAAGATATTGCAAACATCAATTTGTTGTCATTGGCGGATATAAAAACAAATGTTCAATTCGTTTTGACATCCTAATACCTGTGCATCCGCGTCCATTGACCCAGGTAAAACCTTGATGACATTCACATTCATAAGATCCTGGCAGGTTCTTGCAGGTCCTGCATTGAGGGGCGTTCTGGCATTCATCTATATCTGGATGTTTACACCACAAAACTTAACATCGATACAAACTTAAAAACGTAAAAGGCAACTAATTGACATAGCATTGCCAAAAATGCCTGCAATTAAACCAAGGATTGGAGCATTGCTATCATACGTTAATGTTTATTGCTTATTATCAAATGATGCATTACCATTTTCTTCGCTATTACCACACCCAGATCCATCTAAATAAACCTTTCACAAGACACTCGTCAGGACCATCTCGTTTAAATTTCCTGCGTGACCATATGGCAATCACTAATCCATTGAAGCAACAAACAGAACTTATTTCGATCTGAGAATCCATAGCCCTCACACAGATTAACATTCCAAGCTATCAACTTCAAACCCCTTTTACTCCCGAAACGTATCAGAATTACAGGTAATTAACATGATGCATGAAAGCAGAATTGTATTAATAAAAACCGACGAACGAACGGCTAGTTATTTCTATACATCGATGGTAGGGTAAAACTGATAATTGGTGACATTTCACAGCTCGTTCAAGATCCTCCATCTACTCGCTGCAATTTAAACAATTTCCTGCACGTGACCAGACTCTTGTCAATAGCCCAAAATCATCAGGTTCTCTGAACATTGTTGTCCAAATAAAAACAAAATATTGTGCTGATAGTCGACTAACCCAATTGACCACTATTCGTCACTATTCTATGTTGAGAGCATCAATCTCTATTACAGTTTTCATAATGCTTCATATTACATGAAAGCAAAATTGTAGTTCATAATAAACCTCCGAAATACGAGCGTGGAGCCCCTATACAGAAACTGTCCGATGGTAGGGTGCGACTGATAATAGGCGCGACATTTGCAAACTTATAGCTGATAATCCTGTCACATTTTCCCCAAGTTTTCGTTCCTTTCTTCGTGCTTCTAAACAATATTGATACACATGAATGTTAATGGCCTTTTCTACATGTTACCGAACTTGAAGGTGAACAGTTAGAAAATGCGAGCTTTTGCCACAAATAGTACGCTGTTGAAATATTGTCCGTAATTGTGAACATTCAGTGCCTATGTTCCAATTGGTGAAGAGAGTGAGCCAATTCAAAGTAGCTCTTTCGAACTAAGTACGGGAGTGCTGCGCTACCTCTTAGTTCTGGCGTCTAACCGCATTAGATTTGCGAATTCAACGGAATGATCTGTGTTCCTGTGTTTTTATCTAGTTGTATCTAATAAAATCAACTAGACGCCAAACAGAGGTATCGGACTCCCGTACTTTTCAGAAAGACTACTTTGAATTGGCAATTTCTCGGGCCATGCTTGACACTGAATGTTGATCATATTAGGGACAATATTTCAACGAACGTCAGCTAACCTGTCGTCAAAATGCATCGCATTATCAATGACTGTTCATCAACTTCAAGTTCGGTTTGCGTTGTTGAAGACAGGGTTCGAACAAGGATTATTTGTGCACGCAGCTAAAAGCTGAAATGACCTTTTCTGACATATAGAAAATGCCACTAACAATCACTGTAATTCAAATATCATCACGAGTTCCGAAGTTTTATCTAGTTTTAGCTAATAAAAGGCGACAGGAACATTTATTCCAGAAGCTATAATTTTTGCCTATGTTCAACATATCCTATCTACATCGGAAGTATTTTGGCCTTAAAATCACTCCAAGCGGTAATATCGGGCCCGATTTGGCAACATGTCGGCGAGTTGGCGGAATACGAAACATTATCTTGAAACGAACTAAATAATAAATTTCGATACTGATAGCCTGAAACTCGTAAGCACATGCATTTTTCGTGAAAAAGCGGTGGTTTCGAGCACAAAATTGGTGATTTTACTGTTGGACCGACAAGGTGATAAAACCTGACGTTGGTCTATTGAGCTAATTCGAAGCGACTCCGCTTTATTCTTATATGGAGCATCAAGGGACATATGTAACATAAATAGACATACGGAACATAAAGAAGCACACGGAGCATTAAATCACTTATGACCACGTGATTATTGCATAATATATGTATTCACCTCTCGTTTCGCATGCTGGACCAGACCATCCAAGCGCACAAGGATACCACTGACATCTCCCCGTATCGAAGTCACAGATGGTATCGCTTTCACAATGGCATTCGTTTCCACAGATGTCGCTTTGCGAACGTCGAAAGTGACCTTGTGGACAAACTAATAAAAAGAAGTTACATTTGTTAATACTGTGATTTTCCTCGTCTGCAATATTGTATGAATCGAGTTTGTCACAAATTATGTTGTTTTTGATATGTTTAGCTATATCACCAGATGATACACCAATGCAAGCTTCTCCACTACAGGTTCCATTTTCGCCACCATTTAATGTGATATCACATGGGTCTATGTCTGTGGAATGGTTCTTTGTTGTAATGTGGACCGATGAACAAGAACAAAAATGGTCCTTCCACAATGAAACAAAAACAGCAGTAATATGCATCAGTAAACTTATAAATGCAAGGGTTTACGAATGTATTCTTTTATATATATATATATATATATATATATATATATATATATATATATATATATATATATATATATATGTGTATATATATATATATATATATATATATGTATTCTCACCTTAAGTCCTACATAAGTAAAATTTGAAGCAGTGCAGACCGATATGCAGGATTTAGTTTGATACGTAGTAACCGTTTTTGTCCACGAACTTTCATTGAATGTGTAACACCCAAGATAGTTTCCGCCTGAAATGAAAAGCCAACACTATGACCCATCATCATGCATTATACGCATGGTATGTATACATGCGTATAATGCATGATGATATATACATAGATACATAGATAGATACATACATACATACATACATACATACATACATACATACATACATACATACATACATACATACATACATACATACATACATACATACATACATACATACATACATACATACACATACAGACATACACACACACACACACACACACACACACACACACACACACACACACACACACACACACACACACACACACACACATACACACATACATACATACACACATACATACACATACATACATACATACATACATACATACATACATACATACATACATACATACATACATACATACATACATACATACATACATACATACATACATACATACATATATATATACATATATATATATATACATATATATATATACATACATACATACATACATACATATATATATATATATTTTGTACTTACTTATTGTTACACATTGCGCCAGTAGCACCAATAATCCGATCATACGTTTATAAGGTGCCTTCATGTTTAGGCTACGACAGAATGGCGTAAGTCGATGAGAAGGGATTTGATCCCAGTTCGCAATTGCTTTATGTCTAATTCACTTAAGCATGCAGCAGGATGTTGATTTTGAAATCGATAGTTTGACGGAGGATAATGGTCTCGCAGCTTTTAACCTTTGCCTGCAATTTCGTAAGTGCTTTGTCAGATCGGCAATTAGTAACCCAGTGTTAGAATTCAGAGTTTTATTTATAATTTTTGTTTATCACTTTCAACCACATTTTTACTTTCATAAGTATAAAGACAACAGCTTATGCACGATTAATGCAAAAATATGGTTTACCTGTATTTCCTTTTTATCGTTTGAAGATTGAAACCTTTCGAACAACAAAGGATATATTTAAGTTAAATAGGCAAACCAAACAATTTATTGCTAAGGATTGCACGTTAGAATACAGAATATCACTTTAAAAATATCAAGCGTAAAAACAAAATAAATGTTCCCAGATTCTTAAAGACGCATATCGTCGATAATATATATAATATATATTTATAGGTATATATATATATATATATATATATATATATATATATATATATATATATATATATATATATATATATATATATATATATATATATATATATATATATATATATATATATATATATATATATAATTGCATATAAAAGTGGGAAGGAACAATGCTAGAACTGTATAACACCCAACAGAATCAAGAAGGTAACCTTGTAGGACGTCTCACCGTCCGATCAAGGCTATCATGAATATAGGTAGATACAATGGGTATCTCTTGTATAACTCAATACAGTGAGGCAGTTAGTGGACCCACTGAATACCCCATTTTAAACTAAATAGGGTGTGGCAGAAGGTCGACCCAGTGGGTACCCCATGTATTACTCATTACAGTGAGGCAGTGAGTCGACCCAGTGGGTACCTCATTTTAAACTAAATAGAGTGGGGCAGCAGGTCGACCTAGTGGGTAACCCATGTTAAACTAAACAGAGTGATGCGGTAGGTTGACCCAGTGGGTACCCCATTTATAACTCAACACAGTGATGCTGCAAGTCGACCCAGAGGGTGCCCCATGTTAAACTCAATACGGTGAGGCAGTAGGTCGACAAAGTGTGTACCCCCTGTATAACTTGATGCAGTGAGGCAGTGAATGGACTGAGTGGGTACCCAATGCTAAACTTAATATAGTGAGGCAGTAGGTCGACATAGTGGGTACCCCAAACATAACCTAATTCAGTGAGGCCTTTCATACAAAGGTGATCAAGATTTCTTCCAGTGTATTGTCAATTTGCCTCATGCACTCTGCGGCTAGTACTCAAGATTGCTCAAAAGTTTCGCCGAGATAATATCCACACAGAAACGATTAATAATTCATATTCTCATAAATAAAAACAATATTAATCAACAATGGATCATGCATTATGATAAGAAGCTTTTCTTTTCATCATGTGCATTAATCGTACAGCATTCAATTGATTATGCGGGCAAGAAGTTTCTGCTCTTTAGACTGCCTTGTATGATTCACAAACGCTCCTATTACCACTGCAAACTCGACTGCGTTCGACTGCTGAACGACATATTTAGATATGTCCAGCTTTCAAATGCAACAGACGAAACAGAATTTGAGACGGGTGTATGTGATCAGCAACCCCTCGCAACGACTGATCAACCGATAAAAGTGGAGTATCGTGTTCCCAGCACTTTGAGCTCAGACTGTCAATCTGATTGTTCAACTGTGAATGAAAATGAAAACATAAAACCTACAAAAGATACTATACTGGAGTGCAATGTCTTACAAGGAAAAACATTAGGAGACATTTGAGAACCCATCAGAGGGACACATCAATTTCACACCAAGTCTGTTGCATGGACAAAAAGGGAACATTTCTGGTTGACAAACACTCCGGTACTGGTCCTGTTGTCCAAAAACATGTGAAAGTGAGGACTTTTGGCAATGATTCTGTTCTGGTCTGGTATGTACAGAAGAAGAATGCATGGAAATCATGCTTGCCATGAAAAGAGGACAGCATAAGTTTGTATGCCAGCATTTCAGCAAGGCGATTAACAACCTAAATGTCACTGCTGAATGTAAGTTGCCACTCATTAGTAACGTGCTGATGTCTTCAAAAATGAGAGCACTTTTAGTGAACTTAAGAAAATGAGGCTGACCAGCATCAAACATCCCTCATTGCTAGATGGCCTTACATCGTCCAAACAAACGTGACATTCTTCTCTATGTACACTGGCATCGTGCGTCTATGGTCCCAGCTTGGTCGTGCAGTAGTTACTCTACGAGGTGGATATATTACTTGTCCATGTGTTGGGTCACTGCACAACTGTGTACACAAAGCAGCAGTAAGGTGGGTACAGAACTTGTCCGAAGGGAATGAAACTCCTGCGACTTTATCTTCAGTTCCCTCAAAGTCTAAAGGCAATGAAAACGGTGACATTTTATTTTAATAGTCACTGGCTCGATTCACTCAGCAAAAAGAAGATTGACCCCGATTCCTGCCAAGAATTTGACAACTCGGTGGAGTTCGCCCCATTTAGGCCATCAGAACCCGAGTGCCCATGGTGCAGCGGTCCTTTGGATCTGCGTGTCTCGTCAGAGAAAGGGACCATCTTCGACCAACATCAGACATGGTGATATTTTCTTTTTTTCCTATTACCAGGTTGATTATTTCATGAAGCGTGTTGATAGATTTCCTCAACCTGCCTATTATTTCTACACGCATTTACAATTTATAACAAGTATTGCTTTATATTCAGATGTAAAATTGTTTGAGAAAATTTAAACAGCATGTGCACATTTTGTCAGATATCATGATACCCATTGTCACGAACGGAAGAACTCAACCACGAACTGGATCCATAAGTTTTATTCACTCTCCCGAGCGTCGACGACAGAACTCCCGACGTCTCGGAGATCTAACCCTTTTATAGGGGGCCACGCCCTTTCATCACGTGGACACCATAACAGCCCACACAAATCCGTCAGTGAATGCGGATAACCCGCCTAACACCACCAATACTTACCGATGAACTTTAGGCTTCACGAGAGGTTAAATAACAAATCCAATAGTTATACAAAATATAATGAATATTAAAACCTAAACACAACATTCATAAAAAAGCAACAAAATAGTACCTACAAACAAGCATACTCCTATAAGCACCGTAGAGAACTGAGTATTGACACCACCAAAACCGGTTTTACCATCGACAAAGCCGACCGCTTCTCATGAACAAAACCCACCCAGCCGCAACCAGTGCAGCAACTTTTACTCTGTAACACCCATGATGGTCTGTTCAGTTGCAATAACCGACTGTTCCTGTCTACACGGTTTTGCAAGTTGATCCGGTGCTGCATTCAGGTTTCGTGATATATGAGATTATAAATTACATAAATGTGTGCTGATACAAATATCAACAGTATTGTTAATATAACTTGCTACACCCGAACAATTACTCTCAGAGAAATATATTCAGTTGTTGATCTAATAAAAAAAACATTGTATTTGATAAAAGTTCAGTTATTACTGTAATTTATGGGTGATAGGAAGTAAATGCAAATAAAAAATTACAATGTTTAAACTTTTTCCATGAAAGATTGATTTTTAAAAACGCATAATGAGTCACTTTATGTATTTGTAATGTTAATTTGTAATAGGTTATTAGACTCATACAGCTGTAGGGAGAGAGCTGGAGAAACTGCAGCTTTATCTCCAGGTCAGGTTTCCACCCCACCAAGGTATCATGAAAGGCTTATTGATGTATGAGGCGCTGTGTGCATATCTTGGGGTGAGTACCCAGCTATCATCATAACTGATGTAAAACTGAACCGTGAGGACTCAACTTAAATACATAATGTAAGATTGTTTCTCCATAAATGTGGCACATTCGATGGCAGCTCACTGCAACATAACACAGCACCCCTTTTTATGGTGGGAACCCTTTCATGAGGACATAACCTCCTTTTGCTCCTGGGGTGTAACCCCAAGGCAGAGCCCACAGGACATCTGTTGTACGTTTTTGTCATTTTTTAAATTTTTTGTCTGATGTTATGAACACTGTTTGATGCTTTAAGTAAACACAACGAAATGTTGTTATTATTGAATATAATTGTGGACATTGTGCTAAGGTTATTTAATCTTCATCTTTGCCCCTGTCACTCCATTTGTCTTTCAATCAGTCAATCAAATATATTTCATTGTTGTGTCATCTGAGAACGATGTTATGAAGTATTTTGACTCATATGGCGAGAAACCAGTTATGATGGAAAAGGTACTGAAGAACTGGAGGTGGCATTAGTCAATTTAGCTTTATTAGTTCATTCAATTTCATTCTAGTTCACAGCAGTTTGTGAGCTGGCCAGTCTATTCTATTGTAGCCTATTATTGTCAAGCTGTTGTAGAATATTTGGCTTTACTATATTGCTTTGTGCTTTTCAGTGAAAATATATATTCCATTTAAATCACACAATTCTTGCCAGCATACATTTAGTTTTATTATACTAACCTAACCTAAGCTTGGATTTTGTTAGTGTTAATTGCATTTTGCTTTAGTTGACTTATTTCAAATGGCAATATATTCAGGCAGATGTTGATGCAATTATTTGAAGGATTTTTTTGTAGGTGTTTGCTTTCATTACTTTTTTATTTTAATCGCTGTGTACAACTGTGCGGTCAGAAAATTCACGGAAGCCCGTGGTGCTGCCAGTCTGGACATGGTTGGCTCTTAAGTGACCGACTCAGAATTTACAGACAGGCAAAGAGACTGTTGCGTCACATTTGCTTTAAAAGTATGTATTGTTCTTCATTCTTGCCTTTTCACCTTATCCTTTCATGATTACCTTGATGGATTACACCCCTGGGTACTGCATGGTCTTTGCTTGGCAGTGTATTTGATTGTGTTTAAGCTTTGGTTTGGTGGATTGAGTTATTAAACTTATTACAATGTGGAATCAGTGAAAAAGCCCTTTGGACTTGTTGGATATGTCATGAATGACATGTTTTCAATGTACTCCCTGCCCTAACCTTGAACTCATTTCACCTTCCCTACCCCAACCTTGAACTCATTTCACCTTCCCTACCCCAACCTTGAACTCATTTCACCCTCCCTGACGCCCCAACTAGTGTTCCATGACCCGCGCTTCACAACTTCTCTCCACTTGTCAGAGTAACCAGAGTCTGCTTAACTCCATCTTTTACCCTCCCTACCCTCATGTACAGCAGGACTCGGTCATGTCCCACCCAGTCCACAACTCATGCCACGACCCACCCTAACCTTGTCTCACCCCGCGCCAGCCTTCGTACCAACCTACCCCACTCATCCTCATCCCTTCCCACCTCTTTATCTTCAGAGATGTCATCGGATGAAGACCAACAAAAGCCAGGTATAGCTAACCGTCGATACATCTTACATAGCAGCTGAGATGAGCTCCAATTCAGCAGTAATATTCCTTCAGTAAATATGATGTTAGGCAGTATTTAATTGCTGTGCTTTTGTGTTGTTCTCTTGGTCTGACTGCGTCGTAGATGTTGGAGGGGTGTTAAGGTTGGAGTGCCTGAGATAGAAAGTCCTATATCACCGACTTGACACAGCGCCATTGGTGTTCTAGGTTGGGTTAATATTGTTGACATGTTTGTGGTTAGGATTGGTAGTGATGTAGATGATGAAAGCGTGATGATTGCATGAGGCTGAATATGGAATAACCAACCCCGGGATTCCCTCTGATTCCATGCGTGTATCCCGGATGCTCCATGACTAGTATCCCCTGTCTAGCGATGAGCCATGACTAGTATCCCCTGTCTAGTATCCTCAGATTAGTGCTCCGTGGCATGCCGACTGACTTGTATCATGATGACAGGAACCCCACATGACTGAGTGTAAACAAGATTAACCAGAGATGTCTTATACGGCAACATTTGATTTGACATACAGCTTGACACACAGACAGAGCAGGAAGCAGTTGGCAATGGACTTGTAAGTTCCGTTGGCTTCATCCATTTTTAACCCTTTTTTCATAAGCCATATATCACTGATTAAATATTGTGAGTTTGTGTAGAGCTTTCCCCTGCTGCTGCATCCATTCCCATTTTCCTTTTTTTCCTGTGTAGGGTAATGATGAGGGTAGCAGTATTGACCTCACAATGGATGACCGTCAAACTCGACTCTCTCTCTAAAGTGCCATGTCAATAGTATTTTATTTGGGCCGACTTGAAATTTATAATTTTACAGCTTATTATACATGTTTTGATTATGATTGGATTTTTGACAAGATGATGAAGGCGATGATGATGAAGCCATGAGTAACGAAGACCCCTCTGAAACGGCCGTATCCCCGGGATGCTGAGAAGGAGAAATGCGATGAGCTCTCTCCTCAATCCTCTCCCCGCACCCCACCCTCTGTCTCACCTGGAGCTGATGACAGGAACCCCACAGGTGAGGTAAACAAGGTTACACCTGATGATGTCTCACCTGACGGCAACACACCTGACATACAGCTTGACACACAGACAGAGCAGTTTGGAGCAGTTGGCAACTGTGACTTGTAGAGTTCCGTTGGTACGATTCATCCAGTCTTTTAACCCTTTTTTCATAAGCCATATATCATGATTAAATATTGTGGAGTTTGTGTAGAGCTTTCCCCCGCTGCTGCTGCCATTGCCCGCATTGGACTTTGCCGCCTGTGTAGGGTAATGATGAGGGTATCAAGGTTGAACCTCACAATGGATGACCGTTGAACTCGACTCTCTCTCCAAAGTGCCATGTCAATTCTGATACGTTTGGGCCTAAAGGGTTTGTAATTTTACAGCTTATTATAGGATTTGATTAATGACGATTTTTGAAAAGCATCTTTTTCTGATTGGAATAATTTGTATGTGTGGTGGGTAACGTGAATTTAGAGGAGGGTTTCCTTGTGAAATGTATGAGGGTCTGGCTGTGATAGAGCGCTGTGATAAAACTACACTTTGGAAAGCTAAAGTTTAAACTTTTCACATCTTTAGTCACTGGTCCGCGCTGTGGTCTCTGAAAATAGGTTGCTTGCGTATTCGTTGGTCTAATTTTTGGGAAATGTGGTCATGGGTACAAAGCCTAAAAACTTGAGTATGATGATGTTATCCTCATAAACTTAGCTTCCGGTGACTGGCCCCCAGTCTCAGTCGAGTTGTGACAGGGTAGCGGAGACAGTGAGGTTTCCATTTCAATCTCAAACGAGTGTCAGCGCCATACATCTGCTGTCAATGACAACGAATATAATGGTCCAGCTTTGATGTTGTAATTGACGGTACTATAAGGTGGGATGAAAGTTACTATTCAGCTTATGGATGTAGCCCACAACTACACTTTGTAACCTTAGCAAAAGTATACACAGCAATATCGAGCTAGTTATAGGGGGCGCTGAATGATTTACAGCTACCTCATGGAGTTCAGATATCAGCCCAATAATAATGATGAAAATTGGTCAGCATATTTTTTTTGCACAAGATAAAAGACGACATTATTTGGTTGCTGTGTTAAATGCAATAATGTAGAAACAAAATGATCCCTGTGATTGCCTTAGATGGGGCTGGAACCCTCTTCAATTCATGGTAATAATATGTATTAGTGAATAACATATACATATCGTCCCATAATTTAGGATTTAGTTTCTAATCAGTCTCACCTGGGTACTGTATTATGTTTGTTGTACCAGGATGAGTTGGCAGCTCAGCAGAGTCGTGAGGAAGTAGCCAATAACCTTGACTCGCATGCTGTTCTCCAGTGCTCTGATACCACTGGGGAGGCGGAGCTTGCTGGGGATATATATATATATATATATATATATATATATATATATATATATATATATATATATATATATATATATATATATATATAGAGATATATATATATATATATAGAGAGATAGATATATAGAGAGATATCTCTAGATATCTATAGAGATATAGATATATCTATCTCTAGATATCTATATATATCTATCTATCTCTATCTATCTATAGATATCTATCTCTATATATCTCTTTTTAGATCTCTCTATAGATATATATCTCTCTCTCTCTCTCTCTATCTCTCATATATCTCTCTATATATATATATCTCTCTCTCTCTCTATATATATCTATAGGGATATCTATATATCGGATATATATATATCGGGAGATCGAGATCAGGATGTTGATGATGAGCGCACTTAAGCGTAGCATGAGGGCCCGCAGTGCAATGCAATCCCCAGTGCTCATCGACCGGGTAGACACATGGGTTAATGCTCAAAGAACTAATTCACCAAGGCTAAGCCAGCAGAACGAAGGCAGATGGGGGGCGTCCCCGTTCTCGGAGGACAATGATGCATCAATCTCATACACAGCGCATAGCGTATGTGATGAATCCGCTCAAAGGAGGGGAAATGCATCATGGTCACTTATAAGTACCCCTGCGCATAGTAACGCAGCAGCGGCACACAGTTCACACCTATCACCCGTCAACCTGTAGGTCGAGGCCAGGGGAATCCACATCGGCTATATTCACCCCAAGCCATGCCCCCCTAACTCCCCCTCAAATCAGAGTGCCGCGGGTTACCCGCACACGCAACGACCTACCCTGTACCAGCTGAGCAGAGAGAGAGCGAACAGATGTGGGCAATCCGAGAAGCGGAAGTCTACAAGAGATTGCATACTGAAGCGGAACGATTGACTCGTAGTTTGTTTAACTCCCTGGTAGGTGCCTTCTATGGTTGGCCGTGATGGACATAACGTTCAACTGTTGCGCGCAATCAAATGTGTAGTTGCGCGCAACTAAATCTGCAAATCACAACACAGGAATTAGTTTCGCGCAACTAAATCAGCCAATCACAGCTCTATCCAATGAACAACATATGATTTTTTTACAACATAAACAATTTATTAACCACCCATGTATATCCCGATACCCGTTACGAAGCGCGCCGTTTATACTGATATAAATATGTCAATATGTGTGATTTGAATATGTTAATGAGACGACCCATTTCGGTTGTCTTCTTCCCGCTAAGCCCGCCAACGCATTGCTGAGTTAGATAAAACAGAGCATTTTTTGGGGTGAACACTTGGACAACACAACTTGAAACGTACATGATGGACCGTGTATCTTGCTACGACTTGCCATGATACACGCGACAAAGAAGCTTCCGTAGCTAGATTTGATAAGCAACACTCTCCGTTTAGTCAAGGTCCCCTAGCCTGATGGCTGCGGGCGCTGTTTACATGTTACTGATATTCAATAGTCTCGCCTTCAGTCTAGGGGACCATAGTAGATTGAACTGGACGGGCATCCCAGATTTGGGATGCTCCAATCACAAGCCGTGTCTCTCGGTCACTCTCGGTACTTTTGAGTCGTTGTCTCTCATTGGTCTATTCTACAAGTTCCGAAGAACTTGTCCAACCGGCGGAGTGATTTTTATGAGCCGGGCACACATTCTACAACACTCCGATTTGTTGTTTCACGCTGAGTGGCACCGTTTATCACACACACAGTCGACGAGGAAGCAGACACACAGCTGGTTCTTTTTAACTGACTGTCACGTAAACATACTATCGTGCAGCTACGCGATAAAAGCGCTGGTTGTAGTTCCAATTTGAACTTTTGAGACGCCGATAGTTCCAGAAGACCTTCAATGTGTTCTCATTGGATGCAGACCACTACAATGTCCATGACGTCACATGGAACCGAAGGGTGCGTATCACAAGCCAGTTTCATGAGCCAGGCGCAATTAAGGTCAATCCGGGTCACAACCTTTGTGTTGATTGGTCACGAAGATCAACGAACGTGTCTAATGAATATTCGGACGCGCCACTTTTAGACCTTGTCTGGCCGTAGACTCTAGGGCGAGAAGCGTAGCGGAACCCCTAGAGTCTGGGACGCAGACTACTCTCCGTTATTATACAGTGCAAATGATAGTCTCTAAGAGAGTGAAATTCAATTGATGTTACTATCCCAGGAGGTGTGGGGGGGGGGGGGGATGGGGGTTTTCTCCTCGGAAAAGGGTAGGGGTGAGCCGCCATGGGAAACAAAAACCGGATCATATCTATACCAAGCCCAAGTGAGAAAAAGGAACCATTTACATACCAAATCCTCTGAAAAAAGGACACCGATACATATACCAAAATAAATGATCACAAATCATACCTAGACCGCCTAGAGGAGCTACAAGGGACCCATCCATATATGAAGTAACGATTCAGAATGAAAAAGTACGTTTAATAAGCTTCGCAACTGCAAAAAAACAACAAACCCCAAAACTTTGCTGATACCGTGGTCAGTCCCAACGATGCTCTGGTTTGTAACGGCAAGGCAGTTAATTAAATAGCGGCCACTAAATAAACAGATGTGTGACTCGGGCCCGCAGGCTACCAACGAGCGCCCCAGGACGTCCGGCCCATGAGGTAGACGATATCGCAGGAAACAGTGGAAGGGGAATGTACGGACCACTCTCCATGGCAGACATGTTTGACGCAATGCTAACATAACACCTCTGCAATAGTTCACGGAGCGCATGCGATTTGACCCGGTTGTAACCTCTAACCGGGCGATAACAAGCAGCGCGCGTCAAACATAAACAAACAAGAATGGTCAACATGAATGGAGCTTATCGGGGAAGCTCGAAAGTAAGCTGTGTTTACTGTCCACTAAGGCCGCATTTTGATGTCTTTGATTATGAACTTTCTTTACTTTATACGCTGCAGTTATTTCGGTTATATAACCAAGGCCCTGCAGTCACAAGTATTAAATTTGGGCAAATCTTATTCTAACATTAGCAGTCCAAGTTTTTTTGGTTGTGTGTCTTTTTATTTTTTCCATAAAACATGTGAACTCCCATCGGAGGGCTGGGGGGAGCAGCAAATCTGGGAGCAAAATGGTATATCAGGCTTTTCCCATACCCCGTTGGTAGATAAGTTTCCAAAGAACAACTTCTCTAAACACTCTCGCTGCTTGTCTGTCATTTCCAATCCCGGCGTGTAACTTTCTATTGCTTTTTTCAGTCGATTTTCGTTAACAAATTCGTCTTCACATCTGACTGCCGCCATTTTTAGAAACGCTTGACGGCCATGAAACGTCCGCGGAACTACTTTTTTTCGATAAATGCCTCATAATGGGCCTATAAAAGGTTTTCCATAACAAAATGATTATTATTATTCTAATCACACACAATGAACGGCAATGAACGCTGAACACCAATCACAGCGAAGCGAGCAAACGTCATATACCTCTGGCCGAAGATGCACAACGAAGTCCACAACAGGATACCTATTAGGAAACCAGCCACATACGACGGTACCCAGCCATGGGAAGAATACGATCTCCAGTTTAGAGTGTTGGAAAGATTAAATTCGTGGACGGAAGAAGAAAAGGGTCCTTGTCCGAGGTAGAGCCAGGCATGCGTACTGAAGCGTCGCTTTGGTATTGCGGAGGGGGCTGAAACGTATCAAGCAATATTGTACGCTACAAAAAGAAAGAGAGGTGAAACATTTAAAGAATTAGGAGAGCGCATCAGGTCCATGGTGAAGCACGCATACGCATCCGAGGAGGCAGCAGTCGGGAGAATGATGGCAAAGAAACATTTCTTAGAAAGTATAGATGCAGAGACGAGGCATCATTTGAAACATTATAAGAAGCCACCCACCCTAGATGAAGCAGTGCCGATGGCCAGCGAGTACGAAGAAATCAACAGATCCGAGAAGCTGCTGAGTCACGTGAATGCATTGCCAAACACAAGCCAGGCACCCCCTCCACAACCCGACATTTTGACAGAAATGCGAAGAACGATGGAGGCTGTCACCCGTGACCTCAGAAGAGAAATAGTAGAGATCAGGGATATGGCACAGAAAATAAAACCCCCTCTCAAATGCTACAGTTGTGGCAAGACTGGGCACTTTGCCAGAGATTGTCAAGCCAGTAATGACCGGCCAAACGCCTGATAGCTGTTTCCGAGGTCCAGGAGACAGCTAAGCCATACACGATTAGCAATAATGAGCAACGGACCCTGAAACTTGGAAATCTAGAACAAAATGAAAATGGTTAATTAACGAAAGGAATGATAGACAATGTAGAGGCATCTATTTTAGTTGACACGGAGGCCTCAATCAGTTTGATATCCAGAGAAATGTACAGCAGCATGAATCCTCAACCAATATTGATAGATAAGGGGCGGTGGAGAGTGAATATGCCGGACGACACGCCTCTCGATATTGATGGGCTAGTTAACTGCAATATCCGCATCGGGGACACAACGCAGCCACTTTAATTCCGAGGGGCGCCGATTCCATTCGATGCCATTCTAGGGATGGATATCTTATCCAACTGCCAACTGGACTTGCCAGCTAAAGAAATGAGAATTATCGAGTTCCCGTTTGCCGAGTACCCCATCATAGTAGCAACTGGTAAAGTGTGCAAGATACGATTAGCTGAGTAAATAACCATACGAGGAAGGACCGTTATGACGGCCCTGGGGGAGCGGAGAAACAATGAGGCCAGATCAAGGAAGGATCATAACGATCCTGGGTGCCAGCTGATAGAGGAGTTGCCGGGCGTCCGTGAGAGGCACCCATGTTATCTGGCGCGAATTGTAGTGGATCCCTCCCATAGTAAAATCCGATTGCGGTTTATTAACCCCAACGCAGAGGCCAATTACGATGAGGAAAGTAATCCCCAACGCAGAGGCAATTACGATGAGGAAAGGTATGGCAGTAGCCACGTGTCAAGCAGCAGAGGTGATGAAACCTCAAGAAGCCTTCAACTACACAGAAGATGAAGTACCGGGTTCATTGGCTGACTTGTACATCAGAAGCACACAGCACATAGAAGAAAGATATCGGGGTGAAGTAAGGAAACTGATAAATGAAAATCAAGACGTGTTTGCCCTGCATAAGGACGATTTAGGCAGGACAGACCTCGCCCAGCATGCGATCAACACAGGTGATGCCGTCCCCATCAAGCAATGCAGCAGGCGACTGCCCATGGCGCTGAAGGAAGAAGCAGAGGCGGAGGTGCGCCGAATGCAGGAGCTAAATCTCATTCAACCCAGTTCTAGTCCATGGGCGCAATGGTTAGCGGCTATCACCAAGTTGCTATGGACCCCGATAGCAAGGCCAAGACGGTGTTCACAACGGGCAGAAACTTGTACGAATTCAACGTTATGCCGTTTGGTTTGACCAATAGTGGGGCGACGTTCGAAAGACTGATGGAGAAAGTGCTATTAGGACTGAATTGGCAAACTTAGTCTACCTAGATGACGTCATAGTATTCGGGAAAGACATTTCCGAGACAAGAAAGCGACTGGCGGACGTATTTAGTCGACTGCGGGAGGCGAAATTGAAATTGAAACCTTCGAAATGCCACCTATTTCAAAAGCAGGTCCACTTTTTAGGTCATATCGTGTCGCGACAATCAAAACAGATCCAGCGAAAACAGATGCGATACGGAATTGGAAGGTTCCGAAAAATGAGAAAGAGGTGCGCAGTTTCCTGGGGCTTTTGTTCGTATTATAGACGTTTCATCGCTAACTTTGCCAAAGTCGCTAAACCCCTGCACGAAATTGCGGCAAAGAGTACACTCTTAATGTAATCTAGTCAACTTGACTAACTTGGCTAGTCATATTGACTGTCCACCAAACGACTAATGTGTTAGTCAATTTGACTAATGAAGTTAGTCAAATATTGATTAGTCAAAATGACTAATCTACCTAGTCAAGTAAAGAGTGGTCAATATGACTAATCTATTAGTCACTATGACTATCTCATTAGTCACATTGACTATAGCGTAAGTAGTAATGACTATTGTACTTAGTCAGACCGACTAGAAGATTTGGTCAGTTTGACTATGAATGAAGGTCAGTTTGACTATGATTAAAGGTCGAACCAGCGTGAGAACCAGTGTAAAAACAAGTCAGACAACATAATATGCAAAACAAGTAGACTTTATTGTATATAAACACTTACATGCATGCCCTTGTTAATACTAGCCCTGACACAAAGAAGCTTCGCATCAACTGGGTCTTTAGCCTCATCATCAACGACCAGCATCACCTTCCGTACATAACGAAACGTCTTTTTGGTCGATAGGTGGTAAGGCACATAAACACATAGGGTGCGGCCATCAGCATGCCCATGGCCATGACCTCTGTTACATCCACAGCTTCTCCAACAGATGTTATTGCTGGTGTCGTCCTGCGTTGCGACATTCTAAAACACATAGTAGACTTATGGTTGAAGCTAAGCACTCATTAGTACTGATACCAGCAATGGTACACGACAATACATACAAAAATACAGAAAACTATTTAATATATTCTCACCTAATAGTATGGAGGCGATTGTCAGAAAATTTCAACTGAAGATTTCCAATTTCCTGCAGCAACTGGTTAAAGAACCGCCGCAAAGGTCAAGCTTCCGGTATGCCGCGGCGCGCCATCTGTGGTTATGTAACCAACCCTAGTGATCCGCGCATCGCGGTCTCCCAACAAAGAGAAGATAACGCTCTCAGGGTGGTCAAATTGACTACGTAACTAGTCAAATAACACCTGACCAGCCTTGCTAGTCAATGTGACTATGTTGCTAAGTCGATTTGACCATGTGATTAGTCGTTACAGAGTTTGACTAACTTCGATAGCTGAGTGACCAGGTTAGCTAGTCATTTTGACTAGATTGGGTTAAGAGTGTAGGCAGTTCAAAGGAAGTAAGAATCACATACAGCATTGGTATCAGACTTGAAAAACAATGTTCTCGACTGAAAAAACCACGCCACAAAATACGAGCTCAGCTGCAAACATCAATCAGTCATTCACCTGTAGACCGAATAGCAATGGGCATATTTGGCCCATTAACCCGCTCCAAGAATGGCAACAAATACATCTTAGTCATTGGGGATTACTTCTCGAAGTGGATAGAAGCCTTACCATTGCCTAACCAAGAAGCAATAACGGTTGCTAAAGCATTCGTCCGAGAATTTGTGGCTCGCTATGGGGTACCCAGAGAGCTTCATACGGACCAAGGGACCAATTTTGAATCGGAGTTGTTCAAAAACATCTGCCAGCTATTAGGCATCAGGAAGACTAGGACAACACCACTTCACCCAATGTCCGATGGGCTAGTGGAACGTTTCAACCGAACCATGAGAATGATGCTTAGAAAATACGTGAGCGAAACACAGGACGATTGGGATGAGCATCTTCCATTGCTAATGCTGGCCTATCGCGCTACACCCCACTCCAGCACTAATGTTTCCCCCAACAAAGTCATGTTTGGTCGTGAAGTTACGCTTCCCATAGATGCCATATATGGACAGCCTCCCCTTGCGGACGACACAAATGAGCCTGTGCTAAGCACGCCTGCTTTCTACGCCCGCAAACTAGCCAAAGACACTGAAGACATATTCCGCATCGTGCGGCAGCAGTTATCAAAAGCAGCTGAAAGGCAGAAAACCGGCTATGACACAAAATCAGACCATC
>CM067353.1:73246917-73295179 GCA_034190875.2 Urechis unicinctus | reverse complement strand
AGTGCCATGCGAAACAGCAAACCAAACAATTGTCTTTTTATCGATAAGGATTGCACATTAGAATACAGAATATCACTTTTAAAAAAATATCGTGAAACAAAATAAATGTGCCCTGATTCTTAAAAACACATTTTGTCGATAATATATATAATATATTTATATATGTATATATATATATATATATATATATATATATATATATATATATATATATATAATATAATATATATATATATATATATATATATATATATATATATATATATATATATATATATATATATATATATATATATATATATATATATATATAAATGCATATATAAGTGGGAAGGAACATGCTAGAACAGTATAACACCCAACAGAATCAAGAAGGTAACCCTGTAGGACGTCTCACCGTCCGATCAAGGCTATCATGAATATAGGTAGATACAGTGGGTATCTCTTGTATAACTCAATACAGTGAGGCAGTTAGTTTAAAATGGGGTATTCAGTGGGTCCACTAAATAGGGTGTGGCAGAAGGTCGACCCAGTGGGTACCCCATGTATTATTCATTACAGTGAGGCAGTTAGTCGACCCAGTGGGTACCCCATTTTAAACTAAATAGAGTGGGGCAGCAGGTCGACCTAGTGGGTAACCCATGTTAAACTAAATAGAGTGATGCGGTAGGTTGACCCAGTGGGTACCCCATTTATAACTCAACACAGTGATGCTGCAAGTCGACCCAGAGGGTGCCCCATGTTAAACTCAATACGGTGAGGCAGTAGGTCGACAAAGTGTGTACCCCCTGTATAACTTGATGCAGTGAGGCAGTGAATGGACTGAGTGGGTACCCAATGCTAAACTTAATATAGTGAGGCAGTAGGTCGACATAGTGGGTACCCCAAACATATCCTAATTCAGTGAGGCAGTTAGTCGGCCCAGTGGGAACCTCATGTATAACTCGATACTGTGAGGCAGTGAGTGGACCCAGTGGGTATCTCATGTTTAAACTAGTAGAGTGAGGCAGTAGGTCGACCCAGTGGGTACCCCATTTTAAACTAAATAGAGTGAGGCTGTAGGCAGACCCAGTTGGTACCCCATTTTAACTCTATAGAGTGAGGTTAGCAGGTCGACCCATGTATAACTCAATACAGTGACGCAGTGAGTTAATGTTATATCTCAATTTATCAATTTATTGTGCATTTTCAGGTACTTCAAATATTCTTCAGAGTTCCGTATGATTTTCCTTTTAGTAATTGAACATATGTATTGTGCTGTATAAGTGAATGGTGTATAGTTATTTGCTACTGAGTTTGTTTTTACACTTTAGTAACATAAATCATCATTTATATTGTTCAGACTTCATACATATTGATATTTTCCATTTTGATTTCTAGGTTATTATCAATTAGTGGTGGATAAGGAAGTTTCTTCTGCCTCTTTGGTCTCCTCAGAAGTGGCCCCTTGACCTCTTTATCCGCTGTCCCAGATAGCACCATGTCTTCAAATCATGAGACGTTTTTCATGAAAGACACAGCTTTTCATACAAAGGTGATCAACATTTCTTCCAGTGTATTGTCAATTTGCCTCATGCACTCTGCGGCTAGTACTCAAGATTGCTCCAAATTTTCGCTGAGATAATATCCACACAGAAACGATTAATAATTCATATTCTCATAAATAAAAACAATATTAATCAACAATGGATCATGCATTATGATAAGAAGCTTTTCTTTTCATCATGTGCATTAATCGTACAGCGTTCAATTGATTATTCGGGCAAGAAGTTTCTGCTCTGTAGACTGCCTTGTATGATTCACAAACGCTCCCATTACCACTGCAAACTCGACTGCTTTGGACCGCTGAACGACATATTTAGATATGTCCAGCTTTCAAATGTAACAGACGAAACAGAATTTGAGACGGGTGTATGTGATGAGCAACCCCTCGCAACAACTGATCAACCGATAAAAGTGGAGTATAGTGTTCCCAGCACTTTGAGCTCAGACTGTCAATCTGATTGTTCAACTGTGAATGAAAATGAAAATATAAAACCTACAAAAGATACTATACTGGAGTGGAATGTCTTACAAGGAAAAACATAAGGAGACATTTGAGAACACATCAGAGGGACTCATTAATTTCACACCAAGTCTCTTGCGTGGACCAAAAGGGAGTATTTCAGGTGACAAACACTCCGGTACTGGTCCTATTGTCCCAATACATGTGAAAGTGAGGACTTCTGGCAATGATTCTGTTCTGGTCTGGTATGTACAGAAGAAGAATGCATGGAAATCATGCTTGCCATGAAAAGAGGACAGCATAAGTTTGTATGCCAGCACTTCAGCAAAGAGATTAATACCCTAAATGTCACTGCTGAATGTTAGTTGCCACTCATTAGTAACGTTCTGATGTCTTCAAAAAT
This sequence comes from Urechis unicinctus, assembly GCA_034190875.2. Taxonomy (NCBI): domain Eukaryota; kingdom Metazoa; phylum Annelida; class Polychaeta; order Xenopneusta; family Urechidae; genus Urechis; species Urechis unicinctus. Next base: position 73,292,771 of record CM067353.1, on the reverse strand, counting down.
GAGAGCACTTTTAGTGAACTTAAAAAATGAGGCTGACCAGCATCAAACATCCCTCATTGCTAGATGGCCTTACATCGTCCAAACAAACGTGACATTCTTCTCTGTGTACACTGGCATCGTGCGTCTATGGTCCCAGCTTGGTCGTACAGTTGTTACTCTGCGAGATGGATATATTACTTGTCCATGTGTTGGGTCACTGCACAACTGTGTGCACAAAGCAGCAGTAAGGTGGGTACAGAACTTGTCCGAAGGGAATGAAACTCCTGCGACTTTATCTTCTGTTCCCTCAAAGTTTAAATGCAATGGCGACGAGGACATTTTTAACAGTCACTTGCTCGATTCACTCAGCAAAAAAGAAGATTGACCCCGATTCCTGCCAAGAATTTGACAACTCGGTAGAGTTCGCCCCATTTAGGCCATCACAAGCCGAGTGCCTATGGTGCAGCAGTCCTTTGGATTTGCGTGTCTCGTCAGAGAAAGGGACCATCCTCGACCAACATCAGACATGGTGATATTTTCTATTTTCCTATTACCAGGTTCATCATTTCATGAAGCGTGTTGATAGATTTCCTCAACCTGCCTATTATTTCTACACGCATTTACAATGTATAACAAGTACTGCTTCATTTTCAGATGTAAAAGTGTTTGAGAAAAGTTACACAGCATGTGCACATTTTGTCAGATATCATGATACCCATTGTCACGAACGGAAGAACTCAACCACGAACTTGGATCATAAGTTTTATTCTCCCGAGCGTCGACGACAGAACTCCCGACGTCTCGGAGATCTAACCCTTTTATAGGGGCCACGCCCTTTTCATCACGTGGACACCATAACAGCCCACACAAATCAGTCAGTGAATGCGGATAACCCGCCAAACACCACCAATGCTTACTGATGAACTATAGGCTTCACGAGAGGTTAAATAACAAATCCAACAGTTATACAAAATATAATGAATAATGAAACATAACATTCATAAAAAACAACATAATAGTACTTACAAACAAGCATACTCATACAAGCACCGTAGAGAATTGAGTATTGACACCACCTAAACCGGTTTTACCATCGGCAAAGCCGACCGCTACTCATGAACAAAACCCACCCATTACTCTGTTACACCCATGATGGTCTGTTCAGTTGCAATAACCGACTGCTCCTGTCTATACGTTTTGCAAGTTGATTCGGTGCTGCATTCAGGTTTCGTGATATATGAGATTATAAATTACATAAATGTGTGCTGATACAAATATCAGCAGTATTGTTAAGATAACTTGCTACCCCCGAACAATTACTCTCAGAGAAATATATTCCGTTGTTAATCTAATAAAAAAAACATTGTATTTGACAAAAGTTCAGTTATTATAGTAATTTATGGTGATAGGAAGTATATGCAAATAAAAAAATACTATGTTTGAACTTTTTCTATGAAAGATTGATTTTTAAAAACACATAATGAGTCACCATGTGTATTTGTAATGTTGATGTTATCAGACTCATACAACTGTAGGGAGAGAGCTGGAGAAACTGCCGCTTTATCTCCAGGCCAGGTTTCCACCCCACCAAGGTATCATGAAAGGGTGCTTTATGTATGAGGCGCTGTGTGCATATCTTGGGGTGTGTACCTAGCTATCATCATAACTGATGTAAAACTGAACCGTGAGGACTCAACTTAAATACATAATGTAAGATTGTTTCTCCATAAATGTGGCACATTCGATGGCAGCTCACTGCCACATTACACAGTACCTCTTTGATGGTGGGAATGCATTCATGAGACGAAGACATAACCTCCTTTTGCTCCTGGGGTGTAACCCCAAGGCAGAGCCCACAGGACATCTGTTGTACGTTTTTGTCATTTTTTCAATTTTTTGTCTGATGCTAAGAACACTGTTTGATGCTTGAAGTAAACACAACGAAATGTTGTTATTCTTGAATATAATTGTGGCCATTGTGCTAAGGTTATGTTAATCTTCATCCTTGCCCCTGTCACTCCATCTGTCATTTAATCAGTCAATCAAATATATTTCATTGTTGTGTCATCTGAGAACGATGTTATGAAGTATTTTGACTCACATGGCGAGAAACCAGTTATGATGGAGAAGGTACTGAAGAACTGGAGGTGTCATTAGTCAATTACGCTTTATTAGTTCGTTCAATTTCATTCTAGTTTACAGCAGGTTGTGAACTGGCCAGTCTATTCTATTGGAGCCTATTATTGTCAAACTGTTGTAGCATTTTTGGCTTTACTATATTGCTTTGTGCTTTTCAGTGCTTTTAAAATATATATTCCTTTAAAATCACACAATTCGTGCCAGCAGACATTTAGGTTTATTATACTAACCTAACCTATGCTTGGATTTTGTTTGTGTTAATTGCATTTTGCTTTAGTTGACTTATTTCAAATGGCAATATATTAAGGCAGATGTTGATGCAATTATTTGAAGGATGTTTTTGTAGGTGTTTGATTTCATTACTTTTATTTTAATCGCTGTGTACAACTGTGCGGTCAGAAAATTCACGGAAGCCCGTGGTGCTGCCGGCTGGACATGGTTGGCTCTAAAGTGACCGACTCGGAATTTACAGACAGTTGCGTCATATTTGCTTTAAAAGTATGTATCCCTCTGTCATATTTAACATATGTGATGCAGTTCTTGCATGAGGCAGTATGAAGAGATACCCTGCCTGCGAACTCTGAGGATGCCAGGAGCTGCATAGCCACCAGTTTATATGTGAGCTTTTCATTTTACAAAAACAAAGTATAGGTGAATAGATTGTTGTTACTGTGATTATAAACGTAGCATATAAAAGGCCTTTTTTCTGCTTATTAAAGACTAAATTGCAAAAATGATTTTGGTTTCAGATTTAAAGGAAGTTTATTGCATATGGTGTGGCCAGGATTCTGACCTCTTGGTAATTGCGCAGCATTATAAACTGACTTATTCATACGTTCGTTGTACTACATATGATTACATAGGACGTTACACAATTACAGATAATAATGGAATTGAATATAATATTTAGTACAGCCTTATTTTGACTAAGTATTGCGCAGTATCTAAGTTACAAGTTAATAGTACATCATGTATGAAAATGTATGAAAAATATCAAGATAGATATTATTAAAACTCTTTGGATCTACTATGCATCTTATGCATCACATATTATACATTTCTAATATATTTCTAATCATATGTTCCAGGAGATGTGTGGATCCTGTGGTGGCAGAATCCACCTAAAGTGTACAAGCAATTCCAAACGGGACAAGAAGATTTGTTGTTTTTTTTCCTGAGTGTCTTGTGGATTATTAGATTATGTGGATAATCATGAAACTGACTTGTGCTTAGAGAGGCAGTTATATTCCACTTGTGATCCTTGTCCATGATGAATATTTCCATCATAGGTCTATTCATTGTCTCGATCATGTCAAGGAAATTGTCTTTCATCCAGTCTAAAACTTGTCCCTGTTAGCTTTGGATTTGGTAAAGTAGTGTTCATGTGGCACAATATAAGGGTTTATGTTGTTGTTCCATCAACATGTTTTATGTTTCAAATAGGTTGGTCGCTGTTGATTTGTCTGAATTCATCCCTTGGACATGTTTCGATTGAATGTTTGTCCAAATTATATGAAGGCCTAAAACATCACTTTTCAAGCAAATGTCACATGTAAGCTGTTGTTATCTTCGTGCATATAAAAATGGGGATTTGTCAGATTAACTTTTTTGGTTACTGTAACATTTCAGTTCTTATAGTCTCCAACATCTCTCTTCTCATCTAAACAGCAGATAGTTTTACTCTAATGCATTTTTGTTAACTTTATTCAAAGCTATATATTTGCCTGTCTCTGATAGTCATATAGGGTATTGTTGGCATCTAAAGCTGACATGCTTTCTCATTTCTGTTTAATACATTGGAGTAATGTTCTTTGGCATATAAATGCAATTGCCTACTATACAGGTCCTGTTTCTGGTGGACCTGAATATATATATGAATAGGTTAGACACAGCTTAATGATTTCTACTGATACATTTCTGTTAAACACCAAACTGTGTGATACATGAACAAAGGACTGTAATCAGCTAAAACTATAGATGTTTATATAGAGTAATTTGTGTATTATTGGGTATTGTTAGTAATACAAACTATCAATAAGAGATTATATTAGCTTGATTAAGGCAGTGTCTTCTCGTTAATACTTACAACTCTGCTTAATGCACATGTTAATTGACATTTGTGTCAGTGATTTGTCATTCACATAGTTTTGTTTCATGTGCATTCTTTGTGAAGTGGAGTACACCAGTTGGTGAAAGTTGCAATAGCAGTGACTTTGAAATCCCCACCAAGGTTGCAGATGATGTTTTGCAAATGGTGATATAAATGGGAGAAACCCATTGTGTTTATTTTCAGCACTATATTGTAAGTACCAGAGAAAATTATTGCAATAGTAAGTGTGAAAACGTGCGTTACTGGTTTACCATCCGATTTTGTTGCAATTTTATTCATGTACATCTATATGTTGTTGCAAAATTAAAATACTGCATTAGAATTAGCCCATTGAGTCAGCCAACTACTTCATTCCATTGAGTTACACATGGGATACCCACTGGGCCGACTCACTGCCTCATTGTATTGAATTTAACATGGGATACCCACTGGGTCGACTCACTGCCTCACTCTAGTAATGTATACATGGGTAACCACTGGGTCGACTCACTGCCTCACTCTATTAATGTATACATGGGTAACCACTGGGTCGACTCACTGCCTCACTCTATTAAGTTATACATGGGTACCCACTTGGTCGACTCACTGCCTTACTGTATTGAGTTATATGTGGGTACCCACTGGGTCGACTCACTGCCTCACTGTATTGAATTAAACATGGGGTACCCACTTGGTCGACTCACTGCCTTACTGTATTGAGTTATATGTGGGTACCCACTGGGTCGACTCACTGCCTCACTGTATTGAATTAAACATGGGGTACCCACTGGGTCGACTCACTGCCTCACTCCATTTAGTTTAACATGGGGTACCCACTGGGTCGACCTACTGCCTCTATTTATTGAATAGTACATGGGATTCCCACTGGGTTAACTCAATACCTGACTCTGCTGCAATAACTGTCCTTTTCACCAACGTGAACCTAACTGAATGACCAAATAGTTGTGTAGTTATATTCTGTAGCATACGATTAATGATGATATATCGGTTGCAATCGTTAGCATTAAAACACAATATCTCTAAGAATTATATCGTTTATCTTGCACAGCCTTGCTAAAAATATTGCCTGGTGAAATAACGACCGCTCCCTATCTCGCTCCAGTCAGGTCGACCTATTGGGCTCCTTTGACCCACTGGGTTTTCCTCATTTCCCTACTCGTCCACTATATCATCACCTTACATTCGGCCGGAATTGCTAGCTTTGTCGGTAATAATTCCCTGTAGCTGGACATCTTATTGACGAGAAATGCTAAAATAATCAACATTTTGAGTCGGTACAGCTTTGGAGGGATCCTTGACATAAAGTAAACCAAACAAGGTCGCGTTATGATATAGCTGTCACAGCATGACAGAGGTTTTGTTTGTCCTTTTGCGAACATAACGTATTAGTATCTGCACCATTATCATTATATCCTCATTAGCTCAAGCTACTGATCAGAAGCGTAAAGGATTCTGTCTGTTAGTATAAAAAGAAACAGCTCTCATACCTGAAATGCTCTGCTACTACCTCTGTCTGCTAGGTTATAGTTTAAACACAGTTCAAGTAAACAACAATTTGGCCAAATTTATAGCTTTATAGATGTCACAACACTAGTCATATAAACACATTTAATCGTGTGGTCATAAAACATCGCATGGCACTAGTTGCAACATAAGTTCTAAACATGAGCGACTAGCGATATTGTAAACGCATTGTAACTAAGTACTTCTCTATTTCTCGTCGTGTTTTAGCTTACGTTAGTAAATGAGGGTTACAAAGGTACAAAAGATCACAAACCATGAGGGTCATTTAATGTTTTTATTTTCAATCATAAATAATAACAATATACTTTCAGTCAGAGTTTTGAATACAATTGGCTTCCGCTTATTCTGTCACAATTGGGCGTTTGTCTTGCCCCTATCACAAGTCTTCAAATCAGGCGGAGTTCATGGATGAGTTGCTGTCAAAATAAGTGAGCGTATCACGACGATTGATTTCCGTATATATAGATAACAACATAAATCAGAACATCTACTAAACCCTGATTCCCATATTTCTATAACAGTAATTATATGATTGGTTGATTTATCCCGTTTGAAAGACCTCCACAGACAAATGCACATACTGTTTAGAGGGCTCATTTAGAGACGAATACGAACAGAGAAATTTATGCGAGCTTGATTCTGCGACTGACCACGTGTTCCTAATCCCCGGGGTGGGGCACTTTAGTGTATAGAGGTAGTATATATGTGCCGCGCGACGGGGTATGTTTTTTCGGCCTCTCCACTTGTACGACGGGTTTTTGGGCCTCATACTTGTACGACGGGGTATGTTTTTCAGCTTCAATCTGTACGACGGGTTATACATTCGCATAATACCTTGTACGACGGGGTATGCTGTTGGCCATTTTGACCCTGTACGACGGGTACGGGTTTTCGAGGTCCCGCGGCACACCCCTATCCAGAATAAGGCCAAGTGCCCCCCCCCCCCCCCCGGGTCCAAATCCTCCATATTCGTCAGGATGCTTGGGATGTCCTACGCAAAATGAAACATAGACAACAAGCAACAGATTTGTTTATTATAAATTTTCGTCACATTACTTACACTTTCATAAAATCAAGGAAATATTACCCGTAGACCTACCTTTGGTGCAAGCCTATCGCATGCTGTCACCACGTGGACTGGAGCACAACACGCGTCCCGTGGGATTTGATGTGGTCCTACAGAGAATCTGGCAGCAAACAAATCATACTGCATCACATGAAGCGCATGCGCTCGATGATAAGGCGAATTTGTACTCAGTTTACCTGATGGCCACGAATGGACACGACCGGAGATGATTCATCGGACGGCGGCTTCACGGGCCTCTGCTCCGCCAGGAAGAGTAAGGGGATCGATTCCATCTTACTGTAACAGACATGGACACCACTGGCGTTTGTGAGCCTGCAATAAGCCACGTTACTTAGCAGATCGCCTTTGCAAGTCTGTACGTCAGATCATGGCATTAAGTAAAATCACCGCCCATCTCATTACACTAATCCACAGAAGTCCACGACACAAAAACACAGAGAGGGAGAGAGAGAAAGAGAGAGAGAGAGAGAGAGAGAGGGGAGAGAGAGGTGAGAGAGAGGTGAGAGAGAGAGGTGAGAGAGAGAGGTGGGAGAGAGAAGGTGGGAGAGGGAGGAGAGAGAGAGAGAGAGGAGAGGGAGAGGGAGGGAGAGCAAGAGAGAGAGAGAGAGAGGGGGAGAAGGAGATAAGAAGCAAGAGGGAGAGGAAGAGGGACAGTAGGAGAGAGAAGAGAGAAGAGAAGAGAAAGAGAAAGGAGAGAGGTGAGGAAGAGAGAGGTGAGAGAGGGAGAGAGAGAGAGAGAGAGAGAAAGGGGGTGAGAGAGAGAGAGAGAGAGGGAGAGATAGGGAGTGAGAGGGAGAGAGAGAGAGAGAGAGAGAGAGAGAGAGAGAGAGAGAGAGAGAGAGAGAGAGAGAGAGAGAGAGAGAGGGAGAGAGAGGAGAGAGAGAGAGAGAGAGAGAGAGAGAGAGAGAGAGAGAGAAGGGGAGAGAAAGAGAATGGGAGAGAGGAAAGGGGGAAGAGAGAGGAGATAGAGGAAGAGGGGAGAGAGAGTGAGAGAAATAGAGAGAGGGAGATAAGGAGAGAGAGGGAGAGAGAGAGAAGGGGAGAGAAAGAGAAGAGGAGAGAGGGGAGGGAGAGAGAGAGGTAGGGAGAGCCAGAGAGAGTTTACACTCTAACCAGTATATGTAATCATGTTTCCTTCAACAAAAACAGCCACCTGAACGGTATCATAAATACACAATACACATCATGCATACGAAATTGATGCAAATGTTTATTGACAGGATTCTAGGGATGTGTCATTGTGAATAATGACATTTCAAAATATATATATGACAAAAAGATAATCACAGATGAGTGTCAAACACTAGTATGAAGTTAAAAGACCAGTAAGATAGTTAATACTCAATATATATAATTTTCATTTACCTTATCCGAAAGATACAAGCTCCACAACATGGCCAGTTCATAAAAGCCTTACTTTTGAAAAAAAATTCTATATTCTTTTTTTTAAATGGAAGGTATCGATGATGCGTAGAACCCAGATATTTTTATTTGACCTTGACCTGAGACTAAGGTCAAGCTCATCGAAAAAGTGCAGCGCAATCGGAAGTTAACACCTCGTTTCTTCTTTGTTAGTGTTCGTATCATAAACATGCTATTTCGAACTGGTAAATAATATATCTAATTGTATGTTCTCAATAATTTCCTCCTAAACTGATCTTAGAGTCCAAAAACGCCCCCAGAAATGCATTAACACCCCGATATCTTTATTAATACTGGGTCGATTTTTCCATGTATCTGTAGCTAACTCTTCTAGTAACATTTCGTAATCGCGCATAGTTTAGTAAGTGACATTGCTAGTTGCATTGTAAAAAATCATGAACTGATGATCGTTCTGCTTGTGATTTCGAGCTGGGGATGTCTAATCGTGTCCCACTTTCAACAGCCGGAGTCTGTGTCATACGGGATAGGCTCTGGACGAGCTCTGCTTCTGACTGCTGGTGGATCAACCAGTGAGTTTGACTGCAAGCAACTGTTGTTCCTGATTCAGTATTCATACTGTTATCTCTTCCAAATGACTATTGAAACAATGCCTTATCGCTCAATTTAAGCGACTTTCGATCCAAATAGTTCAGAGTTTGACAGATGCATGGGGGAAACGGTAGGTTTTCCCCAGAAATGCTTACATCACGTTCGTGATATATAAAATTAAAATGACAATTAAGTGGCGAACGGTCAATTTCTATTCAATGTTAACCGAACTGTCTTTTGATTTTTCATAGATATTTGGTTGAATTTCAGACAAGCACTGAAATTACTGTAAGAAGTATTGAATTTCTGAAACACTTAATTGGTCCCAAAAACTGAAATATACTGTAAGTGGTCCTGAATCTCTGAAAAATACCGTAAGTGGTCCTGAATCGCTGAAATCTACTTTAGTGGTCATATATGACTATAAGTGTTACTGACTCTAAAATATACCGTAAGTGATCCTGAATCTCTGAAACACACATTGGTCCTGAATCGCGGAAATATGCTAAAAGTGGCCCTGAATCTCTAAGATATACTTAAGTAATCCTAAATATACTTAAGTGGTCTGAATAACGGAAATAACTGTAGATGGACCTGAATCTCTGAAATATACTGAAGTGGTCCTGAAACTCTGGGATGTATTGAAAGTTGTACCGAATTCTTGTTTTGTCGTGCAAGAGGTCCTGTTTCTTTTTTGAAGACACTGCAAGCACTGAATCTTTGAAATATCTTGTAAGAGGTCCTGTATATCTGAGATAAACTATAGGTAGTCCTGAATCTGTGACACATATTGTAAGTGGTCCTCAATAACTGAAATGTACTCTAATTGGTTATGTATATCGCCCTTCTTAAATATGCAATACGTAGTTATAAACATTATAAAAATGTGGAAACACCTGGAGTACAGAGAGCATAACGGAGAAAATGGGTCTAGCGAGAATGCACAAGCTAATCAACGTGTTAAGGGGTGCATTAGCTGGCTAATCAAGGTGTTAAAGGGTGCATTAATGTTGATGAAAGCAGCTGGCTATTCAAGGTGTTAAGGGGTGCATTAATGTTGATGAAAGCAGCTGGCTATCAACGTGTTAAGGGGTGCATTAATGTTGATGAAAGCAGCTGGCTAATCAAGGTGTTAAGGGGTGCATTAATGTTGATGAAAGCAGCTGGCTAATCAAGGTGTTAAAGGGTGCATTAATGATGATGAAAGCAGCTGGCTAATCAAGGTGTTAAGGGGTGCATTAATGTTGATGAAAGCAGCTGGCTAATCAACGTGTTAAGGGGTGCATAAATCTTGATGAAAGCAGCAGCTGGCTAATCAACGTGTTAAGGGGTGCATAAATATTGATGAAAGCAGCAGCTGGCTAATCAAGGTGTTAAGGGGTGCATTAATGTTGATGAAAGCAGCTGGCTAATCAAGGTGTTAAGGGGTGCATTAATGTTGATGAAAGCAGCTGGCTAATCAACGTGTTAAGGGGTGCATAAATCTTGATGAAAGCAGCAGCTGGCTAATCAAGGTGTTAAGGGGTGCATAAATATTGATGAAAGCAGCAGCTGGCTAATCAAGGTGTTAAAGGGTGCATTGATGTTGATGAAAGCAGCTGGCTAATCAACGTGTTAAAGGGTGCATTAATGTTGATGAAAGCAGCTGGCTAATCAAGGTGTTAAGGGGTGCATAAATCTTGATGAAAGCAGCTGGCTAATCAACGTGTTAAGGGGTGCATAAATCTTGATGAAAGCAGCTGGCTAATCAAGGTGTTAAAGGGTAATTAATGTTAATGAACGATGACATCGCACACTCAAAACTATCAAAATTACATTGTTTATCATGACATATCATTATTTTATTTTGAAAAGGGAACTTAAGGTAATGAGTTCAATTACGATGCTCAGTAACCTGGACCCATACTATGTCATTAAACCGCAGCGTGCTTTATGAGAGCTGCCAAATCTAACCAGGCCATGGGATATGTCAAATCGAAATATAGTTATAACTCGCACTTACTGCTGACCTGAATCAAGCCATAGCCTCATGAATGACAACCTCTATCACCAGTTTGATCTGTCACAGAATGTGTTGGTATGAAGTTTGTGACGAATGATGTGCCCTTCTCAGGGACATATATCTTGCCATACCACAAAGACATTTCTTAAACATCGATCGACACATCTAATCTTTCCACATGATGTTGTTCTGTATTTGCGAGAATATGTTGTTACGTTGACACATACGTATACTATCAAATAAATGGCACATGTTAGTGTAGTGTACCCCGCGTAGCTATTCAGGTGATTACATAATTTCTCAAACAAAAAAACATTATACCTGATTCATTGTGCAAAGTAACTAGATTATAACACCGAAAGTCATGCCTGGGTTATGGTGATACTGCGACAGAGGAAACAGATTAGGAGCCTACTGTTTGAAGGTAAGCAAGGTGAGTCACCATTCCAATAAGTAGGATGCTTCATTAACGCTGCTGCTCTGTGTACGCGCAAGGATGTTATTCGGTGTCATATCACTAAGCGCCCCCTCGACAGTGTCATATCTTCTAAGCGCCCCCTCGACAGTGTCATATCACTAAGCGCCCCCTCGACAGTGTCATATCACTAAGCGCCCCCTCGACAGTGTCATATCACTAAGCGCCCCCTCAACAGTGTCAAGCAAAGCGCCCCCTCAACAGTGTCATATCACTAAGCGCCCCCTCGACAGTGTCATATCACTAAGCGCCCCCCTCAACAGTGTCCATCTCGGCTGTGTCATATATCCTAAGCGCCCCCTCGACAGTGTCATATCACTAAGCGCCCCCTCGACAGTGTGTCATAGCGCCCCCCCCCTCGGCAGTGTCATATTCCTAAGCGCCCCTCGACAGTGTCATATTCCTAAGCGCCCCCTCGACAGTGTCATTGTCATCGACAGTGTTCATATCACTAAGCGCCCCCTCGACAGTGTCATATTCCTAAGCGCCCCCCTCGACAGTGTCATATCACTAAGCGCCCCCTCGGCAGTGTCATATCACAGTGTCATATCACTAAGCGCCCCCACGGCAGTGTCATATCACTAAGCCCAACTTGGCTGCCGTTATGACCGATCCATTTCAACAGTACTCAACATCAACCAGTGGTCCGCCACTGTTAACGTTAATAATTGCACAAAAGCCTCATTATTCAGACACACCTCACACACCACGTTAGTCACCCTCTGGCAGGTCAATTATCTTCTCACTACTTATGCTTCCAGTGCGCAAGAATCCGTGTCAAGTAGAGGTTGCGCCACTATCCCACGTGACAGCGCGTCATCACATGCACATCAGACAAGTCAGTAGACAGATACTCATGTTTATTATTCATGAAGCATGATCTAAAATGTCATTATGTTCAGATAAACGCCACTAACGTTGATTAACATTTTGCTTTATAAAGAAGGCGTTGTAATAAATAAGGAAAGCAATCCACTGTCTGGTCGCTCTTAGCGTCACATTTCGTACACTGTTCGTGAGGCGCTCACATGCTATGGATGTTCCCTCTAGCGAGCAGAATGAGTGTATCGTGCACAGCTTCCCTCAATAGTACAATGCGTTTTCTATGAATACGTGCAGACTCATATGTGATATGTTCATTTATAACAATAATATCCAAAGGATGAAACAACGAATAACCGCAAAGTTGTGATGCAGAAGCATTGTAAACAGGCTTTAAGTAGTGTGCGACCAAAGTTAAGAGAATAAGATTCAATAAATTGTTGAAATGGACAGACATACTATGTCAGTGCTTTAACATGACGTACCACACAGCAGGAGACACTACGCTGTGACGTAGTTGTTAACTCGTCGGTGACGTCAATTACCAAGTCGGCTCCATCAAGTCAACCTCGATAACAACTTTCATTTTCTGCCACAAGACAGGTCAAAGCAATGATGTCATTAAATTGGACGAAAGAAGGGTTTGAACTGTTATTTTATGTCCAACACTGAGTTGGTGGCTGACAAGTGCTCGGTTGATAAGCAAATTTGTAATAAGACAGCGAGCATGAAATATGGATGACCCGTTTCTTAAATCCGACATCCTCACATCGAACCATTGACCTGAATGTAAAGGACGTTGTAGAGGAAAGAATGAGAATGTTTAGTTCGTAAGTCGAGTATGCTAATCTAGATACACTGCATGCACAGTAGCAACCGCAAATAAGTCAGCCCCACTGAATGTAGAGGTACAGAAGTTATCTGTTTCCTGATTCCACAGACATCTAGAAGCCACCTCGACATCCTGCCCGGACCTCTGACCTATCATGACCTGACACACTAATTTAAAACGAGGAAGGTCAAGGTCACGCAGTCTGGACTTTATGACGTCACTGATATGGCAAGCCTGCGTTCGGCTGATGATGGGATTGTAGACAGAATCCTTGAGACTAGTAGCCAAGATGGCGTCGACTACACTGCGCGCCCGCCCGGGGAGAATGTGCGCGTGGGTTCTATCCTGTAGGTAGGTTCCATCCTCTGCGAACCTTCATCTTCGCTGCTACTATGGTCGTAGAAGAGGGAATATCCGACTGATAGTCGGCGTGTGACCGTTAGAGCGCGCAAACCTAGCTTCCATGACACAGACGAACGTCTTGTTTCCACTGATGACCGGCGTCTATCCTGGGAAGATTCGCGTCGATGTTCGACTGAGGCGCGCCTCGTGTCCAGTACGTCTTGGTGCACATCCTCTGAATCCAGTCTCTCTTCACGCCATATTCTCGTGTGGTCTGCTGAATCACGTCTGTGCTCTAGCGAGAATCTCGTATTATCAATAGAATCTCGCCTATTCTCGCGCCTAACTCTCGTATTCTCAACAGAATCTTGTCTTTGCTCTCGTGGAACACGACCATAATCCACAGAATCCCGTCTGGGGTCGATAGAAGCGCACCGGACGTCTAAAGCAACCCGCCGAGAATCCGTCGAATCCAGTCGTCCAGTTTCCACGAACGAACGCTTCAAATCGAGGTCACGAAACTCCGTCGGCGTTCGGTCTGGAGAACGATTGTTTACGACCGTGCTTTCTTCGACTGTACTGAGACCCGGGGCCTCACTCACGTGGTTGCTCCCTGTCAACATCGTCTTGGTAGTCCACAGTTAAGTTCCAAATAACAACACTTTGGATAGTATTTGTCTAAGAACAAATATCCGTTTCCAGGTTGTAAGTACTCACATCGGTAATACGGGTCCCGTTGCCACGTTCCCTATTGAGGATAAGAAGCAATTGTCCAGATGACCCTATTGCTGGGATGTCAATCAATTCGCTGTAGCTTTAAACAGTGATGAAATTTCCAGATGAAATATAAATGACAGGTTTTTCTGTAGTTTATCTTGGAGATGTTACATCAAGTTCTGATGGTTAAAGACTTTCTAGTAGAATAACAAGGTCCATTTGACGTCAGTTAAAGGACTAAATGAAACACCCCGCAACTGTATCAGTTTATAGGCCAAGTTGTAAACTGTTCACCAATCAAGAGAGCTCTAGAGGGCATTGATTAAATTGTTCTCTATCAACATCAAACGGGCTTATCGGATAAGGCGATAGCTACGTGTTTAACTAAATCACCTTGCCACGATTACACAATCATAACCTGTAGTACAGAAGTTGGGTGTGTCAACCGAGTGTGGTCATTGCGTGAGGAACTGCGATACGAAATAGTCAGCCGAATGAGAGACCAGGCACTTACAAATATGTCAATTGTTCCTAGTAATGAATTCAAAGAATTGCCCTTAAGTAATAATAAAAGAACAGTTTGGCTCTGAAACCAGGTAACCATGACAGCGCACTAAATGTTCACGTTAGGAATTGTGACATTTGGACTTGAACGCAGTGATTTATGACTGGGAATTGAACACAACGAATCATAACTAGATATTGAACACGTTCAATGGTAACGAGGAGATTAATGCAGTGAATTATGACCAGGAATTGAATACAATTGATTGCGACAAGGAATCGAATGCAGCGAGTTACGACAAGGAATTGTATATTGTGAATTATGACTAGTACCAGGAAAAAATGAGTAGGAATTGAATACAATGAATTGTGACTATGATACTCATGCAGTGAATCATAACCTGGAATTAAATGCATTGAATTTGGACTAGGAATATGATGCAGACCTCAAATTATAATTGTCAGGGAGGACATTATTAGACATGCTATGTGTGGAAAGCATCACTAGAAGTTCACATTCCCCCAGCAACCTCTCCTCGAGGTTTACGTGTGGTTCAACCAGTCACTAATATCCCACTTCAGCACGTCATTGGATTCACATCATCCACAACACTGACGCATTCAACATATAACAACAAGCTTCATTGAAGGTCTTGCTTGGACAACCAGCGAGATACTGACAGCTGTATTGAACGTCAATAACTCCAACCCCCACCCCCCCCCCCCCTACCACCTCAGAAGCGCTCGGCATCATCACGTCCACTTCTCTGAGTGACAGTTACACACCACTGAGTACGTAACCAGCCTCACCCCTCCCCTTACCTGGACTCGCATCGAAAGCAGTCCCCATCTATCAAACCAACCCCCTGCCTCCACAACCCACCAACCCTCGCAAACCCTTTCTCTACATCTGCTAACTGTATGACAATGCTTCCAGTGGTGATGCAATAATTATTCGAAGGTTTGACAATCATCAAGTTTACTGATAAATTTAAAGTAGGCCTTAGCTAACCTTCGAGTCTTTTATGACTCCGAAATCGCAAACAACCCAACGATACTGGAGCATGGTTGCTGGAACTCGATGCAAAGTATTCACCAGCCGATTTGCCTGTGACTGAATATATATTTCGAGGTTTATATCATCTATTTCTTATGCTATTTATAGTGATATTCTAATTATGAAGACACCAAACGTTCACGAGAAAACTTTGTAATTATTGCTATTTGAGGATAGCAGTAGGTACGGGCTTGCTAGTGACAACTGTTGCTGCTAATGTTTGAAGTCCAATATGTATGTTCAAAATCTTTTGTGAGTCAGTTCAACTCATTTGTCAGCACTAGTATTTTCGATTTACCATGAATCTATGAAGTCAAAATAGCGAAAATGTATATATGTATGTATGTATGTATGTATGTATGTATGTATGTATGTATGTATGTATGTATGTATGTATGTATGTATGTATGTATGTATGTATGTATGTATGTATGTATGTATGTATGTATGTATGTATGTATGTATGTATGTATGTATGTATGTATGTATGTATGTATGTATGTATGTGTATGTGTGTGTGTGTGTGTGTGTGTGTGTGTGTGTATGTATGTATATGTATGTATGTATGTATGTATGTATGTATGTATGTATGTATGTATGTATGTATGTTAGCTCACTTTTTGGCACGCGATACAGGTCGCAATTTTTATTTTTTTTCCACAGTCCAGAGGTTTTGTTTTGACCTTGACCGCAAGCTAAGGTCACGGTCATCGAAAAATTGAAATACTAGTATTTTGAATGACTCCGTTACTAAAGGTCGGATCGTTACATAAACTACATAATTTTGTAGCTCAATCTAAAGGCCCGTTGCCAGGATTTTTATTTGGGGGGTTCTTTTCCCCTCAATAATGGACCTTTCTCCTGGCTCATACTGATGCGGCTATAAGACCATAATTAAAGGCACCATCGACACACGATATATCTATATATACACAAATGCGCTAGAGTAAGGCGGACCTTTCTGGCAAAGTGGGCGGTTCGTTCGAACCCCTCGAACCCCCCCCCCCCCCCCCTGGCTACGGGCCTGATCTAACTGCAACAACTTTTTCTAAGTATATATTAGAACATCAAACCAACAGTTTTTCCAAGCGCCCCAGGTCGAAAAATCGTGGTATCGGTCCAAATGTCAACAAAAGTTTCATGAATATTTTGAGCGTTTATAAAATCTTCAATACGTGTCCGATGGTAATAAACACTTAGTCACTTGTTCTCCTTGCAATTGCAAATAATGCATTGTTAGAAAAATTAACATTTTCTGAAAGCTGAATCAATTGTCAAACTTTCATAATTGACATGTTCCATCAAAATATTCGTCGTTACCAAAGCGCATTGAGTTGGAAAAAAAATTTGAGGTGGACATTTATGGTCAAACTTTCGATGGCTTATAAAATAGTAAATATCAGATTTTCCTTGAGTCGGCCATCAGTCGAATCATTGTCAATCAGTCGTGGTCCGGACAGCATTATTTCTTTAATAAATTTGATCGCTTATTAAATCATCAATATACGTGTGATGTTTATAGAAATTGGTTTTAAGTGCCCATGGCACGGTTATAGGTACTTGCCTGAAATCAATTCATACTGTGATCAATAAACTTAAACCAGTCCAATACCCGTCGCTTCTGATCAGTTAAGGCCAAAATTTAAAATGTCAGTTCAAATTAGCGCGCCCGACAAAACGCTGCGGCAGCCATTATCTTGGTCAGACACAGGCGTGTGACGTCAGTAAAGTCCGTTCTCAGAGACGCAGGGAGTTCCCTGTGTCCCAGGCGCAGCAGTGACATCGCCGGTGTCTTTTTTCTCTTCATCGGAGACGTCTGAATCGCTCATTTCTGGGCCGCTTGAGAGTACAAGTATTCGCTGCACTGCTTATTTTGTCTCGCGTTACAAGTCACAATGTTCAACATATTTTCGAAATTATTTTTAACTTCTTGTGTCAGGTCGCAATGTTCCACATATTTTCGAATGTTTTTTTGTCAATAGAAAGTGTTATTCGTGCACTGAACCCAGAGGATTCATTTTGACCTTGTTTGTTTGAAAACATTTTTTGTTTCTCGAAATTTTTACTTCTAGTTGTCTCACGATACAGACACCAATTTTCAAGATATTTTCGAAATATTTTTCTTAATTGGAAGGTGTGGATGATGCGCAGAATCCATAACCTTGGTTTTCCCTTGACCTATAATCAATGTCAAGGTCATCAAAAGGAATTTTAAATCATCAATATCGCCCTGTTGAATTGTTCGATTGTAATAAGTTTTGCATATTATGGAAGCCTGATTCAAATGTTAACTTTATGAAATATATGTAATTGTTGAAAATTGAAAGTTTGTCTACTCGTACCAAGTGGAAAAGCCCTGGGGTCACCAAAATTTAAAATTCATCCTAACTTGATCAATAGGCCATCTCCCGGTGACCCGGAAGTAGTTCTTCCCGTACTCCGTCTTGTTGCTACCCGTAACAAGCTTTTTTTTAGCGACGCTGTATGAACAGTTTGTAGCGTACCGTAATATGATGTTTTGAATCTGTTTTTGCCGAATAATTTACGATCACATCAAACCAGAATGCTCACGAAACATTGCTGCTGGGGTAGGTGCAACTCAGACAGCCGATATAGAGATCGTGAAAGAATGAATGCCGTGTCTTTCATTCCTTTTCCAAAGCTAGGCTCCAATCCAAAGAAATCCAGAGAGTGGGCCAGGACATGTGGACGGGTAGCCGTGCACAACGGCTAGTGGACGGTATAATTTTGGGCCAGAGATGGTTAATGAGGGCACCAATATCTGTACAATGCATTTCATCGGGGGAAACGGTCCAACAATTGAGCATCCTAACCCAACACCTGTTACTTTCCAATCTGAACTTCAGTGCTTCATGCGAAAAAACAAAGGCCTGCACCTAAAGAAGATCCTTTATTGATCCCCCCATGCCAAAGCAGCAAAACCCAAGTAACCATATTAAAGCATAAACAGGTTCTCAAGACCCAAATATATGCTTGTGTTAAAAGTATGATTTTTTTTCTTTACCGCATGAAAAGAAATATTATCAATTTAAACAAACTATACATCAAAATATTAATAAGCAGGAAAAAAAAGTATACTATTGCTGTGCCAACTTGATTATTTCTGGAAAGAGAAATGATGAAAAGAAAAATGCGACACATTACACACAATTTCTGCAAACTTTTCTTCATCAAAGGGTACACTGATAATGTGGAAGCCTTTTATTGTGTACAACACAAAGTCACAATTCTGTACACCATAAATTCCCATCTGTCCCTGCACTTGAGTGTAATAAGCACTGTTGTGCATGAGGTGAAGAAGCCCATCTTCATTTTCTACGTACCCTTTTTCAATGGCTGCCAATCGAGGATTTTTTTTCAGTGCATATGGGCACTTGATCTCGAAAAACTTTTTTGGTTGACATGAACAATTTACAATGCCATCAGCAGAGCAAGCCATATACGGTCTGTCTGAAGAAACAAGTAGTCCTGGAGTATCTACTTTGAGGTGCTTGTGCATCTTTCTATTAATTAGTGTATAATTTAGAGTATTTCAAATATTTGCCATTCGGGGTTTAATGTCGTGAAACCCCTTATTATCCCCCTCGACCACAAGATGACGAATTAGAAATCCATGCGAAGCGAATACGCTCTGACATAAGCATGACGTCACCAGCTTTTTCTTGGCACAAGATAACGGAAGTATTTGATTGGAGGCAGAAGGTAGCTGGGCTGCCGCTTCCGCGTCTGACAGGAGAGTGGTAGCATTTATACCAGTCAGAAAATGTAACTAGCCATTGTATGGATGATATAGAGATCAGTTTTAATCGTTGTGTGGAGACAATGGAAATTCAGAAAAGTGCTCTGTCATATGTCATTTGTAGGACTCAATTGGATCCATCGTCCGGGGGGAGGTCAAGGAAATCAACCTGAATGCAAAGTTAATAAAAAGCAACAGCTGGCTAATCAAGTGTGTTTAAGGGGTGCATTAATCTTGATGAAAGCAGCTGGCTAATCAAGGTGTTAAGGGGTGCATAAATCTTGATGAAAGCAGCTGGCTAATCAAGGTGTTAAAGGGCTAGGTCAATTAAATGTTAATGAACGATGACATCGCACACTCAAAACTATCAAAATTACATTGTTTATCATGACATATCATTATTTTATTTTGAAAAGGGAACTTAAGGTAATGAGTTCAATTACGATGCTCAGTAACCTGGACCCATACTATGTCATTAAACCGCAGCGTGCTTTATGAGAGCTGCCAAATCTAACCAGGCCATGGGATATGTCAAATCGAAATATAGTTATAACTCGCACTTACTGCTGACCTGAATCAAGCCATAGCCTCATGAATGACAACCTCTATCACCAGTTTGATCTGTCACAGAATGTGTTGGTATGAAGTTTGTGACGAATGATGTGCCCTTCTCAGGGACATATATCTTGCCATACCACAAAGACATTTCTTAAACATCGATCGACACATCTAATCTTTCCACATGATGTTGTTCTGTATTTGCGAGAATATGTTGTTACGTTGACACATACGTATACTATCAAATAAATGGCACATGTTAGTGTAGTGTACCCGCGTAGCTATTCAGGTGATTACATAATTTCTCAAACAAAAAAACATTATACCTGATTCATTGTGCAAAGTAACTAGATTATAACACCGAAAGTCATGCCTGGGTTATGGTGATACTGCGACAGAGGAAACAGATTAGGAGCCTACTGTTTGAAGGTAAGCAAGGTGAGTCACCTTCCAATAAGTAGGATGCTTCATTAACGCTGCTGCTCTGTGTACGCGCAAGGATGTTATTCGGTGTCATATCACTAAGCGCCCCCTCGACAGTGTCATATCACTAAGCGCCCCCTCGACAGTGTCATATCACTAAGTGTCATATCACTAAGCGCCCCCTCAACAGTGTCATATCACTAAGCGCCCCCTCGACAGTGTCATATCACTACAGTGTCATATCACTAAGCCCCCTCAACAGTGTCATATCACTAAGCGCCCCCTCAACAGTGTCATATCACTAAGCGCCCCCTCGACAGTGTCATATCACTAAGCGCCCCCTCGACAGTGTCATATCACTAAGCGCCCCCTCAACAGTGTCATATCACTAAGCGCCCCCTCAACAGTGTCATATCACTAAGCACCCCCTCAACAGTGTCATATCACTAAGCGCCCCCTCAACAGTGTCATATCACTAAGCGCCCCTTTGACAGTGTCATATCACTAAAGCCCCCTCGACAGTGTCATATCACTAAGCGCCCCCTTGACAGTGTCATATCACTAAGCGCCTCCTCGACAGTGTCATATCACTAAGCGCCCCCTCGGCAGTTTCATATCCCTAAGCGCCCACTCGACAGTGTCATATCCCTAAGCGCCCCCCCCAGTTATCCTAAGCGCCCCCTCGGCAGTGTATCACTAAACGCCCCCTCGGCAGTTTCATATTCCTAAGCGCCCACTCGACAGTGTCATATCCATAAGCGCCCCCTCGGCTGTGTCATATTCCTAAGCGCCCCTTCGGCAGTGTCATATTCCTAAGCGCCCCCTCGGCAGTGTCATATTCCTAAGCGCCCCCTCGACAGTGTCATATTCCTAAGCGCCCCCTCGACAGTGTCATATTCCTAAGCGCCCCCTCGGCAGTGTCATATCACTAAGCGCCCCCACGGCAGTGTCATATCACTAAGCCCAACTTGGCTGCCGTTATGACCGATCCATTTCAACAGTACTCAACATCAACCAGTGGTCCGCCACTGTTAAAGTTAATAATTGCACAAAAGCCTCATTATTCAGACACACCACGTTAGTCACCCTCTGGCAGGTCAATTATCTTCTCACTACTTATGCTTCCAGTGCGCAAGAATCCGTGTCAAGTAGAGGTTGCGCCACTATCCCACGTGACAGCGCGTCATCACATGCACATCAGACAAGTCAGTAGACAGATACTCATGTTTATTATTCATGAAGCATGATCTAAAATGTCATTATGTTCAGATAAACGCCACTAACGTTGATTAACATTTTGCTTTATAAAGAAGGCGTTGTAATAAATAAGGAAAGCAATCCACTGTCTGGTCGCTCTTAGCGTCACATTTCGTACACTGTTCGTGAGGCGCTCACATGCTATGGATGTTCCCTCTAGCGAGCAGAATGAGTGTATCGTGCACAGCTTCCCTCAATAGTACAATGCGTTTTCTATGAATACGTGCAGACTCATATGTGATATGTTCATTTATAACAATAATATCCAAAGGATGAAACAACGAATAACCGCAAAGTTGTGATGCAGAAGCATTGTAAACAGGCTTTAAGTAGTGTGCGACCAAAGTTAAGAGAATAAGATTCAATAAATTGTTGAAATGGACAGACATACTATGTCAGTGCTTTAACATGACGTACCACACAGCAGGAGACACTACGCTGTGACGTAGTTGTTAACTCGTCGGTGACGTCAATTACCAAGTCGGCTCCATCAAGTCAACCTCGATAACAACTTTCATTTTCTGCCACAAGACAGGTCAAAGCAATGATGTCATTAAATTGGACGAAAGAAGGGTTTGAACTGTTATTTTATGTCCAACACTGAGTTGGTGGCTGACAAGTGCTCGGTTGATAAGCAAATTTGTAATAAGACAGCGAGCATGAAATATGGATGACCCGTTTCTTAAATCCGACATCCTCACATCGAACCATTGACCTGAATGTAAAGGACGTTGTAGAGGAAAGAATGAGAATGTTTAGTTCGTAAGTCGAGTATGCTAATCTAGATACACTGCATGCACAGTAGCAACCGCAAATAAGTCAGCCCCACTGAATGTAGAGGTACAGAAGTTATCTGTTTCCTGATTCCACAGACATCTAGAAGCCACCTCGACATCCTGCCCGGACCTCTGACCTATCATGACCTGACACACTAATTTAAAACGAGGAAGGTCAAGGTCACGCAGTCTGGACTTTATGACGTCACTGATATGGCAAGCCTGCGTTCGGCTGATGATGGGATTGTAGACAGAATCCTTGAGACTAGTAGCCAAGATGGCGTCGACTACACTGCGCGCCCGCCCCGGGGAGAATGTGCGCGTGGGTTCTATCCTGTAGGTAGGTTCCATCCTCTGCGAACCTTCATCTTCGCTGCTACTATGGTCGTAGAAGAGGGAATATCCGACTGATAGTCGGCGTGTGACCGTTAGAGCGCGCAAACCTAGCTTCCATGACACAGACGAACGTCTTGTTTCCACTGATGACCGGCGTCTATCCTGGGAAGATTCGCGTCGATGTTCGACTGAGGCGCGCCTCGTGTCCAGTACGTCTTGGTGCACATCCTCTGAATCCAGTCTCTCTTCACGCCATATTCTCGTGTGGTCTGCTGAATCACGTCTGTGCTCTAGCGAGAATCTCGTATTATCAATAGAATCTCGCCTATTCTCGCGCCTAACTCTCGTATTCTCAACAGAATCTTGTCTTTGCTCTCGTGGAACACGACCATAATCCACAGAATCCCGTCTGGGGTCGATAGAAGCGCACCGGACGTCTAAAGCAACCCGCCGAGAATCCGTCGAATCCAGTCGTCCAGTTTCCACGAACGAACGCTTCAAATCGAGGTCACGAAACTCCGTCGGCGTTCGGTCTGGAGAACGATTGTTTACGACCGTGCTTTTTCTTCGACTGTACTGAGACCCGGGGCCTCACTCACGTGGTTGCTCCCTGTCAACATCGTCTTGGTAGTCCACAGTTAAGTTCCAAATAAACAACACTTTGGATAGTATTTGTCTAAGAACAAATATCCGTTTCCAGGTTGTAAGTACTCACATCGGTAATACGGGTCCCGTTGCCACGTTCCCTATTGAGGATAAGAAGCAATTGTCCAGATGACCCTATTGCTGGGATGTCAATCAATTCGCTGTAGCTTTAAACAGTGATGAAATTTCCAGATGAAATATAAATGACAGGTTTTTCTGTAGTTTATCTTGGAGATGTTACATCAAGTTCTGATGGTTAAAGACTTTCTAGTAGAATAACAAGGTCCATTTGACGTCAGTTAAAGGACTAAATGAAACACCCCGCAACTGTATCAGTTTATAGGCCAAGTTGTAAACTGTTCACCAATCAAGAGAGCTCTAGAGGGCATTGATTAAATTGTTCTCTATCAACATCAAACGGGCTTATCGGATAAGGCGATAGCTACGTGTTTAACTAAATCACCTTGCCACGATTACACAATCATAATCTGTAGTACAGAAGTTGGAAGTGTCAACCGAGTGTGGTCATTGCGTGAGGAACTGCGATACGAAATAGTCAGCCGAATGAGAGACCAGGCACTTACAAATATGTCAATTGTTCCTAGTAATGAATTCAAAGAATTGCCCTTAAGTAATAATAAAAGAACAGTTTGGCTCTGAAACCAGGTAACCATGACAGCGCACTAAATGTTCACGTTAGGAATTGTGACATTTGGACTTGAACGCAGTGATTTATGACTGGGAATTGAACACAACGAATCATAACTAGATATTGAACACGTTCAATGGTAACGAGGAGATTAATGCAGTGAATTATGACCAGGAATTGAATACAATTGATTGCGACAAGGAATCGAATGCAGCGAGTTACGACAAGGAATTGTATATTGTGAATTATGACTAGTACCAGGAAAAAATGAGTAGGAATTGAATACAATGAATTGTGACTATGATACTCATGCAGTGAATCATAACCTGGAATTAAATGCATTGAATTTGGACTAGGAATATGATGCAGACCTCAAATTATAATTGTCAGGGAGGACATTATTAGACATGCTATGTGTGGAAAGCATCACTAGAAGTTCACATTCCCCCAGCAACCTCTCCTCGAGGTTTACGTGTGGTTCAACCAGTCACTAATAACCACTTCAGCACGTCATTGGATTCACATCATCCACAACACTGACGCATTCAACATATAACAAAGCTTCATTGAAGGTCTTGCTTGGACAACCAGCGAGATACTGACAGCTGAATTGAACGTCAATAACTCCACCCCCACCCCCCCCCCCCCACCTCAGAAGCGCTCGGCATCATCACGTCCACTTTCTCTGAGTGACAGTTACACACCACTGAGTACGTAATCATCCTCACCCCTCCCCTTACCTGGACTCGCATTGAAAGCAGTCCCCATCTATCAACCCAACCCCCTCCCCCCACAACCCACCAACCCTCGCAAACCCTTTCTCTACATCTGCTAACTGTATGACAATGCTTCCAGTGGTGATGCAATAATTATTCGAAGGTTTGACAATCATCAAGTTTACTGATAAATTTAAAGTAGGCCTTAGCTAACCTTCGAGTCTTTTATGACTCCGAAATCGCAAACAACCCAACGATACTGGATTCACCAGCCGATTTGCCTGTGACTGAATATATATTTCGAGGTTTATATCATTTATTTCTTATGCTATTTATAGCGATATTCTAATTATGAAAACACCAAACGTTCACGAGAAAACTTTGTAATTATTGCTATTGGAGGATAGCAGTAGGTACGGGCTTGCTAGTGACAACTGTTGCTGCTAATGTTTGAAGTCCAATATGTATGTTCAAAATCTTTTGTGAGTCAGTTCAACTCATTTGTCAGCGCTAGTATTTTCGATTTACCATGAATCTATGAAGTCAAAATAGCGAAAATATATATATGTATGTATGTATGTATGTATGTATGTATGTATGTATGTATGTATGTATGTATGTATGTATGTGTATGTATGTATGTATGTATGTATGTATGTATGTATGTATGTGTATGTATGTATGTATGTATGTATGTATGATGTGTATGTATGTATGTATGTATGTATGTATGTATGTATGTATGTGTATTATGTATGTATGTATGTATGTATGTATGTATGTGTGTATGTATGTATGTATGTATGTATGTATGTATGTATGTATGTATGTATGTATGTATGTATGTGTATGTATGTATGTATGTTAGCTCACTTTTTGGCACGCGATACAGGTCGCAATTTTTATTTTTTTTTCCACAGTCCAGAGGTTTTGTTTTGACCTTGACCGCAAGCTAAGGTCACGGTCATCGAAAAATTGAAATACTAGTATTTTGAATGACTCCGTTACTAAAGGTCGGATCGTTACATAAACTACATAATTTTGTAGCTCAATCTAAAGGCCCGTTGCCAGGATTTTTATTTGGGGGGTTCTTTTCCCCTCAATAATGGACCTTTCTCCTGGCTCATACTGATGCGGCTATAAGACCATAATTAAAGGCACCATCGACACACGATATATCTATATATACACAAATGCGCTAGAGTAAAGGCGGACCTTTCTGGCAAAGTGGGCGGTTCGTTCGAACCCCTCGAACCCCCCCCCCCCCCCCCTCCCCTGGCTACGGGCCTGATCTGACTGCAACAACTTTTTCTAAGTATATATTAGAACATCAAACCAACAGTTTTTCCAAGCGCCCCAGGTCGAAAAATCGTGGTATCGGTCCAAATGTCAACAAAAGTTTCATGAATATTTTGAGCGTTTATAAAATCTTCAATACGTGTCCGATGGTAATAAACACTTAGTCACTTGTTCTCCTTGCAATTGCAAATAATGCATTGTTAGAAAAATTAACATTTTCTGAAAGCTGAATCAATTGTCAAACTTTCATAATTGACATGTTCCATCAAAATATTCGTCGTTACCAAAGCGCATTGAGTTGGAAAAAAAATTCGAGGTGGACATTTATGGTCAAACTTTCGATGGCTTATAAAATAGTAAATATCAGATTTTCCTTGAGTCGGCCATCAGTCGAATCATTGTCAATCAGTCGTGGTCCGGACAGCATTATTTCTTTAATAAATTTGATCGCTTATTAAATCATCAATATACGTGTGATGTTTATAGAAATTGGTTTTAAGTGCCCATGGCACGGTTATAGGTACTTGCCTGAAATCAATTCATACTGTGATCAATAAACTTAAACCAGTCCAATACCCGTCGCTTCTGATCAGTTAAGGCCAAAATTTAAAATGTCAGTTCAAATTAGCGCGCCCGACAAAACGCTGCGGCAGCCATTATCTTGGTCAGACACAGGCGTGTGACGTCAGTAAAGTCCGTTCTCAGAGACGCAGGGAGTTCCCTGTTGTCCCAGGCGCAGCAGTGACATCGCCGGTGTCTTTTTTCTCTTCATCGGAGACGTCTGAATCGCTCATTTCTGGGCCGCTTGAGAGTACAAGTATTCGCTGCACTGCTTATTTTGTCTCGCGTTACAAGTCACAATGTTCAACATATTTTCGAAATTATTTTTAACTTCTTGTGTCAGGTCGCAATGTTCCACATATTTTCGAATGTTTTTTTGTCAATAGAAAGTGTTATTCGTGCACTGAACCCAGAGGATTCATTTTGACCTTGTTTGTTTGAAAACATTTTTTGTTTCTCGAAATTTTTACTTCTAGTTGTCTCACGATACAGACACCAATTTCAAGATATTTTCGAAATATTTTTCTTAATTGGAAGGTGTGGATGATGCGCAGAATCCATAACCTTGGTTTTCCCTTGACCTATAATCAATGTCAAGGTCATCAAAAGGAATTTTAAATCATCAATATCGCCCTGTTGAATTGTTCGATTGTAATAAGTTTTGCATATTATGGAAGCCTGATTCAAATGTTAACTTTATGAAATATATGTAATTGTTGAAAATTGAAAGTTTGTCTACTCGTACCAAGTGGAAAAGCCCTGGGGTCACCAAAATTTAAAATTCATCCTAACTTGATCAATAGGCCATCTCCCGGTGACCCGGAAGTAGTTCTTCCCGTACTCCGTCTTGTTGCTACCCGTAACAAGCTTTTTCTTAGCGACGCTGTATGAACAGTTTGTAGCGTACCGTAATATGATGTTTTGAATCTGTTTTTGCCGAATAATTTACGATCACATCAAACCAGAATGCTCACGAAACATTGCTGCTGGGGTAGGTGCAACTCAGACAGCCGATATAGAGATCGTGAAAGAATGAATGCCGTGTCTTTCATTCCTTTTCCAAAGCTAGGCTCCAATCCAAAGAAATCCAGAGAGTGGGCCAGGACATGTGGACGGGTAGCCGTGCACAACGGCTAGTGGACGGTATAATTTTGGGCCAGAGATGGTTAATGAGGGCACCAATATCTGTACAATGCATTTCATCGGGGGAAACGGTCCAACAATTGAGCATCCTAACCCAACACCTGTTACTTTCCAATCTGAACTTCAGTGCTTCATGCGAAAAACAAAGGCCTGCACCTAAAGAAGATCCTTTATTGATCCCCCCCATGCCAAAGCAGCAAAACCCAAGTAACCATATTAAAGCATAAACAGGTTCTCAAGACCCAAATATATGCTTGTGTTAAAAGTATGATTTTTTTCTTTACCGCATGAAAAGAAATATTATCAATTTAAACAAACTATGCATCAAAATATTAATAAGCAGGAAAAAAAAAGTATACTATTTCTGTGCCAACTTGATTATTTCTGGAAAGAGAAATGATGAAAAGAAAAATGCGACACATTACACACAATTTCTGCAAACTTTTCTTCATCAAAGGGTACACTGATAATGTGGAAGCCTTTTATTGTGTACAACACAAAGTCACAATTCTGTACACCATAAATTCCCATCTGTCCCTGCACTTGAGTGTAATAAGCACTGTTGTGCATGAGGTGAAGAAGCCCATCTTCATTTTCTACGTACCCTTTTTCAATGGCTGCCAATCGAGGATTTTTTTTTCAGTGCATATGGGCACTTGATCTCGAAAAACTTTTTTGGTTGACATGAACAATTTACAATGCCATCAGCAGAGCAAGCCATATACGGTCTGTCTGAAGAAACAAGTAGTCCTGGAGTATCTACTTTGAGGTGCTTGTGCATCTTTCTATTAATTAGTGTATAATTTAGAGTATTTCAAATATTTGCCATTCGGGGTTTAATGTCGTGAAACCCCTTATTATCCCCCTCGACCACAAGATGACGAATTAGAAATCCATGCGAAGCGAATACGCTCTGACATAAGCATGACGTCACCAGCTTTTTCTTGGCACAAGATAACGGAAGTATTTGATTGGAGGCAGAAGGTAGCTGGGCTGCCGCTTCCGCGTCTGACAGGAGAGTGGTAGCATTTATACCAGTCAGAAAATGTAACTAGCCATTGTATGGATGAGACAGAAAATGTTGATATAGAGATCAGTTTTAATCGTTGTGTGGAGACAATGGAAATTCAGAAAAGTGCTCTGTCATATGTCATTTGTAGGACTCAATTGGATCCATCGTCCGGGGGGAGGTCAAGGAAATCAACCTGAATGCAAAGTTAATAAAAAGCAAAAATATTTAAGAGTAATTGGTAGAAAGGAGAACAAAGTTAATTTTCAAGCATGTGAATGAAAACTCGAAGCGTGGAGGCCGCATTCGTTTGTCTTGCCTGTTGCTACAAGTGTGTACTTCCCCAGTACCTAGAGCCAAAGACCACACATCAGTGAATACTACGGTATAATTTATAAGGTCAAATCTAAAAAGTTCAGTTTGCGACATTTCGGTGTTATTCCCGAGTTACATGGCAAATGTCAACTGGCATTTGTAACCGTATCCTTCACGGATGCACCTTGCAAATAGGAACTACCATTGTAAAGCCAATCGCTTTGTTTTAACGAAAATATCACACTTCTCAATTTGCAGTGCCACCACTCATCAACTGACACCATATTGGTAAAAAAACATGCATGCTAATTGAATGTTCTCAGATTTGTATCAGAAATCTTGAGGGCGCTTTGCTTCAGCCAATGAGACGAGGATCGCAATGTGTGCCATATGGGATGAGCATTATGATGAAGATTTATTTCACCACGCAACCATATTAGGTTTGTCATTGTGCATGCCGTTACAGCAAATCATAGATTGTCAGTTAAAATTTAACTATTTCATTGTCGATTCAAAGTGCATGAACAATGTAGCTCGTTGTGGCAGAACGTTTTTTAATTCCCTGTACCAAATCAACTAGATTTAACCATTCTTTTTTCAGTGCCAAGACATATAAATCGAGTGGGAATATGCTTACGATGCAAGTGAATTGCACCATTTTGGCAAAATAAGACTCCTGGATTGAACTTTCGTCACATTCATATCTGAAAAAAGTGACGCTGTAGTTAGAAATAAATTTCGAGAGGAACTGATTCTCGTTGATGTCGGCAATGGCAATGGTGCGGCAATCCCTGCGCTAAACGCCGAATGATGTACCAATCGAGGGACAGCATCGCGTCATTACGCACCATGAAGGTTGGTCGGTGTGTAACAATGCTTCTCAGTTCCCATTGACAAACATTAGGAGATTAAATAAAAATGCTAATCATTTTTAGGACGTGAATACGATTGCATACATGGACTTTCTGGGTCAATTTCCGTTAATTAAATCTAACAAATTTGAGCTAATTTGAAAACGAAAATTTTGGTTAAATTCTATATGCTTCTTTGGATGTGGATTTTGGATTATGTTGTTAGCAGTGATTTGTTTCAAACCTTAACATTCCATTGTGTTGTCTTTTCCGAATTTCTTTATGCTTTCAATCAAATATGGTTTGGATACGTCCCATGAATGAACTCTCCTGGTGCTTTAGGCACCATCAAAAGATATTGCTTGAAGGAAACATTGTTAAGTAAATTATTATGCTGTCTGTGAACCCTATGAATTCCAGGAAAAAAATAGTCAGTGAAATCCAATAACAGGTATCATAATATAGATTTACTTCATAAACGCAGGGATGTGAAAGATATAATCTCACCAGAATATCAGTAGTTTGATAAGTGCTATTGTTAAGTCAGGTGTAAATGATTATGGTAATGAGACTAATTATCAATATATCTATTTCTTTAACACTGTGATTGTGGATATCTCATACATTATATATAGTATAATTTGTCTAGTTATTTACAAAATGTAACAAGAATGACGATATAACTTGCTGTCAACACAAGATTACAATGATAGATATTTTATACTTAAACTTTAACAAATCTACACCAATCATGCATCTCCATTTAAAGCCAAATGCGATCAGCTCTCATTTAACCTCACAGCCATATTCAAATATCAGTTGGTAGCTTCGTTCCGAATCTGAGAAGATGCTATAAACTAGCCGGAGCTGTTTTTTTCCAAAATAGCGACAGCGTCCTGTACTGATGGAAACACGTCAAGCGCCATTTCTCCTCTGAGAGCTCCGGCAGAATCAAGAGTCTTTAGAATGCTTGGTCTGCATGATGCGAGGGCAAATCTTATATCATTCAATTTGAGGTCCGAGCGCAGTTGTTTCAAAAGATTCACACCCATCAAGTCAATGAAAGTAATAGCGGAACAGTCCAAAATGACAATTTTCTCCTCATTTTCCGAAACTGCTGTTTCCCCAAGCTCGTCGGTAGTATCAGAACACACAACTATAGACTGTGCAGTGCTAGCTGGTAGGGCGCTTATCTTGTTGATACTTTTAGAAAGGTGCCTTTTGAAGATATCAGCATTGGCATAGTATAGACTAGTATTCATTTGATAAACAAGAGAAGATGAAATGTTTCCATTGTCGCCATTTTGCACACAGAATAAATCTGAATCCTCGCTTACTGTATTTAAGATTCCAAAAGTTAACTGAGATTGAATAATCACAAGGAAAACATTTACAACGACTCCAGAAACGAGTCCAAGGGGAATGCTGAAGAAAATCGTGAAACCAACTGTCACAACCCACACAATAAAATCCACTTTGCTTATCCTCCAAAGCATAGGAAGTTCTGCAAATTGTTGCAAAAGAGGCAATACTGCAACGACAATGATAGCAGACAAAACAGAATATGGAAGACTATAGAAAAGGGGACCTAAGGCAACACAGACCAGGAGAGGAAGGATAGAAGAAATCAAACATGCCAATTGGGTTTTTCCTGAAGATTCACATACAAGTGTTCTCGGAGGGGCCTGGGTTCCACCAAAGCTATTGAACAGCGCACCAACAGTGTTCTGAACACCGTAAGCCAAGATTTCCTGACTTGGGTTAATAGCATAGTCTTGCCGTTTAGCCACTATCTTAGCCATCGATAAAGATATGACAAAACCAAGAACAGCTAAAATGATAGAATCAACAATATAGTTGCCAGCGTTTGTCATGGGCGGGATTGCCGGTGCCGGAATACCAACGGGGATATCGCCGACGATCTTTAACCCATATTTCTCATTTAGTTTGGCAAAATGTGAGATCAGTGTTCCTAATATAATAACCAGGAATTCGGCGGGAATCGGGGCTATCATCTTCGATTTAAATCGGTCATTTACACCCAGTTTTAGAAGGAGGAGGAAGGTAATACATATGAGTGCAGTCAGGAGCGTCGCGACGTTCGTCTCTGTAATGTTCTTGAAGATTTCAATATAGGTCTTCGGCAAAGCGAAAGTTCCCGCTGGGCGTTCAAACTCCAAACCAAAAATGGAAGAAAGCTGGCTCGTTATATTTGACAAGCTGCACCAGTCATAAAGGCCTGGTTGAAGGTCATAGACATGAAAGTGGCGATGACATCAAGTCTAAACAGCCACATGGCCAACTGGAATATCCCCATCAACAAGGAAACCGACATAGCGATGCCGACCTTGACATTGTCGATATCTTCATCGGGTGAAGCAGTGGCGTTCGTTTCGTTCAAAAACTCAACTGGTTTATTTCCAACAATAGAGCCAAATTCCCTGTTCACGACTTCGCCGATCATAAGACTTATCAAAGCCATAGTACCGACAGAAATATGTCTTGATGATCCAAAGAGGAAATAAAACCACACCGGGAAAATGGATGCGTAGAGACCGTAAATTGGTTTGAGATTTGTGAGAACTGCGAAACCTAATCCTTGTGGGATATGGATGACACCTACACTGAGACCGGTTATGACGTCACTCACAATCCACTTCTTCCATTGGTAGTTCATCAACATGCTTATGAAAGGAAAGGTTGTTAACACTTGATTTTTCAGACATTGACCAGAGCAGCTGCATTTCGACTTCATTTTTCGCACAATTTTTTCCTTCCATGGTTCATGGGGCCCTTCTTGTGTACCGTATTTTTCCATGAATGTCTTCTGTGTGTGGGCCAATCTACTGGTGCTGATGTGGACGGAGGTGGGGACGTTCTCCAACTCGAAGTTCTTATCCATCATGAAAGAACTGCGCTCATCATCAGTGCAATAATGCAGGTCCTGAAAAAGCAAACCGAGGATTCAATGTGCATTTTATAAAAAAAATCCTCAAATTCTGTTTGGAAGATAACTATGTTCACCGATTCTGTTGATTCTATTAAATCGAGTCAAATCGCTGACCCCGGCTATTTTTTGCGGCCTAAGCAGCCCAATTACTTATTTTTGACGGGATTTTTGAAGACCAAATATGGCACACGGCATAATAAAACCAGAATATATTGGAGTTGCGCATGCGTAGTTACTGGTCTAGGTCGCCATAGGTAAGGTAAGTTTAGTTATGGGTTCAACGACACACCAACACTGATTTATTATATGGTGCCACGTCAGGTGGGATCCATATTAAGAGACGAGATTGTCCTGATTGAGCAGCCGCCTTCTAGGATAAATGGGAAAAAAGAGGGAAAACACGTGGATGATGATGAAAAAGATAAAAATGCAAACGATTGTCCTGGGGCATGTCACCACCTTCCGACTGACTGGACCAAGTCTTATATTACGTTTTCTGGCTTGTACTGCACTCCTTCGTAATGGTTTTCGTTGCTGCTTGCTGTTTGCTGAGTGGGGGCTAGCCAGAGAAATAACACGCGTCCAGGAGTTGGGTTCTTATTGTTTATTGAAGTTTAACAATGTAGCTTTGCTGGGATTTCGATCAGAATTTCATAACTAGATAATTCACGTCTCTTGGCAAATATAATTATCCTCTCTTGACTTAGATAATTTTCGTCTCTTTGCTAGATAAACCTACCGGAAACAATGTGTGTCACAGGCTGTCCCTCCTTAAACCGACCCATTTCACACAGGTTTCGACCTAACGGGTCCACATGGGGCGTGGATTTGTTAAGTCTTTGACCAATGGGATTGGTTAGTCAACATCCCTCGACTCTGGGGTTCGCTTCTCTCCACCGCCCAACAGTCTGCGTGCAGTACATGTGGCCAATTGCTCAAACCGGAAAAACTCGCTTTCCAAATAAATGAACGCTCGGTATTTTCCGTGGTTCCATGGCTGGCCAATCAACGCTATTGAGCCGCGTTCGCGCGTTGCGCCCCATCACTTCAGCGTAACAAAGATGGCAGAACAACAATATGCGTTTAGTCGGCGAACTCCGGATTTAGCCAAATGCGTTTGTGTGACGAGCTCCGATTGGTCAATCTGTTATGGCGGTAACCTGGCCGCAATTGCGCACTTTTCTGGGTAATCTGTCCCAAGACCCTAGAGCCAGAGAGAGTTGTGCCAGTCGGGGTGCGGGGCTCAAGGGAATGGGAACCTAGACTAGGGATTGATACTGACCAGGACTATTTATCAGGGTCACACCCCCGCCATACACAGGGATTTGCATTGGCCAGCCGGCCGGCCGCTATGTATACATAAACCCAAGGGAGACAACGATTTCGCCACCACCTCACCACAAATCTCGCCTCAACCATCTTATGCCCCGTTTACGAGATTGTCGTGCCCTATGTCCATTGAAAACATGTCATTCTACCTAACAAAACCATCCGCCTCGACATCTGCCACCCAAAAGGGTACTTTATTCGTGTTCAAACACTATTTTAGCGGATTAGCAAGTTTGCTCTTCCCCGGGAGGATACGGCGGAGCCTTGTCTACCCCCGGACCTATAGGGGGTTGTACGCCATTGGGAGGTGACCGTATAAAGATGTGACCCCCGATGGCTGTTACACATCGATACATTGGAACGAGGCCACTACACGAAGGTGTCGTCATACGCAGGTGCTATTGAAGTAATTCCCAGGTGTACATGCACACCATCTACTCGCACCCACGCCACAATAACTCCAACCCAAGCCATGCCGCAATGTTGATGCCTTACTTACGACCTCCATCTTCGGCACGTCGGGACAAGCAAAATTTACCTCATTCAGACCCTGCATGTTTGGTGCCCTTTGTTCCAAAATGACACTTCACCTTGTCCATATGTCCAACTCCAATCTTTAGCGTTCGTCAACATATACCGCTATCGCTACATAATCCAACCAGCGATAAATACAGGAAAATGCCAACATAATTAGATACGCGCCAGCTGCCCTTAACCACTCGAGATAGCCTTCAATAACCCTACATCCGTTCCCCTGTTAATACCGAGACTTACTCATACATACAACATACACACATGTCAAGAGACGACACTTACACAAGAGAGAACCCACACGCCAACAGAGAAAAGACACGCCAAGAAACACAAGAACTGTCTCATTCCGTTATAACCCGGTACCCCACAAAAATTTCGATGAGCAGCACAGCATCGGTAAGGAACATAGACTGACAGAGTAGCCCACATCCTACCGCACAGTCGAGTAATACACAATATTCTGACATATATACAGAGGGCCCGGTGACCAAGCCTGTATGTACAGCCCCTATTTTACACAATTGTACAACCAATGATATTCATTTAACCATACAACTTCACGTTCATGGTATTCCCAGACCGACATTGCGATGACATCAATCACTTCACCAAAAACATTGGTTCGTGTCAGTTTTTGCGCATCGACATGAATATATCGAGGAAGGCTTCCACCTTGTGAATGTGACCATGGAAGTCAGCAATCACTCCAAAAGTTACGTTTGCTTTGTATGAATATATTTCATTCATAACCCTCAAACATAAAAATTATCTAAATTTCAAATGGGATAGGGCAACATTACATGTAGGCCATCATAGTGAGTGTAACTAGATGAAAACTCCAGCCAAATGAAAGCCCACATTGCGTCTGTGTCTAATCCAATACTGAATATGAATATAAACAACCAAACACACGTGTATTTGGTAAACACGGATGGAATGATAGCGGCGCGTCTGGTCAAAGTTAAAAGATTACAACTGACCACTCGTCCGTTGAAACCACACACCCGACCAAGCTGATAAATGTATGACACATTATCTTAACATGGCACTGCATATTCATGAGTACCGTCCACTAACCTACTGGACATCGTATGAATCACTCAACACATCGCTTTTCATACAAACAGATAACGAGGACCGGCAGAGCAATTTGCTCAAGGAAAAAAATGCCCATTACAACATAACAAGTTAAGTCTACAACAAAGTAGGCCACATAAAACGTTGATACGAAGTGTTGTTCCAAGTACCGACATTATCGAAAGCAGAAATCGCCAAGACCTGAAGCATTGGAGAGACAGTTTTAAGATAATCATTCACCTTAGTGTCATCCATCGTGGTGGTTATGGATGATAATCCAGGAGGTTCAATTAACCTCAACGATCACGCGGGACTTCTGGGGACTCCTTACGCGTGGTGTGCTTGGTAGAAACACCGGCTTCTTTATCGACCGTTACTCTTCTCGGCGGACTCCGGGCTGGAGTTGGGGCGCATGCACGAAGCATGGAATAAGCGCGCTGGTATAAAGTGTGGGTAAAGTAGCGCCAGTGTAAATCGAGCGGGCCCAAGCGATTGTAAGTTATCTGGACCAGCCGCGTTCGTTTATATGTATGTATGTATGTATGTATGTATGTATGTATGTATGTATGTATGTATGTATGTATGTATGTATGTATGTATGTATGTATGTATGTATGTATGTATGTATGTATGTATGTATGTATGTATGTGTATGTACCATGTATGTATGTATGTATGTATGTATGTTTGCTGTATGTATGTATGTATGTATGTATGTATGTACATACGTATGTATGTATGTATGTATGTATGTATGTATGTATGTATGTATGTATGTATGTATGTGTGTATGTATGTATGTATGTATGTATGTATGTATGTATGTATGTATGTATGTATGTATGTATGTATGTATGTATGTATGTATGTATGTATGTATGTATGTATGTATGTACGTATGTATGTATGTATGTACGTATGTATGTATGTTGTACCTAAAATATATATGTACGTATGTGTCTGTATGTATGTATGTATGTATGTATGTAACATGTACTATGTATGTATGATGTACGTATGCATGCATACGTGCTCGCATGCGTATGCATGCGTGCATGTACGTGTATGTATGTATGTATGTATGTATGTATGTATGTATGTATGTATGTATCGTAAATGGTACTGTATGTATGTACGTATGTTTGTACCTATATATGTACGTATGTGCGTACGACGTATGTACGTATGTACGTACGTACGTATGTGCGTACGTACGTACGTTATCGTACGTATGTACGTAAACCTGTACGTACGTATAAGTACGTACGTACGTATGTACGTACAGGTGGTCGTTTGTACGTACGTATATGTGCGTACTACGTACGTCATGCGTACGTATGTACGTACGTATGTGCGTACGTACGTGCGTACGTATGTGCGTATATATGTACGTACCTGTGTACGTACGTATGTACGTAAGTACGTATGTACGTACGTATGTATGTACGTGTGTGTGCGTGTGTGCGTGCGTATGTATGTATGTGTGTGTGTGTATGTGCGTATGTATGTATGTGTGTATGTGTGTGTGTATGTGTGTGTGTGCGTAGGTATGTGTGTATATATGTATGTGTGTATTCGGTATATGTAATTGTTAATAATGCAAGGTTACAACAAACTTCTAGCAAGCCGATAATTTAGTCGAGGCCCCCTTGCACTACTTTACTGCGGGCCCTGTTTACATGTTAATGATATTCAATACTGTGCGCCTAGGTCTAGGATGATGACATCCCAACCAGACGCCAACCAGTGCGTTGATTGGTAAAGTAGGGGCTGTCACGAAGATTAATGAACATGCCTAATGAAAATTCGGACGAATCAGTTTTAGACCTTGTCTTGTCGATGACTCTAGAGCGAGAAGTGTAGCGGAACCCCTGAAGTCTGGGACGCAGACCACCGAAAATTTCTGGAAGACAAAATCTTTAAACTTTCTAATTTCGCAATTAATTAACCAATTATCGTCCGATTGTAAAAACAAAATAATATTTTCTGAAAGCCGATTCCTTGCCAAACTATAATTATGGACATATTCTATCAAAATATTCATCATTTGCAATGCGCGTTTAGCTGTAAAAACAATTTCCACATAAGCATTTTCTTAAGATTTACGAACGCTTATATAATCGTAAAAACTGGACCAATGGTCATTGAAAAATTCGTCAGCGTCAACCGCATGGAGAAAATTTTATGAATGTCGATACGTCACTTCCGGTAACGAACGAACCAAATTTAAAACGGGACTGAAATCTGAAGTTTCTCGGTCGTAATTGGTCGTATCGTAAATTGGTTTCCACTCGAAACATACATTCACTTGCCGTGATTTACATTTTTGATTGTAAGCGTTGCTTTAGAATTAATTATTCGCCGTAAATAAGCGAATAATAAATTAAGATATGTATTCAGATGCGAGCGATGTTTTTAATCTTTGAAAGATATTATTGGGTAAGCAGCTCGCCACGCCCAACAAACCTACTAATGGAAGGAAAAGTCGCTGGTTATTGCAGTGAACCAGCGACCTTTGACCTTGTTGATAACCACGCAACGACACGTGGCAGCAATCAGATGTTTAAGGTGGAAGCGCGACGCTGATCGATAAGGATATGAGCCCTTTGATATACCCGTGTCATAAAGGTTCGAAGTACAGCGTGGTAACCTTGAGCTAACATCGCGCCTCACCTCTTGGCTTTCAGTATATACCAGGGGCAATTAATGACTCGAGTGCTATTGTAGGCACGAGACATTCCCTGTAGTTAGTCGAATTCCTACTGACCCAAGTGCTCTAATGAACATCTTAGGTGTATGTGAATCTCGCCTAGCCTAACGACCAACATGGACGTATTTAACATGGTATTTGCCGTGTTGGTCAGAAAAAGGATGAATTCGAAGAAGAATGACCAGCTATCCCTGAAGATGAATACAAAATGCCCCCACAATAGTTTGTAAGAGTGTATAAGACGCAAATTAAACACTTATGATATTGTTCGGGCCAAACTCAAAATATGCCGCTTGGTGAGGGGCGGTTTTATATCGTAATTTATAGGTTGTAACTGAGGTTTTGCCTCCGAGGACCCTCGGCGTATATTTTCCGCATGTTAAAATGTTTAATACGGCTGCAGTGGTCGTATTTGAATCTGATTCGCATATTTCAGGCCATTTATTGGGGGATAAATGAATTACATTTTGAACGAAGCAGCCGGTATCAACATCGGTAAATCGTACCATAAGGATGGCAAGCTCCTATATGCATACGAAACTCTTGTTGCACATACCAACGGACGTGCGAGGTGCACCAACCAACCTTACAACGCAAATCCCAAAGCGGTAAATATTTAGCTGCGCAAAGCATCACTACCGTCTGCCATGGAAATATGACGGTTGTTTATGATAATACAACGGCCAATTCAGCACTCCTGTGTTTTTTAAGTCATTTTTAATTAGATTGAAATTACTTCGGTCCTACTTATTGATTTTCCGTGCAAATTTGTCGTGATGTTCATGTCCACATTTGTGTAAAATAAGGCGATTAAAGGTTCATTATTGGTTCCGGAAAACGCAGCCTGGGAATTGAACTAGTTCTCCTACAGAATCTAGCGACCTTCGCCTGCAGCTCCACTTACGTACAGGTGTAATAGAACCAGCCGAAAAGCAACACCTTGTCACTGTGACTGAAAACACTGGTATTTATTTTTGCTTGCTGCAGCAAGGTTGCTGTGAATATATATATATATATATATATATATATATATATATATATATATATATATATATATATATATATATATATATATATATATATATATATATATATATAGATATAGAGAGATCTATATATATTGCTATATCTATCTGGTCTATATATATATCTAAAAAAGACCATATAAGAAAATCTATATCTCTGATCTCTCTTTATTGTTTTCTCTATCTCTCTCTCTCATCTCTCTCACATGCCAATCTCTATCTCTATATCTCTCTCTCTCTCTCTCTCTCTCTATATATATAATATATATCTATATCTATATATCTCTCTCTCTAGATATATATATCCTCTCTATATATCTCTATATTCTATATCTATATATCTCTCTATATATCTCTCTATATATCCTTTCTCTATATAACTCTATCTATAGAGGGATCTCTATATCTCTCTATATAGCTCTCTCTCTCTCTCTCTCTCTCTCTCTCTCTCATCTCTCTCTCTCTCTCTCTCTCTCTCTCTCTCTCTCTCTCTCTCTCTATCTCTCTCTCTCTCTCTCTCTCTCTCTCTCTCTCTCTCTCTATATCTCTCATATCTCTCTCTCTATCTCTCTATATATATATCTATCTATCTCTATCTATCTACATATATACGAGCCAGGCGAAACCGAACACTACCCAACGCGCTCGTTGAATTGACTCTAGTGCATACGCTTAAAATCCCCCGTGGAGGCGAGGTAGCTCTGAAGGGA
Organism: Urechis unicinctus; assembly: GCA_034190875.2. NCBI lineage: Eukaryota > Metazoa > Annelida > Polychaeta > Xenopneusta > Urechidae > Urechis > Urechis unicinctus. The sequence continues at coordinate 73,252,577 of CM067353.1, read as the reverse complement.
GTACAACTCTATTGCTCTGAGTAAACCGTACTGGGCGCCATCTTACGAACAGAGCAGATTGTAAGATGTTACTCAGTCCCGTCGCATGCATGTTACTTTCATATACCAGGGGTGCAATACAGAAAAAACATCTGATTTTTGTACCATCTTTTGACGCCATTCAACGACTAACATCTGTGTTATAGACAATTTGTGTCTCTTTATTGCAGTCATAAGAAGACTGTCTACCGCAGTCCTTAATACCAAAATGTGTTGGGTTTCCTCTTGCTCCCTGTATAGCGAACGTTGTTAAATTCAACTCCCTTTTGGGACAACTTCAATGACGATTTGAATCTAAAATAAAAGACTGTTGACTAATCCAGCAATAATCTTTGAGGAATTGTGCTAATTTTACCACCGGAAGCACTAACATTGAGCCGAATCAGCCCCGAGCAAAACAGAGCAACACGTTTTGGTGACGAAAGCTGCCCGAAACTTGCGATTACCGATAAAGGGAGGTGGACAATTTTCTGAAAAGGGGTGAATTTAAGTTTCCTAATTAGTGTTAATTTGCACGTCCGGAGTGGCCTGGAAAAAATATCTGTCCCACCGCTGCAAAAAGGGAGAGAGAGAGGAGAGGGTTGATGTGTACGTAAGTTAATGTGTTTTTGTATTTATGAGTGTGAGAGTGTGAAAGGGTTGGGGGGGGGGGGGGGGGGGTGTGGTGACACTTCCAGCTTATAATGCTCACGATTTATTTTTCAACGATGGATTATGAAATGAATAAACTTTATGACGTCATCACCTGTCACATTACCCGGTAAGCTAGCATTGCAAATTGTCATATGCATTTCGAGAGTATTTATGTCACCCAAAAAATCAGTAGTTGAAATGAAATAGCCGTAACAATATACCTGTACCTGGTTTGGTTCAATATAGGTAAGGATTTTCTCAGCAGCGCTCAGTTGAATGTATTACATTTACGGGATCCTTCTCTGAAGACTTTAAAAACCCTGTGTCCGATCTGATGATTGACTCTCATAATGATTTGCACGGATGCAATATATAGCGGAGCTACGAGAGATGGGTTGTGCTTTAAGTGAGAGAATAATTTATTATAACTCTTATCTTGTTCAATTTGTCATATCATTTGGAGTTAATTGTGATGAAACGTACTCGACACCTGTTGACCTCATCAAATTTAACCATGTGTTAGAGATCGTGACAGAAGAGGAATGTAGATCGCCTCCGCTGGTGGCAAGTGACATTGGAACTCGACGCAGAAACCCCAGTACAATGTTATGTAACTGCAGAAACAAATGCCTGCGATTCTTTTCCCTCGAGTCACGGCTCTCAGAGTGATTGGAAATATATTGATCATAACTCTCAGACGAAGCGTAAGTGAGTGATTTTTGCACTTAACGAAGTAAACTTCATGGATTTGTATGATTTTCAGAGCAGGCGTATTCAAAATAGGAAACAGAATATGCATTCATCCTCGATTTATAATGCAATTACATATCATAACAGCTCACCACTGAATCCCGGGTAATTTCCTAAAAGCTAACGGGAGATAGGCGCCGTAATTCGAGTATCGATGTGCCACAATTACAATGGTTACCATCACTTGTCACTCAAGTGTTTCATCTCGATAACATCGACACATGTGCCAGTGAAGGACTGAATACATCACTCGACGAAATCTGGAAGATTGTAATGAGTTAACAGCTAAAACACCGACACGGTGCTTCTTCAGCCTCAATAACCTGATGATGAACAGTGTCATTCTGGTGCAACAACCGCCGAAGAAGGGGGTTGAACTCGACACAAGGGATTGCATTCACCTGACACTTCTCATGTCTCCATTGGAATCAGGTCACTATGTGGGTTGGTTTGCTCTGATTGAATATGTCTCCAGCATTGGAATCAGGTCACTATGTGGGTTGGTTTGTTCTGATTGAATATGTCTCCAGCATTGGAATCAGGTCACTATGTGGGTTGGTTTGTTCTGGTTGAATATGTCTCCAGCATTGGAATCAGGTTCACTATGTGGGTTGGTTTGTTCTGCTTGAATATGTCTCCAGCATTGGAATCAGGTCACTAGCTTGTCAGCATTATGTCACTATGTGGTTGGTTTGTTCTGATTGAATATGTCTCCAGCATTGGAAAGGTCACTATGTGGGTTGGTTTGTCTGATTGAATATGTCTATTGGAATCAGGTGGTTTTGTTCTGAATATGTCTCCAGCATTGAATATGTGGGTTGGTTTGTTCTGATTGAATAGCATTGGAATCAGGTCACTATGTGGGTTGGTTTGTTCTGATTGAATATGTCTCCAGCATTGGAATCAGGTCACTATGTGGGTGGGTTGGTTGGTCTGTTTGATTGAATATGTCTCCAGCATTGGAATCAGGTCACTATGTGGGTTGGTTTGTTCTGATTGAATATGTCTCCAGCATTGGAATCAGGTCACTATGTGGGTTGGTTTGTTCTGATTGAATATGTCTCCAGCATTGGAATCAGGTCACTATGTGTGGTTGGTTTGTTCTGATTGAATATGTCTCCAGCATTGGAATCAGGTCAGTTCTGATTGAATATGTCTCCAGCATTGGAATCAGGTCACTTGGGTTGGTTTGAATTGAATATGTCTCCAGCATTGGAATCAGGTCACTATGTGGGTTATGTGGGTCAGCATTGGGTCACTATGTGGGTTGGTTTCTGATTGAATATGTCTCCAGCATTGGAATCAGGTCACTATGTGGGTTGGTTTGTTCTGATTGAATATGTCTCCAGCATTGGAATCAGGTCACTATGTGGGTTGGTTTGTTCTGATTGAATATGTCTCCAGCATTGGAATCAGGTCACTATGTGGGTTGGTTTGTTCTGATTGAATATGTCTCCAGCATTGGAATCAGGTCACTATGTGGGTTGGTTTGTTCTGCTTGAATATGTCTCCAGCATTGGAATCAGGTCACTATGTGGGTTGGTTTGTTCTGCTTGAATATGTCTCCAGCATTGGAATCAGGTCACTATGTGGGTTGGTTTGTTCTCCAGCATTGGAATCAGGTCACTATGTGGGTTGGTTTGTTCTGATTGAATATATTATTAAGAGTATGCCTCGCTGAGACGCAGTTATGTTCAGTATCCGAATTTTGGTTCGGTAATATTTTAGCGATATATAGTTCATACTAGAAGTTTACCTTTTATATATTGCAAATATTCATGACATCACTCACATATGGATACGCCCAGTGACGTTGCTGTGCAGTTGACTGTTACACTAAGGTGTGAATGTTGGTGAATAGTAGTGTAACCTAAATATGCAGACTAACGACCAACAGAGAATCGTTGTAAAACCAGAAGATCCCGCTTGCATGCTCAGAAAAAGTACAGAAATGAGACAATTAGTAAGTTTCGGGTTGCAGATCAATTAACATAAACGAAGATACATTACCATTACATCAGATCGTCATCACAAATTCAACAATCTATGCATTTGTCCCCGAGTCACCGAATTGAAAATATGCACAACTCAGCAACCTTGATCTCAGCAATAACTCAGACAAACAAGCGAGTAATTCCTCTATAAGCATTAACAAAAACCGATTTTTGTCCAAGCTTTCGTCTACTCCAATATATTAATCTTTGAATACCTGGAATAAGAAATCCATTTTTGACACTTGCAGTCCAAGTTGACGACACTATTTGCTGGCGTTATTGACACCGAAAGTGACATTATGTCTCAAAGCAGAGAAATGTGGCAAAGATGGTAAGATGCACATGTCCTCGTAGAAAGCCGGGAAGAAGACACCATAAACTCTGATACGATTTCAGCATCAACCTTGAAACTAAGACCTATAGCTACAATTGCCTCCTGCAGAAGCTTGAAACTCAAGAGGCCGGGCTTAAAAGTGTCATGTCCACATTTCCTCATAGCCCATACAACGGTCCCATTTAATTCAAGATTGTACCAGCCCCAATTATTCGTGATTGACCAAAGGCCTACGCATTATCACCTCCAGTGTCGTCAATAGTTTTTTGCAGGAACGCAGCCTCCGCGCAGAGACTCTGGTGTACCACGGACCACAGCCTTCCCTGTAGAGACTCTGGTGTACCACGGACCACAGCCTCCCCGCAGAGACTCTGGTGTACCACGGACCACAGCCTCCCCGCAGAGACTCTGGTGTACCACGGACCACAGACTGGCGCCAGAAGGCAACCGTCAATAACGACGGCTTTGGGATCCTCAACACACATGATAAGCACGGCTAAGGTAGCATCGTCAGGGTTTCTGTCCACGACGTCCGTTATGACCCTAAACACATGGCCTTTGAGGCGGAAAAGGTAACAAAGTGATCCACGACCTAAACAACAGCCACGCACTGTCAATTTGGCGAAACAAATATAGCATTGTTGGGGCAACCGACATAGTCGGCTAGATGGCCGCCAATTGGTTCTGGTACCTCACCCGCCTCAAAATTGGAGACGACCTGCTCTTCAAAGTCTTTGGTGTCCACGAGGTAGGAGACCAGTTTTTCCCTGTTGAGTACTCCGAAGAAGTCTCGTGTGTAGTCGATCGAATAGATGCCATATTCGTATGCTAGGAGCTGCCGCTGGAACGCTGGGAGTCGCTACTGCAAAACATCCATTGGGACCTCGGAGTCTGCTATCTTGGCGACAAATACTGCCGATGGTTCTTCTCCGGGGATACAGGGTCTTCCAGGAGGAAGGGCATGTCCTCTCCAATTGTTTCCCTGGCAGCTATAGAGATCTTGGAAACCACGTTTTTTGCCATCCCGTTTTCTCCGCTTGTAGTAGTTTTCCCGGAAGGCAGTATGGTCGCACTTTCGCAAATACCCGAAGACATAGAGATCGTCTACGAATGACGGGATGCCGGACAGAGGCTGCAGGTGGGTTCTCCCTTTGTTGCCTTCCAGATAGTCCACTTCCGCTATGTTGGGTACCAGGTTGCTGTCGTACGTGTTTTCTAGCAGGAGATGGGCAGAAACCGACTTGCGTGCCCGGATGCCCATTTGCTGTAGAGAGATGGTGGTTGCTCGAGTTACTGTGTCGTTGGAATACATATTGTATACTCCTCCGGCTACATTTGTTCTATTGGTTGTTTTTCGGCAAGGGAGTGGAGAAGGCTGTGTGGACAATGGAGACCTGTGGGGGAGAATTGTTGGAGGCTTGTTGGGCAATGGTAGAAGATATGGTGGGGAGGCCGCTGGGGGCTGGATAGGACAATGGTTGGCTTGGGCTGGACGGGGAGGAGGTCTTTGGTAGGACGAGTTGGTGGCGGGTGTTGGTTCGAGTGGGGAGGGCAATGGGAGGCTTGTGCTGGACGAGGATGTCGGTGGTTGGCTTTGGTCAGACGTGGTTGGTTGGAGAGGAGAAGGCTGGTGGGTGGCTTCGGTTGGACGAGGAGGAGCCTGGTTGGCGGATTTGGTGGGACGAGGAGGAGGCTTGTGGGCGGATTTTGTGGGACGAGGAGAAGGCTTGTGGGCGGATTTGGTGGGACGAGGAGGAGGCTTGTGGGCGGATTTGGTGGGACGAGGTGGGAGGCTTGTGGGCGGATTTGGTGGGACGAGGAGGAGGCTTGTGGGCGGATTTGGTGGGACGAGGAGGAGGCTTGTGGGCGGATTTGGTGGGACGAGGAGGGAGGCTTGTGGGCGGATTGGG